>CM023357.1:67560502-67684072 GCA_013282895.1 Eriosoma lanigerum
ATATTCCTTCACTGATATTCTAAAACAATTAATTGTAGCATTATTTTCGTACTTGAAAATTCATGTTGTTTTATATCAACCCACGTGTAAATATATAAATTTTAAAATGCTAATAATTTTGAACTTCTTTTTTTCCTACATTTCTAGTAATAATAAAAATAATCAATAAAGTAATTTGTTTAGTTATCGTATTACAATTTTTTAATTGTAATTTAATATTACTACATTCGTATAGAGTTTCATAATTATATCGTCACATAAGTTCGTACTTTTTATCACGTTTATTTCTGCATAAGCTGTAGTTAGGTTGTTTCATTGTTTGTCTATTGATAAACTTGTTTATATTTCAAAATTACATAAAAGCGTGTCAGCCTTTATTCTAAGAATTATTACAAAAATTAAACTCGAACAATGACTTTAATACTTTTATTTTATTTTTTATCAAGCTAAGAATTAAACTATTAATAATTTATATAGAATTCAAAATGAAGAACAAAAATTGTAATATAACTTCATTGTACTGAAAATAACTACCCAACTAATAATACTAGGTATTTATCGAAAAGTTATATACTATATTATCGTAT
This sequence comes from Eriosoma lanigerum, assembly GCA_013282895.1. NCBI lineage: Eukaryota > Metazoa > Arthropoda > Insecta > Hemiptera > Aphididae > Eriosoma > Eriosoma lanigerum. Next base: position 67,561,090 of record CM023357.1, read on the forward strand.
AATGCATGAGTAAAGCATTTATTTTTATACAGACTTATTTTTCAAATAACTTGCTGTTGCTTAATAATTTATTCAATTATTTTCAAACTATAAAAACTCAACGAAAAATCGGGATGTTTTATTCATATACATAGTATATTATTTAAACTACTACTCTACTGTAAATTACAGATTAATTGAAAAATCGTAGTTAAAAATGATTCTATTACTTTTGTAACTTGAATCGAATCAGCCTGTTTCTATAATATAAATATATTAAAAACACTAATTAGTTTGTCATATTAATTAATAGTCCGTAATATTTTTATTGGAAAATATAACCTTTTTTTTTTTTTTTTTAATTTTCACATATTTTATATAATATAACCGTAGTTGGTTCACTAGTTTTGTATCTAAACGATCATTACAGCATGGCAAATAAGCATTCATTCGTATATAATAATTAGGAGTTATTATACGCATGCACAGGTCGTATTGTAAAAAGGATGCACGATGAAGAGCAGGTTGTGAGGGGATAGGGAGGGACAGGAAATTATGTCTAGCGAAGAATAACCGAAAATAAAAAACGACAAGACGAAAAAAATAATAGAACTATTGTGCAAAAGAAAAGGATGTGACAGATGACGATGCCATATTGCAATGTCCAATTTCATTAGAGTGTAAAATGTACAAAACAGACGAAATTAGCGGAGGAACATGATATAAATTTCAATGCGTTATAAAATTAATTCTCATCCATTCGTCTAATCTAAACTTTTATTATTATCATTTATATAAATTATAAACTTTTCTCCGGCATCCATATTCGTCGTGACTAAAATAAAAAAAGTCAATAAGTATTATGATGCTGTCGTCGAATAATTATTACAAAAATGCAATTTGTCATGTGTTGATCCCTCTATATTATCATATTTATGTAAACTTACTCATAAATTCGAAAATCACAAAACATGATTATTGTAATAAAATAAAACTTAAATGTATAATTAAACAATCACAGCAAAGTTAGTTGTTGATTGTTCCTTTATATAGGTAGTTATTTATTATTTTCACATTTACTTATTCTACAACACATTAATATGAGTATATTTACATTTATATATTTAAAATATCCTAATAAAATTAGTCAAAAATCTACAAATATGGTGCATCAGATCATATATAATATACGTACATATTTCAAATACTTTCACGTCGTATTATACACGCTTATTAGACTGTCGCAAAATAAGCCAACAACCGAGTTAAAAAAAACTCGAGTTTTTTTCTTAGACTGTCAAATAATTCGAATAATATCAACTAAATAATATTGTAATAGCATCTAAACACTGATAATATATTGATACTAGACATAAAACGAAACTGATGTATAACTTATTATTTACAAACCCAAAAATAGATCATTTTAGTTCTCGTAAATAAAACAAAGTTATTCTAAAACGATTTGGTATCCCTTTCAGTTTAACCTAAGCTACATTTATCTAACCTAACCTAACACTGCTGGTTACAATTTTCACTCTCAAAGACTATTTATGATTCCCAATTGCTTTTAATTCGGTTTTTTCTTGTTAATGAACAAAAATTACTTATACAACGGTTATATTAATTAAAATGGAACAATACAATAGAAATGAACAATTATAAAATAAATGCATGTGGTGTAATTTTTAACGTGAAGTTATTCATATAATGATGAATATCAGTGATTATTTTCTAGCTAACGGGTAGAATACAATATTACGAGAGACAAACGATATATTATTATAAAATATAAAATATAAAATACTACAATAGCAATAAATTAATACTAAATAATATTGAGGTTTTATATTATATTATGCTAACTGCTCGTACAATGACATTTTAATAGATTTAAAATCTATTATTTTTTAAAAAATTTTATTTATTTATTAAAAACCAAAAATGTTCAAAAACTCATGAGTTAATATTTTATAGTAATTTCTTTGATGTTTGAAAATATAAAATTTATCATAATACTATATCGAACAGAAATTAATTAAATTTAATGTTTTTTTTACAGGTAATATTTCAAACTTTAATACCAAAATGGCAACATACTTCAAAGTTCAAATACAATACAAGTTGTGAATGTATATTATATAAGCACAAAGTTCAATAAATATTTACTATAATATATATAGTAATATTATGTTAACTAATATTAGTATAGTATAATATGGTTAAAACGATGAAACGTTTATAAAGTCAAACATTACTATATTAAACTATATGCAAACATATTAATATAATAATCTTAAAATTCATAAATCTATATTATAAACTGCAGATAAGTATTGTTTTATTATTATATAATTGTGATTTAAATTTTATATATCAGACATTTTACAGTTAAACTTAAATTTTGAATAAATAAATTGTTAATAATGAAAACAAAAACAATTATATTTTTAAGTTTGAAAAATAGAAAACAATTAAATTATTACGTAAAATTAAAATTTTAATTTACTACCATATATTTACGCAATCTATTTTCATTAAAAATCAGCTTATTAAGTGCTCATATATTTTTTTACGTTGAAAATGATCTAACCTAAACTAACCTAATATCAACTTATCATCATATCATAGGAGCCATATAATAAAATTGTCACTTTGATAATACCTACCACAATAACCAATATTCCAAAAATTATTCATTTATTAACTCATTAACAAAGGAAATAGTTTTAACGACAAAATACAATAATTCCATCTATTTCTGATAAAAATAAAATAATTAACTAATTAATCGGCTAATATAATATTATATAAATATATGATGTTTTTATTAAAATTCTCCAAAAAAATACATTTAGGGGAAAAAAGGAAAAAAAAAAGGAAAACGAATTCATATACACATAAGAATTATCTTTTTATCATACTCCCCGCTAAAAAACATTTACTACGAAATTTGAGACCTATTAATTACCTTTCCAATGAGTATGCTTAACGTAAACTAATCGTTCATTTTTTTTTTTTTTTTTTTTTAATATAGGTAGGTACTCATTAAAAAATGTATTTTATTAAAATAAATAAATTACAATTTTATGACTATACGTCCTATTAGTTATTAATCTAAATTATTATTATTTTAAAGAAAATTCGCATGTTCAGTGATTTGCGATTAGAATATTTATAATGTTTCATGTTAATATTTACTTCTATAAACCAATGGATTTCCGACCTGCGTTTAGTATACCCTATCGTGTCGATAAATTATATTCAAACAATACCTTCAATCTCGCTATACTCGATTTGTTTTTGACATCGATTTGGAATGTTTGAAATTTCAAAAAAAAAAATTAATAAAAATAGTAACATATTCCTATAATAATTCAACGGTTTCAAACATAGGCAATATATATTGTCCGTAAATAATATATGACGATTTGCAACAATTGTATACATCATTGTTATTCTACTATGTCGTATGCTCCTAACCATATGGGGTCAGTCATTCCAGTCCAACACATCCGTAAGGTTCAATCTTCTACATCTCATTCATTTTCCGTCTTTCTTTACCTCTCTTTCCTTCAGAATTCATTTCCATTACAACTCTCATTGTCTCTGAATCATCTCAATCTATAAATAACTCTTCTTCGTTTTCTCCACAATTGATGCAGCTCCTAAATTACTTTTTGTGTATTCATTTATTATTCTATCGTCACCTCCCATCCATTCTCATCTCCACTATACACCATTCATTCTTTAGTGATTTCCCTTGTCTACTCCTTAACATTTCCGATCAAGATGCCTAGTAAAAGACCAAAGAAATTAATTCAGGAAAGCCCGCTATGCCAGAGCGTGCTAAATTCCTCTTTTCCAAACATATTTTAATGAATGAACTGCTGTGAATCCCATAACTATATCTTTGTAACTATATCTTGTTACTTGACCTGACCTAACCTAAACACGGGCAGACACAACAGGAACACGATAATCGATGTTCAAAAACCTAAACTATCAAATACTCGCGATTTCCTTCGAAATTCTGTACCGTGTCTGTCTTACTCAAATCTGAATTTTATCTTTTTGAACACATTGCATCCGTATGCGGTCGGGTTACAGCATTACACGTGACGTATATCGGAACTGTATATTGTTCGCGTAGAAAAATAATTGTAATAATAATAAACGTACGCGTCATTATCATTATTGTTGTCATTGTTATCATTAGCATTTCGCTGTTGCTGTTATAAAATAAATGACGTTTTGCGCCGCAACTACCGCGTCCGGCGTAAAGGAGACGTATGACTGCCACTGTGCAGCGCGCACTGTTTGTTTGAGAATTTGGGTCACGTCCGTCCGGCCTCACACGTCGTATTATATTATTATTATATTCATCATTCACAATGATACGACCACGGTCGCGGTATATACACAAAATCGGGACGAACACGATATTTTCGCGGTCGCTATTGCGGCGGTTTATTGTATTTTTAGATGATTTTATTTTTTTTTTTGTACAAGGATGACGATGGACTGTTACAAAAAAAAAATCCAAGAGTGTTATGATTTGTTTTGCTATTTTATATATATATATATATATATATATATTAATGAACTAGCATAGTACTCGCCATTTACCGTACGAAATTATATACGTAGTTTATTATACGAAAAATTGCGACAACGAAATCTAGCAAATTGGACGACAACGGAAAACGCATGTTGTTTGTGTATATTTTCATTTTTCACCGAGTATCCGACGTTTTTGTTCGTTATGAATTGTGCATCATTAAAATGTCATTTATTAATCATCAACTAGACGGAATATATATATTCCAAATACGTGGGTTTAGAAATAATATACAACGCAACGTTTAATTAACTGCCGTCGTCCAAATATATGTTTTGACGCAAAATTTCAATAATTAAATGTTAAATATTATAATACATCGCAGTTGTTTCGTAATCAGACATATATCTGATGGCAAAAATGGACATTAATAAGTTACCAACGTTATATTTATTATTTATTGCATACAATCCTATTATATTTTAAAATAAAATATTAAACATTATACAATAAAATAATATTACTTTAAACTATAAATGATATAAACTATACCATTAGGAAGCTGTAAAAAATGCTAATTTTAATTAAATAAAATCGAATTTATGAAAGTTATCAATACGCGTTAAGGGGTTAGCAAAAGAAAAAAATTGTTTAATCATTTTTATTACAATAGTTTGAGTAAAATGAATCTGAATTCCTAGTGATGAGTGCATTTATTTAAAAATTTTAAAGTAGTTTCTTTAAGTAGTTCAGGGAGATCAATCTTACCAGATACTAGATTAAATAAACATTTAAGAAGCAGATAAGATCGTTTTTCAGTTTTTACTAAGCAATAGTGAGGAATAAAAGTAAGGAAATTTAGAATATTTTGGTAAGAACTGTGGATAGCCCTACTAATAATAAAATTAAATGCAATAATTTTCAAAAAACAATTTTTATTATATTATATTTTATCGTATTGATTCAATGGCTCCAATCTGTTTCAAAATACCGTTGGTCCAAATTAAAAGACAATATTCAAGTTTAGATCGAACCAATGAACAGTTCTTTATAAATCCTAAAGTTCATATGCTTTTTCTTTAACAGTTCTATATGATTTGATATATATTTAATATCTGATTAATTACGTTTTAAATAAGTATTATAGGTACATATTTTTGTAAAACATAATTAATTGGTTTAGTCATTTCGCCATATTTTTCTCTCACTAAAATGATCAAAATTTCCCATTTTTAAATACGTTTTCAATTTGTGTAAAATGTCTAACAGAGCCAAGAATTATACATTTTTTGGCAAACGTTTGGGTTGAGTTAAGTAATGTGTATAGTAAAAATTAAAAAGTGTAATTATTGTTCTTTTCAATTTTTTAACTTGAACAAATTTTAGCTATGCCTTTTAAACTGTTGTTTGGATAATAACTATCGATGACTAAATAATTTTTTTTCTATTTAAACTAATGAATCGTGAATATATTATAATAGTATTGTAAATACCTGATGGCGTATTATTTAAAAAAAAAAATATTGGAAAGATGCGTGTAATAAATAAATAAATATCCGTAGTTCATCTCGTAGTTCATCTTTATTCGTTTTAAACTATATAATTAATATATATTATACATTAACCATCATCTTAAATTTAAATTCATGAGATTTTTTTCTTTATGGATTTTTTATTTAAAAGTATACATGAAAATAAAAAATATCAGAGAGAAATAATACATTTTTTATTTTTTAAATAATGCATATATATCTAAATCATATAATTATTTTAAACGAATCGCCAGAAATGTACAATAATATATGAATACCTAATATATAAAATATAATATATAGATACCTACTATTAATCTATCTAACATATTATAGTCACATGAAAACTTTGCACCTCATTTATAACAACTATTATAAAAAATAATTTAGTCTATATTTTTTTTTTTATTATTAATTAACGCACTTGATGTTTTTCAATATTAATTAAATATTTTGAAAAACAATATTAAGTTTAGTTCAGTATCGATATGTTTTTTTTAATAATAATATACCTACGTATATATCTTAGATAAAGTAACAATAATTTATCTGCAATGTTCTTGACAGATTCTATTAAATACTATAAGTGTGTTAAATTATTTTTGCTTTAATTTCCCTAGTGTGCAAAACGTGATATACTTGTGGGAAAGTTATCTATACGTCCTATACGTATTATTACAAGTATTTACTTGTGCATTAATTTTTAATAATGATTATTAATTTTATTTAGTAATTATTTTAAAAAATAATTCGTTTTTAAAAAACCATTGATCGTCAAATTGAAACATTTTATAACGATAAAACCCAAATACCAATCAGACTTTATATTCTACAAATAAGTTGTAAACGTTATTATAGTTTGAAGAAATACATTTTTCTATAATACAAGTTTTATTCGTTTCTTATTTTAAGTCGAAAAGATGAGTATTATTTCTAAATTTCAATCCATTAATGATTTATAACCAACTACTATAATATAACTAATATAATGTTTTAGGAATTAAACTCTTCTTACTAAAAATTTAAAATAACAATATTGCTTGAAAAATGTTTAAAAACGTTTGTTAAATTTGTCGTCTTATTTATTAAATCTAATATAATTTGTACGGATCACGGATACAATAATATAGTATAATTACAAAATAAATGAAATAAAAATTTACATTCATTTCGCTGTGATTATTTAACTCTAACCAAAACATAATAATTAGATTTATTTTGTCATGAATTTCGTGAACGGAAAAACAAAATGGAATGATAATATATAAATATTTTAAGAACATATAATGTAATATATAAAGATTACAAACTAAATTTAATTCAGGACATTATATTATAATTTTATATTGTTGAATGAATTTAAACCCGTATAGACCCATTACCCTAAATTTGTATCTTTATGTTTAGGGACCAATAATCTGCAAAACCATGTATTCTAAATCGTTATAACATCCATTATACAAATTAAACCGTATTGTATCGTTTGTTATTATTGAGAAATGATAATTTTTGGAAACTCCTTCAAACATTGAGTCCGGGAAATATTCAAATATAATTTAACATTTTAAACAATTATTATATTATTACATAGAATAAGAATATATACCTAACCATTGAATATTATTTTTTATAGTTTAAAGTATAAACATTTGTCAAATTGTTAAATACCTAAAATTAAATATAATAGTAGTATTATTTTGTTTTAGTATAGCATTTTGCATATTTTTATGGGTATCCCAATAGATTGTTAAACAAAATAGAAATTCGTTTTACTTATTGTTTTTAAAATAAAATTTAAGTTTGATTTTTACCATAAATTATCTAAAAAAATTGTGCTTTAATTCTTGTAAGAATTATTTGTATAGTTATACATTATTTATTAGACATATGTATAATTTAATACTTGATATCTGTATTATAAAATATGCATATTTATGCATTCTTCTTATTTATGCTAATTATGATATTTTTAACGCATAGTTTTTGTTTTTTATTGTATATATCAATACAATATATGTAAATCCGAAACCTAAATTTTATTGAATAATATCTGTCCCAACCGTATGTCAAGGTACTTAACCAATTATTCTTATCAAGATTTGCAAATAAAATCGATCGCTAACAGTACCTTATACTAATTTGAAATAATTGTTATTACTAAACAGAAAATGCAAATATGTCTATTGATGTTGATCCCAATGATTTTAATGGCGTCTGATTGAAATGTACCAGATCGATCATCGCCGACGTCTCACTTATAAACTATTGCGCAGTAATCCCGTGTGTATGATGACTTTGATATTTCTTTTTATTATAGACTATAGTGTTTACACTTTTATATATGTCCAAAACGTGCTACAAGGCTGACCTAGAAAAATGTTTACACCATATCGGGTTTAGCTCATATACGCGCAACATCTGGTGCACATTACTTGAAACGAACAATTTCCAAATGTAACTAATCGTATATTATATTTAAATCGAGTCGTTCAAACGGCCGTATAGGTTTAACTATTTTTAAATCGATGGATACTAATAAATTCCGGCATAGACAAATTCGACCAGACCATAGAGAGTAGAGATCAACGATACGTCCGTGAAGATTATTGCTTTTTATAGTTTGAACATAAAAACGATATCTACTCTTTCGATATTATATACGACCTCTGATAAATATATATACTATTTAAAAGGTATGATATTAAAGCTAACAATGGCTAGACATGCTTTAATATAACCCCTTCTTATATATATATATATACAATTAGTACTTGTTTTGTTTCGTAAAAGGTTTCATTTAATACGTTCGCCCCGTATGTATTGAATTTATCGTATGTGTGTATGTGTAGTGTAAACATCCGGTTTAAAATATATAATACCTTGTACTTTAAGGGATTTGTTTTTAATTTCAAAACACAAATATCTGATAGAATAAAACTGCGTGGGCTTACAACCTTCATATTATAATTCTGTCTGACGACTCTTAAATTATTTTTAATCCCGGTTAGTTCCGGTCAACTAGCTGTGTTTCGTAAATATCACGATTTTTATGACCGAATGCTCCAAGTGTAGTATATTATATAGTACGCCTATTCTAATACTTAAAGAGGTTTTAGTTTCTCGGTTATTCACGTCCAATCGATAAATATTAAATTATTACTGATGTCTGTATATTTAAAACTTTTAAAGTGAATATTTTTTTCATCGCGACCCATACGAAAAGACACGAAAGTATAATGCTATATTTAGAACTTTTTTAAGCTGGTCTAAATAAAAATGAATTTCGAAAATTGTTTGTGTAAATATATATATTATTAATTAGTTGCAGTGTTTTATACATTCTTGATTCTCCTTATTACGTTTGGCAAATAGCTCTTTATTCAGAACAAAGCTTTAAATTTTATTTTATTTTAATATGTATTCTCATTATTTACGTTGCACTCGTGTTTCGTAGACAAAGATTGTATTCAATTCCATATTTTATCAGTTACTTATGTATACCTACATCGTATATAACTATTTTAACGTTTATAAATATAATAATAGGTAGGTCACTGGGTAACGTATTCTTAAACAAATTATAATGTTCATTAATTCCACGTGTTCTTTGCACGAACTATTAACATTACGAAATTTGTACTCATCAATACAGTTAACAAGGTATAAACATTTAACAAAATTGTTAAAATATGAATTATAATCGTATCAGAGTATAGTATAAGATTTCTTTGATCATAGGGCGATAAGAATTTCGTGTTCTCATAGCTTAGATATATTTTAAAGTAAATTTGTATCGTTAAGTCAACTGCGAGTGAAAATCTATTTATATATAATCTGTATGATTGTTATTATCTTTTAAACGTTTGAAACAAATAGAATTCGATTAACGTATTAGTACGTTTTCGTTTTACTATAGGAACATAATAATTATTATATTATAATATAATATGTATCATATATATATTATTATTTAATGTTTGTCAAGTACCATACTCCGGTTACTTTCCAAGATTTCGATTCGGATGATTATTAAACGGTAGGATTATTAATTATTCCTCTTCTCGGAAAAGTAATGAAAACGGTTATTAAATTGTTGTTTAAAATCTTACTGTAATTTAATAGATTTCAAATTCGATTTTTGAAATATTACCATACGAATTTCCACGTTCGTTTTACGTCAAACGTGTATACAATATATACGGAATAAAACATAAATAATTTATGATCATCGACGTCATCCTTGCACAATAACTTCATCCATTAAATTGATATAGTGTCTATATTTTACGATTTTTGTTGCGTTTGGTTTGTCGGGGTCACGTCATGTTGTATTTCCCGATATTACGCTAGATTAATCGACGCATCGACTGTGACTGTCATATTCATATGCGTACATTAAGTGAAAACAATGTGCTATTTACACGATGTGTTTATTGTAAATTTGTAACTTATTAGGTTAACAATACAAATATAGAATTGCGAGTTATTTCAAACTAAATGAATAAAATAATTTATCACGAACGAAAATTATACGTTAAAATTTTAAACAAATTAGTATTAAGAAAAAAAAATGGCAATATGTTTACCATCAAACGAAAGACGAAACATAACTACAGTATAGAACGAGACCTTTAGACGGCAAAAAGTCTAGTAACACCCATGGGGTCGATTTTTTAATGCCATTAGGAAAGTCTCTCCTAATTAGTAATTTCTCGTATAAAATTTGTTTACAAAATCTCTGGTACTCCTACATGTTACCCATTCTCTATTTATTATCGGCATTTCATCGAATAACAAATTTGTTTGGTCACATACTCACATCTTACATAACATATTATTATCTATTTTATATTCGTCACAAGAACCATATAATTGCTCGACATGCTAATAGACTACTGATACTATTAACTTGTTATCAGTGAATGAGTGAAACAACAGCACAACACCGCGTCGCCGGGAATAGTTTGAAAATTATATTACAATAATATAATTATAACATAATTGTATAACATTAAATTCAATAACTATAAAATGGAAGTTACGAAAAATATATTATAATATTAATCTAAAACTAGAAAATAAATGCTAATCAAACTTTTAAAAAAATATCCCCGTATTATTTCAACCATTTAGAATCGACAACTCGGTTCTTAATATTTCGTGTATGTGTGAAAAAAGTTAAAATCGTGTTTCATTATAATAACATATTATACATATACACGAATAAGCCGAATATAAATCAAACTACACCAAAATGCGTCAAACTATTCCTATAGTGGTCAGTTTTTAAAAGAACTTTTCATTTAGTCTGAGAGCCTAAATGTATTATTCTCAATTTCATTAATTCTAAATAATACACTTTTTACAACGTACTTTTTTTTTAACCTACCCTATTCGGAAAATCAACTTATTATTGAACAAAACAATGAACGTCATCAGCTACAATTTAATGCACTTCAGAAAGACTAGACAATGTAGTATAAACCGTTAAACAAAAATAAAAATGTATGGTCTACTATATTTTATCAGCCAAAAACGCAATCTGTGGATGCGAAATGATTCTCATTTGTTTTTATTCGCTAATGTATCTCCGTCAGACCTAAAATAAACTTATGACAACCAACTAACGAGACGACTTATCGTCTAGACTCTAGACTCTGGAACCCTCGATAAACACCAATTCCGGTTCTCGATCGATTTGTGCGACGACTGATTAACAATCATTGTCCGGAAACGTACTTCCGGTCGGGAATCGCAACATTTCCAGAGTCGATGATCCCTTCCGTTCTTCTTACCGTAAGATTTCTTATAATTAATTAGTTTAAACTCCAAAACAAAATAATTTTAAACGATAATTATATAAAAGGATAATAGACAGGATTTTTAAAATGTGCTTTATTTCAATATTTATATTAAAACAAAATTCCGTAGTTTAAGTACTTACCTAAATATTTCATATTCGAGTTAATACGAATAACAAACGATATAATATAGGTATTAATTTATTCGACATAATTTCAAGAAATTAATTAGTAGTTAAATGAATAATATGATGTCAGACACGATTACAAAGTATAGGTGATAGTAGGATTGGTTGTCCCTGGTTAATATTTTATACGTACATTTTTAAAACTTTAATGATATTAATCAAGCAATAAATATAAATATTTATACAGGTGTAGATACTTTATAATAATGTTATTCTTTATTTATAGGAAATAGTTATCAATTGAGTATTGACTATAATCGTTTGAAAAAACAATAATACCTATTAAATCCATATACTAAGTATAATGTCTATGATTAAATTCACTCGACCGTGACTATACGATATAGAAAATCGATAATAATTGTGAATTTGTGATTACGGTCCTAGTTACTGAACCTTTATAATATATAAATTCAAACAGCTGTTTGACTATTTTATAGTTATTATTAAATTATTTCTATAACAGATATATTATTCTACCTAAACTATTCATTTTATTAATCGCCGATTTTTATATTACGAATACGGTAAGAATGTAGGATATTTGGATATACAGTTTGACGGTTTTATAACATTCATGTGATTTTATCACCATTTTAATGTAAACCGTTTTGTGTTTTGTTACATTGTTTCTGTTTATTTCAACAACGTGCGTAACCACATTTTATACTTTATAGTCAATATTAATATATTACAGTTACATAAATTAAATATTTGATTATGGATTCATTAAAAAGAAAACAGTCTACACATTTAATTAATTTTTTTTAATAGAACAGCAATAGTTACGTCTTTAACTGAAACCAGTTACATGAGCTGTGTCTAACAATACACTTTAATAGTACTTCACAAGTATTTGGTGAAATTAATAATGATGTAAATAAAAGTAAAATCGTTGATGCAATTTTTATTAATGATCTAGGTAATTTTATTGGTGAAAAATTCGACGACCGTACTACATTTAAACTGTTAGAAAACTCATGAAAGCTACCAGCGAATTTTAAATATCTTATATCCATTCATAATAAACAAGGCAAAGATAAAAAAATACTTTTAAGATCTAACCGCTTTGACCAATATCCTTGATTGGTATATTATACTACATCTATAAATCAGGTGATTATTGTAAATATTGCATAGATATTGCATTAATATTTTGTTTATTTTTAGAATTTTGGCTTTCCAAATTCTAACAGATCATTTATATTATAATTTTTTTTATACATTGATTTCCTCCCTCCATCCCCCAACGGTGGCGCTGAACAGATACTTCAGATGGTTCAAATGAACCTAGGTGGTATCCAGAGATATATCCCCTTTAAAATTAGTCGAAACTGCTTACACACTTGATATTAATATAGATAATTAGCATTATTATATGCAATAATTATTTAATGGATAAAAGTAGGGGAGGGGGTATCAAATAAAATTAATTTAACTGGCTTGTTTCGGCGCCACTGCACCCTCCCCACCCTTTATCGGACGCCTTAGATACACTCCTGAACGAAGTTCATTTTTTAAATTAAAATATAAATTCAACATATTATTTTACTTACAACAATATTGCAGTTTATTTTTTGTAAACATTTTTGAATATTTCTAATTTTGTTTTGTTTTCGCCATCATAACATAGAGTTGTGTTCCCTAACAGTATATGTGTGTATAACGTATACCTACGTTGTCATTTTTAATTAAGCGTACAAAATAATTAAAGTTTCGCATAGGTACCCTTAGCGAGTTTGACAAAAATGTTCAAGTAGGTCGAATTCCAGAGACACGACTACGGTTTAGTATTTACTCATTATTATTCTTTAGTAGGCATAATATGGGGGTCGTAAAATGGTTATTCGACGATACGTTCGATATAGCATTTTCGAACGTAACGTTATGTGTTGTGTTTATAATGTAAGTAGTAAGTAGTAGTAGTAGTAGTAATATAAGTAGTACTATTCAAACCTTTCAAGACCAAAACAGACAAAAATAATGTGTTGGCGAGGTTTGATTCAGCCCTCACGATGAGTCCTCTGTTTTGTCAACTTTTAAATTTTTAATTCTATTAAGATTATATAGATTAATTTGTTTATGTTTATCAAAGACGTTTTGTTCTAATTACGTAAAATCTCGTGAGGTCGGGGATTAGAGTTCGACCCGAGGCCACGTGAATATTTTTTTTTTAGCTTCCTTTTTTTTATGAATTTATTTTTCCGAGGTGGTTTTGCTTAAATATTTTGATACAGCTTAACTACCCGAATCCAATTTTAAAATATAACAATATTGATAATAGGTACCTACAAAAGTAAACGGTATCGTAAATTATTTTTAAAAAAAAGTGCCAAATTTAAATAAGCCAATCAGGTGCCGACACCAGTCTTATATTATGCTGAATCAATATGCGTTTTGTTAATTATGTATTCGCGAGTAGAGAAATAACAATTATATACCTACGCGTAAATACCGTGCGAATTCGTGTGAGATAAAAAACTGAGATAAGTGATAATACATGCATTTCCCGTTATTTTTATTAACGCATTATATTCTGATCATCCAGTACGTATTTGAGTATTTCGAATGATATAAAAAAAACTATATTCGCTATTATCTACATCGTATATAGCTTTCGTCCTAATGCGTAAGACCACCGTGTGCACATAAGACTTTTAAAAAGATTTATTTGTTAAAGACTAAGATTTATTTGTTAAAGACTTTATCGGTAAAAAAATATCACGATTCTATGAGAAAAACAAAAAAAGAACCAATGTGGAAGAAAAAAACAATTCGCTTAAAACAATCAGTATAGTAATAATGCGTAACGTACGGAATTCGCTAAATTGTATTTAAAGTTTATGGTTTTACTAGAAATTTTATATTGGATTTCGTCGCGATAGACAAAACTCACATAAACGTTTTACTACTAAAAAATAAATTATTGTTATTTTTCCGTAAATCGCCTAGACGCCGGAAATGAACGTTTTGATTTGGTAATAAGTTATAGTAACCCAGGGCGTAATTGTAGGGGGGGGGGGCAAACAAGAGCACTTGGCCTCCTTAATTTTATAGGGAAGGGGCAAAAGTATAATTTTTCCCAGATAAGTGAACAGTTCAAATTTTAAAATCTTTAAAAGTAATTAAAAAAATAATATTATGCAGAATGTAATTTTGAAACGCAACAGTACTAACACTTCTAACATGTTAACATACAGAATAAGATAATTCGCGAGTTTTTTCACATTATCTACATTCAACGTAAATAAATCCAAAATATGTAATAAGTAAAAACAAACAACTAATATGTTATAACTGGTTGTTATACTCAGTATTTCTGTGATATTATTATTTATTTCATTATGTATTAGCACTTATTATTATTAACTAAAATAAAATTAATGTAATTCTCATGAGTTTTATTTAGGCTTGTGCCTTGTATAGTAGTGTAAAAACAAAAATTTAGGTTTATGTAAAAGAAAAATTTATTTTATCCCCCCCTCTCCCGTTTATAATTTTGGCGAGTACATCCCCTGCATCTCCCTCCCCTATTTTTTTTATCCAGTTACACCACTGATAGTAATAACTATAATAAGTATGATGTCGGCAGACCTCGGACTATACGGTCCATCTGAACAATGGCGACGACAATCGCTAAACCTTTCGATAAATATCCTTTCGAACATATTGGAATAATATGATAGATGTATAATAGTCGCACATATACTTGTTTTTAAGAAAATAACACTCTGCGGCGTATGCTGCGAGTTTAAACGTGCGCATATACAATCTATAAAAACCTCGAAACGATCGACATATTATAATGTGCGGAAAATCGCAAATGAAAACCCAAACGACACGATAAAATTAGGCTGGGCCGATACCGATAACCGATATTCGAATATCGGAATATCGGATATCGGGTTTTTTTTCAGAACCGAAAATAAAACCGATATGTCGCATATCGATATATCGATCATTTTTAATAATAATATAAGATACAATACCTATACTAAAATTGATCGGTTTATATATTATCGGATATCGGATATCGGTTTTTTTTTTTTATATCGGTTCACGGAAACTAAGAAAAATATCGGATCGGTTATCGGTTTTATATCGGGAAAAAGCGGTATCGGCCCAGCATTAGACAAAATGCGTAATGCGCTCAGTAAGTTTCAATATACTATTGAATAGGTTATATTGATTTTTATTTTTACTCTACTTATTTCTCTATTCCATGTTCAATTGTACATGTTTAATGATTTATTTTTCTACTTTCGACGTGTGCAAAATAAATTCGATAACTCTAATGTATACATAAAAAAAAAAAAAAATCGCCACAGCAAAACAAAGACGTCATAAACGTGTGGGCTTTAAACATCTTTTATCGAGTATAATATTAAAAGAATATTACTGTGTTTAAAAAAAAAAAAATTACTTTGGTGCGTAATAAGTATAATAACAACATCGACATCACAGACTTCACATCATGCTCGACAGCATCCCAATTCTGTACGATATTATTTGAATTTTTAATACGTATAAAAATATATTATATTGATTGATTATTTATAATATATTATACGAAAAATGATTTATGATAAACGTGTGTATAAATTATTAAATATGTATGCTTAGGTATTCAAATTTCAAACGTTCATACGAATTTACACGTTACAAAAATAGGTCATAATAAATTTAACTGATTATTACTGAATGCGTTTATAAGATAAATTAATTTAGACGGTAAAATTTGATATACATACCTACACATATTTTAACAAAAATACATTTACTATTTTATGATACAATGACCTTAGTTTTGACGCAAACGCGGCCGTACTAATTCATTTGTCAATTATATTAATAGGTACTCTAAGTATGAATAAAATAAAAATAATATATATCATATCTCTTAGGGAACAAAAATCATTCGCAAATGAATGAGAATAAGTGAAATATCAAATTACATTCAAATAGGTATTTATAAATGAAGAAATTATATATTATATATAATTTGAGATATAAATTGATTCTCTCTGTAGACATTTATTATGTTTCGTTTTTAATTAAAATTGTTTTAACATTAAAAGTATAGCTTATCAGTTATCAGTATATTGAAAATAATGGTTTCATTTGAAAACGCTAAACTTTAACTCGATCACTATTTCTTATAATGTTGCAAAACAAAATTCAAATAAAATCATGATAAAGTTTTCAACACTGCATACGTCGAAAATACCAAAGTAGGTAACCAGGTTATACCAGGTTTATTTTAATATACACACAATATTACGTAAATCTTTACTTATGATTAGTTAATAAAGATAATTATATTAATATAAAATAAAGTATAATCAATCATTTTAATGATATTCTATTGAATTTTTAATTTCATTGATTCAATTAAACATAATTAGATATTCCCTATTTATCCTAATTAAAATTGTTATTTAGATAATATTGTATTTTAATTTTATAATAATTAATATTAATATTATAAGCTTTGTGTTTCAATTTTGTATATTAAATAAATTACAACCTTAAGGTTTCCTTACATGATATTACTCAATCCGACCAAATTAATGTGTTCTGACCTTCGTGTCTGTTATTACATATTTTATTTTTAAATTAATAAAATTCGAAATTTATCACAATTAATATTTCAATTAATCTATATAATTTTTAAAATTAAATTTCTTAACAAAATTATAAATAATTGTTTAACATTATATGTATATAAAATATAATTTAACTTATAAATATTTTATACAGATAGAAATAATTATTTTAAAAAGAAAATAAAATAGCCTTATAAATATTCATTCTATTTTTTTATGAACAACTTGACTAGTTATAAGTTATAACCAATAACCAATAACATGTATATATTAAATCTTAAATATTTTTATTTTATTTCTTATTATTAAAAAAAAAATATTAAGTGAAATTTACCATACAACAATTAAAACAAAATAAAATAATTTAATGTTTACAGCAATTATTTTGAGTATTTTTTTAAATGTATAATATTGTATAATTGTTTTCTTATAATTATTATTAATAGTAATTAAATTAAATTAAACAAAAATAATGATGTATACATTTTAAAAGTATTCATTTTAATTAAAATAAGTATTTAATAACATTTTCAAAATATATAACATCTAATATATTTTTATATTTTAAACATTACAAGACATTTCTCAGTTTAAAATTATTCGAATTAAGTACTCGGTTAGTGTGTTTTTAAACATTATATTAATTTTAATATTAAATTTTGAAATTATACGATTTGATAATCATAGTGACAATCCAAGATTCAAAAATAATTTACACGTTTGTTAGTATATTCATTTTTTTAAATTTAAACTCCATCATTTAAACTCCTCTATTAAATCTCTGCTGTTAATTTATTTTCAAAATAATAATTCATTTGTAAAATTTGAGAAATATTATCATCCGCAAGCCGCAATAGTAAATTATTAAAATTGAAGTGTATTAGTATAAATTAAATGCGCATTTTTACATTTTATTTTTTGGCAAATAAACAGCAAATAATAGATAAATTCTATTTTCATAAAATGCTGTCATTTAATCCATATTAAATTTATATTTTGCTGCATATACCATAATATAATAGTGTATATAATTATAGAATAGATTGACCGGTATAATATTAAAGTAGTATTATTAAATATATTTATAGTATTATTATTACTCTGAAACCATTAACTTTTTTACAAAATCGTTTCAATATCAATTTCCTTGATGAAACTACGTTTATTCAAATAATATTTTATGTTTTATATTTATGCATGTCTAATTCTACGATTGGTATCAAACCATTTTAAACCGTTTTACATATTTTCATTTTATAATAATAATATTATTTAAACAGACTACGGTTTTGGTTGAAATTCCGACGGTAAATTGGTAACTAAATAACTGAAAACGCTACGTAAAAAATGATCTTACAACGCACAATTAGATAATCTTCACATTATTTTAAGAAAAAAATAAACTTATGATTTAAAAAAATATCGTCAAAACTAAAATAATTACGAGGTAATTTATTATTATTTTATTTATCGACGATACAAATTGAATAATATTATATTTCCACTTATCAAAGGCTTAGTATAATAATACATTATGGTAACGAATCAGAAACGGTATTTGCTTTTTTTCTGTTATATTACATTTGAAACATTAATTTTAGGAATACTTAGATATCCTCAACACATTATACGAAAATATTACATTTCCATTTCTAGTGGTATTACAATGACATTTTAGACATTTAAGTTATTATAACCATTATTTAGGTAAAATAATCGCTATTGTCTTAGTTAAATTCACAAGCGACGTGACGTCGTATTTGTATTAAACAAAATTCCTGGGCCATGCAAATAACAATTTTATAACACACAGTTTATTAATATTTATTTATTATTGTTTACTATTTTATCGACTATCGGAACCATTCTTATACTATATTTTTTATACTCGTTTATTATTTAGTCATCTCTAGTCATTTCAGTCATTCAACTTAGAATTATGCTACGCTCGTTATTTGTCCTATCTTTTTATTATATTGTCATTTTATTACACAGAATATACCTAACGCTTCCCTTAACATCATTCATTCACATTGAATCTTGTGAAACGCATTTTCTTCAAAGTAATCACTTTTATAATTTTATATAAAACACATTCTAAATACAAAAAGCACTTGAACCTTTAACTCACTCGTTTTTGTTTTATCGTTTTATACATTTCTCTATAAGCTTCGTGTTACAATCAATTCCGTTTCCCCAAAATTAAATTCTGTAAATTCTATTTTACTCCTTCATATCCTTAATAATTTATTTTTCAAGTGTTTATCTTCACTCCTCAAGACTCTATCATATTATCATTATATCATTTATATAAACAACATCAAAAAATAATCTATAATTAAAAATGCAAATTATACTGCCACCGCTCCCATTTACTTATCATAGTATGTATTATGTTAATAATGCCTTATTTACTGTTATTATAATAATAATCGATATTCAATAAACATTTATATTGCGTCGTACGGTAATAAATATTGATTACCAATAAACAAGTGAACGTTTATTGTGATTATATGATTTATTTACAAAAACTCCTTTAGATTACAGTATTACACTAAACTAATTAAAATCGTTAAAAAATACGTCGTGCCTATGTAATTACTTACATAATTATAAGTATAGAAATTTTGTAACGTACCTATACAAATAAAATATGTTAATGCTAAACACTTGTATTTAGGGAAAACTTGGATAAAATCAATTAATACCTACTTACTATCTATACTACCTATATTATAATATTTCAATTATTCATCATCATTCGTTCAACTTAATTTAATTATTATTTCGATTAAATATTATATTATTTATTCACTATTAATACGAGCTATTAGCGTTTTTATTTATTTGTATAATTTGTCGTTTTAAAAATAACTCTACAATATTATAATATTCAGCACTGAGTTTCTAATAGAAAATAAGTGACTAAACAAACAGAACCAAATACAGAAAAGCTAAAAAACGAAATATATACATATAAATTTATACTTAGGAAGTTAGGAGATGACACCAAAATCCTGCCAATAGTCATACGTTTTCACATCTCTCCATATTATAAATGCCTGCACTGAATACGTAACGTATACGTTTATCATTGACCAACTTATGGTATCTATTATTCGCAATAAGTATATTAATATTTCTTTATGTATTATAATGTTCAACTTGTTCAAGCGTTCAAAGAAATTTAGGGTAAACATTTCAAAACCAAACAAACAGAATTACACACAACGTAATATTATGTTATTTGTATTTCAGGAAACCGTTTATTAAATATATAATAATATACACGTATGGTAAAATAAACTATATTATAATATTTAATGAAGATAACAAAACTGTAACTTTGTAAATTTTGTTTCGTTTTTCCAACAACAATAATTAATAATTAAAATACTAAACTACAAAATATTTCATTCGAATGCTTTACGATTCTTCAGAGAATAACATACTCTGTCATATTTTGGTAATATAATAATTTTGTTAATTATATACCTTGCATATTTGTTTTACCATTCATAAATTTTCCCTATTGATATGAATTTAAAATGAGCTAAAAAAATATAAATATAACTAGCATCAGATATCACTGACCAACAATCATTTCATTTCCTAATTAAACATAAAATTTGTATTATACGAAAACATTTTAGCCGACAATTTGGTTAGGTTAAGTTAGGTCAATTACACTTACACTTGTTTCGTTTTTATGTATGATACTTTTAACTGCATTTATTTAATTAAGTCATAATATTGTTTGTTAGTTATATTATTATGTCGTTCGCACGCTATAATATTATTATATTGTTTTCATTGCAATTAACACTCCGACCATGAACAATCTTATCGTAAATTTAAATAGGTACTCCAGATTATACACAATATTATAAAAGATATAATAAAAAATCACCAATAATAATTGATATTATTATCGAGTTCAATATATTATTAAGTTTATTTCAAATTATATCTTCGCGAGGAAAACTAGGTTTAAACGACCCACCACTATTTTTATCATAATAATATATCATTCCTTCGACTTTACATTATTATACGAATTACCTACGTTTTAGTTAAGTGTAAACCTAAAACGTTTTTGTTAAAGATAAAAATAAATCATTGAAACATATCTAAGTATTTTGGTTTGACGTCGTCTATAGATTCTATAATGTTCTATGCAATATAATGCTAACATTTTCCCATCATTCAAACACATAACTATACATATTTATATGATACTTGAATACTTTAAAACATAAACTTCACCTATTCATTTTATATAGCCATTTATTAAATAGTTACCGCATAAGTTATTTTATTAGATAATATTATGTATAATGGTCAATTAAGATAATTCTTCTCGAAATACGCTAACCGCATAAATTTACAATTAAAATTTAAACAAATATAATAATTATTATAATATAATAGGTAATTATAATGTTTCTCAAACTTTACTACACGTGATATACTCATACTCGCTGCAGATTATAACTTTATAAGGATGTGCATTGCTATTATTATTGTATTAAAATTTTTACAACAAAAAATACAATTAAAATAACAATATCACACACCTACGTTTTTAATAAAATCGTAATTACTTTTAAACAAAATAATATTCTACAGGATCTAAAGGTAATATAATATTTTAATACATAATGTCTGTGTTTTATATTTTACTTTTTTAAATAGTAATAATGATAATAGTATACGTAATATTTATAAAATAAGTAATAATATGTTGAAAATCATAATATCTAAAACTACCATAAATATATTTTAAAAATATAACACATTAATAGTTTACATAGGTAATAACAGTTTTATACTGTTTATGGTACAAAATAATAATATTATCTTTATTAATAAATTAAAGTCAAAACGTTCATCTAATAATATTTATTGTCGATCGTTAACGGATACCAAGTTCCAACCCCCTTTATATTTCGATGTTATTAACATTTTGTTTTAATTTTAATCCGTTTTGTAAGAAACACTAAACAGTATAGGAAATGTACAGAGATTTAATTAAAACTAGTTGATATATTCAATGAATAATAGAAATAAATAACAATAATAACATTAGCTAATTATTTGTAAAAAAAAAACTTGTAAATCCCATCTTTTATATTTCTGATGTATCCTGTGGCCTACGTGTGCCAATTATTATTATTTAAAACACACACAATTGTTTACAATTTAACAGCCCACAATATTTAATTTTCCCTTTTATTATTTTACACCACAAAAGTAAACATAGACTTTTGGCCAGACATCATAAAGTATGTATTTTAAAATTAATTTATACAAGAGGAATTTGTACGTACAACTTCATATACATACAAACGTATATTTCAATTTATAAAAATTATTAAATAGGAATATAATTAAATATATTTTTTCAGTTTATTTTATATTATAATTTTTTAATGCTAAAATAGGTTAGGTAAAATATTACACTCTTTAGTGCACGACCTTTTAAGATAAGAATTATGTTGAATATTTTTCTTCATAAAATAATAGGTCCCTCGTCTAAAAATATAAAATAATAAAGTGATGCTAAGTATCCGACCACTGATCATGAGAGTACCTGTGTCGATGATAATCACTTAAATATGTTTATATTATTTACATACGTAAATCCTTAACAATTTATGACGTATTTAAAATATGTATTTTTCTTTTTGGATTCAAATGAATATAATTATTACAACTAGAGGACCTATTGAAATTTAATCCAAATAACAAATAACTTTTAAATAATACTCGTATTTTAGACATTCATAAAACAAATTGTCACATTCATTCATCGTGAATCTAATCATAATCGTCTTACTACATAACTAGCACACTCGTATTAGTTTGTATGATCATTTTGTATTTTTTTCAAATCATTGCTATCTATTTAATTATTTTAAATCATTGCCAGATTAAAGCCATAAATAGTGTTATAAAAATGAACATTAATGAGGTTCTAATACTACTTTAAAACAAATAAAATAGAAATAGGTAATCAACAATGATATATATTACAACCAAAAATTATCATAGCTTTGCCAAAATTTATTTAATTAGATTACAACGTAACATGATCTTAAAATAATATAATACTGTGTAGTGTGTACAAAACATTATAATTGTAGTAAATAAAACAAAATTGTTGATTATCAAACATAATAATTAATAATAAACATAATTTATTTAAAATTAAGAAAAATAATATTTTATAAACGTTAACATTGTGTATCTTACATTAAATTTTAACCCTAGTAATATTGGAATTAGGTACTTTGATTGTGAGATTAACTTTAATGATATAATATTTTACCAAAACTCTTTTTATATAAAAAAAAAATAACGTTAGCTAGTTTTTCTATTTGATTTAATAAATTATTTTCTATAATATATGATTTATTATATAATAATCAACAAATGGTGACCTCTAGGCACTAACAGATATGTATCTAGTATTTACTTTTCATCAAATTTAAGTGACAGATTTATAAAAAATAATAAAAATATTTCTTTTTATTAAGACTTCTAATAAAAGTTGACAGCTAAGTGCTTTTGTGGAAAAAACGGTTGTTTGCGTAAACAGTGTACATGCTTTCTTTTTATTACTTTGAAATGTTTTTAGAACATTATAACGAGAACAGTAATATACTCTCAAATCGTATGTTCGAGATTTTTTTAAGGTCAACGGGCAAGGTATTTATTTTACTAAGTTTAACGTAAAAAGAAGTGGTAAGATCGATTTTAAACGTTCGTTCTTCGTCCCTTCGGTCTCCGAAGAAACTTTTGAAAAATTCGTAAAATGAGCTAAATGAAGTACCAACTAGATGAAACCGGTAGCCTACTCTATTCGTGGTAATCAACCATTCGTTCTAACCAAAAAAAATGTTTTCAGCCATCAAATAAAAAAAAAAACATCTTTGTAAAACCAATACATTCCTCGCTTCGCTCAGAATCTAAAAACGACGGTCATAGTATCATACCAAATATATAATATATGTAATATAGTTGTTAAACAAGGAAATTGTTAATGTTCAATATTATATGTTTTCTCTTTCAATAAAGTCGCATTATTTTAAATATTATATAAAATGGACTGTGAATTTACCGTCAGATAGCATAATAGTACCGTTTCATCTAGCTTACAAGTTTACATTATCGATAAGGTACGATCAAATTTATAAGACTCGTATAACTGCAATATCACAATAAACAACTAAACCGCAATTTATTTAGTCTACAGTGCCATTAATTTAATTATTTGATAAACTTTATACGGGACTTACTAATTGTGACCTGTGTTATTGTTGTTATGATGCACTTATCCGTTTGACTGATAAATGGTAACAATTAATATCGATATACATATATATATATATAATATTAAAAGGATCTCTCGGATCCAAGAGGTATTCCAAGAAGGAAAAATAAATATAGAGAAAGCTTGAATTAATTGCCCTTGACACCCGAGAAACCTTGCCTAGCCCTATTTGTAGAAAGCACGTTTTTTTATCACATAATATTTTGCGAGCTACTAGTCTTTGTACTTAGTCTCTATTTTCGTCATTGCATTTGTCATGTCGATTTGACATGTAGGTCATACTCTCATAGACACACCTTTAAACAGCAACATAGAACCTTCCTTCTTGTACATTTTTTAAATAATTTAAGTACATTTTCAACCCATATACTATATCCAAGATTGTCTTATTCTCAGAAGTTCAATTGCATTAAATACTGTGATACGCTTTCCACGTATATGTGATTCAATTATTAAACTACAAAACACATAATTAAATAATATATATTACTTATTGTATTTGTATATGTGTAATGTATACTTGATAAAATAAATACAAAATTTATCCTCTTAATTTGACATTGATAAAAATCATTTTTATCATAATATTAAAAAAAATAGTCCCTCCCCAGAAATCATGTAATGCCTTAATCGTTATTTTCTTATTGGTAGAAAGATTTAAAAACCTTAAGTCATAGATTTTAATTTTAAAAAATAACAGGCTAAAATTCTCATCGTTAGACGATTTATACTTCGTTAACAATATCATATAAAATATTATATTTTTATCTCATATACTATTAACTGTATATATGTTTTAAAAAATAAATATTATATTGTATTTTTACGAGGAGAAGAATTCTATAATTAAAATTGATCTACCGAAATATAATTTATCCATAAGAACATAGGTACAAATTATTTATATTAATGTTGTTCCAATGGAGATTGGGCTGTAGTATATACGAATTGGGACTGACTAAAATCGCTCAGGTTCATTCAACCATCATATGGTAAATCATATTTGATAAAATCTCTAATGCATTAATATGCATCAATACTTTCTCAATTTAACAACAATTATGACCAAAGTTACAAATAATAATTTTATAATTTCAAGCGGAACCTATTGCGAAATCGTATATACCTTACACTTTCTAACACTTTTTATTTTTATATAATAATAACTATTGTTGGAATTTTAATTCCCTAAAAATTCATGAAAAATACCCTTAAAAAGATTCAAAAATGATTTTAAAAAATTAAAAAATGTGTTTAAAAAAACTGAAAATTGATCGATTTAAGATTATTAAACAGGAAATTGAATTCATTATAAATATACCGCGTTAGTTTTATCATAGACGCAGCTACTTGTTATCTTGATTTTGACATTTAATGATTGTCCCATAATATACTACAATTTACGAGTATCTACTTTATAATTTTTTATACTTATATTTATATAAAAATCATGTATGTGTATACAAATTTTAAAATAAAATTTTTAATTTATATTTTGTATCCAAACACTCCAAAAATGCTCCAATGACTTTAAAAATGTTCTAAAAAATGCAAAATAAATTTTTTTTCTCATTAAAAATTACATGTAACCTTTAGGAAAAAAATGCAAAATTCATCGAAAACCCAGCCCTATATTAATAATAACCATTAACCGGTCGACAATAAAATTATCGTTATAATAACCGTATTTGTATTTATTGGAATGTGTTCGCAGGTTCTCGTGAACATATGACAAACAAAAATATGCGTCACACCGAGGTGGTGGGTTTATGGCGGCCAACGGACGCGCCGCCAGGAGGGAAGACGCGCGTGTCACGAGCTACCGATCCGAGCGCGTCTCACACGTCGCACGCCCACAAGTTTGTCATCAAGTCAACGGCTATGATCCGTCAGTCCAGTCTCACGAGATTCATCGTCAACAAGAAAAACAACACAGGTGAGAACTAGTGGTGTATCATAAAAAACGTTCGAAACAACCAGTGGCGCATTTTTGGAAAGGGTTAATCAACAATAGTTAAAAATGGTAATCGGGACTAGGATTTTATAAAAGCACTAAAAATTATATCAAACTTTACAAATAAGTACAATAAGATTTTAAAAAAAATTAAAATATACTCTTAAAATTTGTTTTGAAAAATTATATATTTTATACTATCTTCGATTATCGAGATAAAAAATGGTCCATCTATGGTAGGTACATTTTCTGGGGGAACAATTATTTTAAATAATTGTTAGATATTTGTTATGGATAAGTATATAATCATTTTAAGTAAGTTTAAGTACAGTATACCTTGAAGATTATACATTGTTTGATTAAATATGCAAGTTTTTTAAATTTAGAACTTCTACGATTATCTGCTGACAATGTCTTAAACATTATAAATGTGCTCAATTTTATCGAATGACGAAAATACGAATAAAGATAGAATAAAAAACAATAAAATAAACATAGAAAGCTGAAATATGCAATTAAAAACCTCTAATATGCAAAATAAAATTGCGTGTTTTAATTGTTTTTATCACGTAATATAAATTTGTATTCTACTATTTTTACGTCGATTCTACACAAATATGCAAATGCTATAATATCCGAGCCCGCTCCTGATTATAATAGATTAAGATCAATAGCGATTATTTTGGATGTATAACCCCCCATGGGGGCTCTGTTTGTATTATTACTATTATCAGTTTAATTATATTATTTAATTAAATACCTTTTTAGATTACAATATTAGATTGTGATGATGTCGATATTCAACAGTCATCTGGAGATCAAATAACGAATAGATTTATTTAAAAAAAAAATAATGTAAGATTATATAACGTCAAAAAAAACTATCTCGACAGACCTGCAATTAACATTTTAAAAAAAAGTTTGTTTTTGTCACTATATAAATAATACTAAATTTCTATAAAGTAAATAGAGTATAGACTAAAGTAGTTTGAAAAATCAGTAAAAAACAATTTACGCATACATAAAATGTTCCGCCATTACGATAAACTAGTGTCATTTTAAAAGAAATTTGGAATGAAATATTCATAATATGGCCGTTTTAAAACCAAAATAAACAAACTATGCACATATAGTTGGCTATTATTTTGAACATAAAATACGTCCGAATATTATGATAATTACACTAAATATTCTTATATGCATATTAAAATATGTATTATATTTATATATATATGTATAAATATCTGCTGAAAAACATATTACATTTAAATGCTAGATATCATTGTTATTTATTAGCTGGTTTTCAATAACTCATAATTTGGAGTCAGTTTTTTGTGCAAAATATGTTTTTTAGGATTGAATAGTATAGTAATATTTTTATATAAACGGATAAAAATTGTGTCTTTTATAATCTTCCCTTAAACAAATTAGGAATAAAACGTTAAAAATTGCCACAACATATGCCACACAATATCGCACCTATATAAATTAATTAATTACAAACATATTATTTCAGGTTTAACATTATTTCCTTATTTAAACCTATGTGTATACAAAAATTATAAAAACTAAAAAATTACATATTTTACTCATATATAATAAATAAGCTTGTATTAACGTACATCTATATATCGTATCAAACATTCAAATAGACTTAATTATTTATTAATAATAATGTTACTGTGTCACTAGTCAATGCCACTTAACTTTTTCAATTGCACGTAAAATAGTTATATCAATAAAATAAAGAAATAATAGGTACTCATAAACCATTGTATTTATTTTTTTCATCGAATTAAAATATCATTAAAGTGTCACTTACTGACGCTCCTTCGTATTATACCTAATCGTATATACAAATCATACCCAGTTGATATTATAATAATATTATGTACACCACTATATTATCATAAAATAATGACATATAAAAATAACTGTTGGTTATATAATTGAGAAATATTAAAAACAAATACGCGAATAAAAAATAATGTATAGGTAAAATATAAGAAAATTTATACCATTTTTTTTTTTCCTTACACTATTCAGTATTAAGCGTTTCCAAAGAAATAATGCCATCAAGTGTTTGATAACCAAACTATCGGATTTACGGTAATTGTAATCGTTCTTTAATCAATACTAAAATTTAATACCTATATTAAGTAGATCAAATATATGTTCTCCAGCTCAGGTCGGTTAAAATCGATTCAACTGCAGAAATCAATATATTTTAAAGCATTTTAGATAAATGCCCAACACACATGGGACTAGTGCATGGGTCAGGAAGCTGCGGTTCATTAGCATACAATCTGCGGCTCTTTGGAGTATGCATAAATATCAAAACCCGTAAATTATAAATTAAAAATCGATATATTATACTCCTGTAAAATGACCATATGAGTTTCAGAATGTTATTTTTGATAAAAAAAAATAATATTTTATCTATAATGGCCGCGTATAACTGGTATCATTTTTCTGTCAATGTTATACTATTGCATTATTTTTGCATCTTAATTGCGACTCTTTGAAAATCATAATATTGTAACTTTTTGAAAAAATGGCTCATTTATAAGATAAAGGTTTCGGGCCTCTGCACTAGTGAGAAAACATATTATAATATACCTGTATGGAACAAACAAATTCTCAACTATCGATATTGAGTTTTACATCACTATCTTTAACCGACACGTTTCTCTCAATGTACTGACCAAAGATAATCCATCTTTTTCTGAATATCTAATTACGCTTCGTCCAAATATGACATTAAATTAAAAGACGAGTTATTTTCATTAAAGAATTACCTGCCCAAAAATCGATATTAAGCTTACCGAAAAATATTATTGGCCCTTATAATCTTTTCGTCATCTCTGGAATCTCTTAGTACATCCTCATCTTACCCGAAACGCCCGTCACGTCTACATATTTAAACCGTTATAAGTGCTATATAGTAATTTATTGGAAAATTAAATTTAATAATATATATCGCAAGATGTGTCAGATCTATTTACTAATTGCAATATCTCCGCGAAAAATTAAAAATGTTTAATGCGGTTTTTTTAAAATTATTATTTAGGCAATATGCCGTAATATTATATCTATAAATGTATTGTTTTAAACGTCTAATATATAAATTTCAATAATAACTTTTTATTTTAATTTGTGTGAAATTTGAAGATAACCAGTTTAAAAAGTATATTTCTATGAAAATTTTGAAGTGTCAATCAAGATGTCAATTTTTAGGAACGTTTTTTATTTATAGGAAAAATCATATTTCTGACGTCATTTTTTAAAATTATTTAATGTATCATGCCATATAATGCAAAATTATTATAAATATATTATTATTATTATCAGTTATCAATATTTTTCAAGAAATTATTATCGAACTCGTACAGTAGCTACAACTATTTATGTATCATTTACTTATTATAATTTTGAATATTGATAATATGAATTTTACATTCCACGATATAATAGATTAAATAATTACAAAAAATTATGTCAGAAATATGATTTTAAATATAAAAAAGAAACATTTTTTTTATCTTTTTACTAGAAGTAAATAAAAATTTAAAAAAACCACATTCAAAAAGTTTAATTTGTCGCAGAGTATTGCAATTACTTATAGAACATAAATAGATCTGGGACACCCTGTTAGGCATAATTTAAAATTAGAGTGGCTCTGTGGTTGGTTTAACTTTAGTTTAGTGTAAAACAAAACAAATGGAAACGTCTATTTCATTATATTTTTTGTTTAGTTTAGACATTATTATAAAATATTCCTTCAACACCACAGACGGTACTAACATTTATTATTGACTAAATTCCCTTTGTTAAATCATAATTCATTCTCGTATACTTAATTTACATTATGTACAACAGTCAATAATACAAAATTCCTAATTGCTACTATGTTTTTCGTAGAGATTATAAAAATGTAATTCGACTATAGTATATAACTAAGCAATAAACAAGTACTCTAACTAATTCGTTTTTCCTATGATAAAACTGTAAAATACGTCATTGTCTGTATTATTTGCATAATTAATTAATTACTAGGTAATCGACATTAAGTAGGTATACTTATATCGTTATTCCATATTTTCTGACTAATTGTCATTGACATTTATAATAAAATTATGATTGCATTGAACTGCTGAGTAATGTGAAATATAAAGGATTCCACTATTTTTTGCTCAAAAATATAATCAGGCCTAATATTTATCATAATACAATCAATATACTTACTATTAATATTAATACTATTCATAAGCTCAACTAGACTTCAAATTTTGGGGGCACTAAAATGTTAAAACTGTCGTATATCTTTATACACCACTGCACTAGATATGTTAAAAAAATATTTGGGATGTTAAAAAAATTAGGCACCCACCTAATTGCGTCTATGTTACTATTCCCTTGTGAATTAGGTTATATAAGTGCATATACAATGCAACGTATTATAAGTCTGTATAATTTTTTATATACAAACTACATACATATAATATCTCAAAATCATTCAACCGTTATGGATGTGTATTTAAAAATTGTTTAATCCTTAGTTTTAAATTTAAATATTTCATTTATTTTGAATAGTTTTCAGTTATTTCAATATTTTTAGTTAATATAGGTACATATTAAATTTAAGTTCAATAATTAATAAATACGTTAAAACAAACAATTCAGTAAATATTTACATTATAAATCAGCTTATTTTAACTAAATGTAATATATGTCAATTATAGAAAAACTATACACTTCAAAAGATACCTAATTATATTCATAAATATATTCCGGGTGTTATGAGTTTTCTATAACTCGTGATTAAAAATTAGTGGCACTTTAAATAAGTATCTCACAGATACTTAAAGACTTAAACAGTAGTAAGTTTAATCGCTCAATAAATGAAAAGTACCTATGAAATATTAATACTTAGTACATTTCATTCACAAATCTCATATTGTAAAGTTGTTAATTTATTATTTTATGTATTTGTTTTAAAATAATGAACAAAGATAAATGAAAATTAATAGAAATTGATTTGAAAAACTTTTAACTTTAGATTCTGAATGATATATCATTTTTAGTTTAAGTATATAAGTTTTAGTAAAATACAAGTACCTATATTGTATGTAAGTAGATAAAAATAATTATATATGACTTGTAATTTTAAATCTCAAGAAATTATATTAAAATTTATTTAGAAACGGCATATCAATGGTACCAATATATTTTAATAAACGTTTAATATATTAAATACTTAAAATTTATTAAATATATTACATACTATATGCCTGAAAAATGTAAAAAGAAATATAAATTTAAATTGTGTTGAAATTCTTTGATAATAATAATAAAGTATTATCTGAGTGATTATTAGCCAGTATAAATGGTCTACAATCAGATATTGAACAAAATTACAGCGTAACTTGTATTTATATTTAATTAAGTCCGTGTGTTATACAGATCGACTTAATTCTTCAATGGCCCCAGGTTTTCGGTTAAATGGCAGAAATAATACCATTTTAACAGTTTCATCTTAGCCTAATCGTACGACCGGACCATTGTATAGAAACTGACTTGGCCTATGCCCTAAAATTAATGAACAGTATGACTATATCTAGTATATACACTATTCTACATTTATATTACTATTAGAGGTACCTTAATATTACCTTTTGGAATCTCAAGATTATTAAATTCTAAACATCCTCTGTATTCTCTTACTCAAAAGGAAAGAAAACTATCTTTCTGGAATTTTAGTGTATTTACGGAGAGATATCGGAGATAGATCTAAATGTGTATTTTTTTATTTTTTTTTAACATTTATTAATAATATTTTGTAATTGTCGCATCTCGCTCCCCTCAAAAAATGTCTAAATACAAGTCACCGATACAGATATATCCATATTATCAATCGAATCCCACTCTGATTGCGTGTATAAGACGGATAATAGAAACAATTTTCTCAATCCCAATTGAACAAAAATATAATCTGTCCAATCTTAATCTATCGATTCGAATAATAACATACGATTTTACCTTATCATAAAAAAATACATTGTATATGTTCAAAATTCTACAAATCACGTGATCCGAGGTGGAGACTTAAAAGTTGCATGTTTTTTTTTTTAAAAACGAGAACGAGGGACAACTCCACCAGATTGAAATTGTGGATAGTTTTTGATGGATCAAGAATCGAATACAAAAAAATGGGTATCGTATCTGCGTATGTCATTAATTCCAGTAGTCTCTTAGTCTTAAGTCTTGGACAATATTTTGCATTAGAACTATTAACATTTAACAACTGTATTATTAATTATAAAATTATAAGTTGTTTTTATTTAATTCTATGATAGATTACTGTATAAATTATAGGTATACAGCAAAATATAAATATTTATCTAGCCAATGCATAATATCAAAAACGTACAAAATAAATGTTTTCATATTTTATGCGGATTGAAGAAAAATAATTTAAAAATAATTATTGAAACGTGCATAATGGAGACTAGATTAGGTAATTTAAATTTTTAAAATTGGAAATTAAATATGATCAAAAACTCGACCAAATTATAAACCAATAAAGGCCACAGGTAAATGTGTATAAATAATCGATTAGTTACATATTACGTAATATAATGATTGGTAAATTAAAAATAATTCTATGAAAATTGAAAAATTTGATTACCTATTGTTTTTATTAATGTCAAATGGAATTAGATTATTAAATCGACATTTATCGTAGCACGTATTAATAAAATTATTATAAACTAATTTATTTATTTTATATACTAGTCTATTCAAAACTTCAAACACTTGAATTTATTTTATTTTCTTATTTTAATTATAAATTGCGATTATTTATAGTCATAATATAAGAATATAGTTCCAATACCATTAAATATATAGCCAAATACATATACAAATCATTGAAAACATTTTCCTAATTTTATGACCGATAACATATATAATAATGTTTATAATATGTTATTACTACTTTATAGATGATTTTTATAAATGATTGAACTACTAAACATTACATCAAATGTTAAAACATAATTTATTACACTTTCTAAGATTATAAAATATTGAGATGCATATTAATTATTAAATATATAACTAAAACATACATATCCTTTAACCTAACCTAAATTTTTATGAACGAAATTTTAGAAAATAACGCAAATGTTTATACTAAATTACGAAAATAATAAAACGTAGGTATAAATAAATTAAACAGGAGTCCGTGTACTCATTTTGTGTAAGTACTTTAGCTAGGCATTCATAGTACGAAGTAGAAAATAATTTATTATATGAAGCCAAAGTGAAATTTCCTATAGTAAAATCAAATACTCAAAGTTAACAGAAATATCCGTTGTATACTAAAATAAAATAAATGTCCCACACGGCCAAACCAAGAATATATTGATGAAAATATTATTAAATAGAAGCAGAGCAATAAGTGCACTAATTTTATATTAAATTAATTTATAGATTGCACATTGTCTACAAACAAATCAACACCTGATTTTGCTTATTATCGTAATATTTTTTTTACGTGTATTATTGGATAGTTTATTTAATTTTAATATCTACACTATCACTACTTGATACATTTATTGTTTTCATACGTTTATTATAAATGTTTTTTCTTGGACTTTTACTAAAAACTAACTCATAATATTTTGCATTATAACCGTTCAATGGGTATCATTATTATTTTAAAGAAATACATTTAAAAAATATTAAATTATGTTTTTTAAAATATATTACTGTACCTAAGCTCTTATTATGTATTATATTGATGTTTTAAATTTATTAGCTCATATTATACGTAGAACTAATAAATAAAAATAACAAAGAATAGAGATAACTGGTATCTTATAATATAACCTAATTTATATATTATTATAACATCTCTTTAAATAGTTTATACTAGTATTTTTGATTTTTAGATTAGAATATTTATAATACTATAAGTATTCAATATGATTTTATATACATAATGTTTAAATATTTAAAAGTAATATTATATAACATACAAAATGTGAATTTCATAACAGTTCATATGATTTAAAAGTATATTTTGGACTTTTTCCAATAATATAATTATATTAGCTGTACAAAAATTAATAACTATCTAAAATATAATCTTTATCTTCATCATCATCATACTCTCTAAGAATTGTATATGTATATAATCAAATTTATTAATTTTAAACTAAATAAACCAAAGACAAAATACATAACCTATGATTTCAAAAAAACAAAACAAAACTTTAATAACTATTAATTTACATTTTTTTTTGTTATGTTAATTATAGAAGAACAAACGAGTTTTAGACAAAATTATTGAAATGTACATATACTATTGACTATTGATGTAATGGGATAATATATTTATAAATTAATAAATTAATATCTATTATGCAATACGATATAGTATAGGTGGTATAAAAGTATAAAACATGATATTGATGCATTATATAATTATATAACAATGGCTTCATTTGGAGATAAAATTAAAAATTATATAGTTTAAAAACGTTAAACGGATCGAATAGAAACGCGACATGTTGTATTATACTTTCATAATATTTTTATTTTATTAAGGAAATACTTAAAAATCAAAAACGTCGAAACCCATTATTTTGTATTAAGACTACAATAGTTAATCTGTCTTTAATTACATTTAAAGTCATTGTTTGACTCTCTGTTCACTGTCATTTAGTGTGTTTTTTAAATAAACCCCTTATAGGCATTGCTGAATTAAGGAGAGCTCTAGCCGGGGCGGAAGCCCTGGAGCTCTCTCAAATACAAATGTGATTGGGGCTCATACAATTTTAGACCGATACATATTTTTCAGTAATTTTAAATTAAAGTTCACCTATACTTTTAAAATAACAATTTTTATCGACAAAAACAACTAAGTATATACAAAAGTACTTTAGTTGAAATGACGCGTTTTACTGTTATTTTCATTTATATTATCAATGGAATTAATGTTATTTATACACTGTGGTACTGCCATTTTTTAATTTATAACTCACTTAACTGAAAAATCTAATGAAAAAAATTGATTTGAGTGTCACAAACTATATTTAAAGTATACAAATGATATAGATTCTACTTTGTTAAACGAACTTGTACAATTTAGAGAATAATGGAAGCTTTGTCAACCGTCTTTTGATCTAACTCAAATTATCAAATTATTTGATTGGTTTGGAAATCAGTACTCGAAGAAATATTTCCTTATATATTTACATCTTTAAAAATATATTTAACAATTTCTATGACTAATTTTTTTGCTAAGAGAGCTTTTTCAAAATTAACTAGAATAAAAAATAAGTATAAAACTAGTCAAACCCAAGAAAACTTAGACATACTCGTATAAATGATTTTATATTCTGAGAATGAATTGTTAAAATAAATAGATTTAAATGAAGTACTAAAAAAGTTGGATTAAAATATGTTATCTGATAAAATAGTTTTTGTTTATGTATGAGTATTAACTCTTTTTTACCTTTATTGTAAAATTTTACTGAAATGTATATTTGTGAAATATTTAAAAAATGTATTTTTTTTTAAATGTAACTTTATAAAGCCTGTTTTGTCAAAAGGGCTCATATGAAATTTAAGCCCCGAGACCCAATAGATCCTTAATCCGGTCTTGCTTATAGAAATTTTTACATAATAGTTGACGAAGCCTAGCAATCTCTATTGTAGGTACCTACTTATTAAGTTATTTAAATCGTCTATAATAGATTCATAATACCTCCATAGGTATCATATTTTATTGTACGATACTCTATTTCGATAAAAACAATTACCTAATAGAAATATCATAGGTACTAATAAGTAATAGGTATCACCTATAAATACTTTCAGTACTACTGAAGAATTTTCAGATTTCAGTATCTACATAGCTACATATATATATATACAAAAAAACTGTTAGATGCATATTATAAGCAGGCTATGCAATTACATATTACGTGTAGAACATAGTACAATATTTTAGGCTATAATTAAGAATATCGAGAATTTTTTAAAAAATTTATACTTCGATTTTGATACCTCATTTAAGTCGTCGAAATCAAAATAATGAAATCGTATATACGATTTTAACCAAAAAAAAAAATGAAATAACAAAATATTAACAAATTATTACTTAAAAGTCAGAAGAATATATTATTATGTATCTACATTACACTCAGTATAATTTAGACACTGAATAATGGGTGGGTCGTAAGTATCTACTTGTTAATTGTTATATTATGTCGACCTATATATAGTAGCGCAGGCGGTAATTATAGGTATATAAAGATTGGACAATTTTAATACATTTTTTTGTTTATTTTAAATATTGTGGAATATATCACATAATGTTGTTAATAATAAATAAAAATTAGCTGTTAGGTATCTACAGGATGCAAGAATACAATTACCTACACATAACACTTAATACATACCTATATGGACTATAATACAATGTAGTATACATAATTATATACATGTCAAAATTGTTGTAAGTATTATTACGATAATATCTATACGACCTCAAAAAAATAAAAATAATAATATACCTAATTAGTAATAATTTATTAGTAATTACTAGAGTAGAAGACTTGTAGCTCTAAAAACCCATAAAAATGTAAGCATATATATGCACTTAAAAACCCGAAAATATGCATTCAAAATATAAGCATAAAAAAATTGTTATAACAATATTTGTTAATTATTTACTAAATTTTCTTTTATGTTTTAATAAATTATATTAAACAAAAACTCATAAAACAATACGATATAATTATCCAAACTTTTTAATATTTATGAAGATTATTCTTCTTCTTTTTATAAAATGTGTATTTTAAAAAAATAAATAAATAAATATGCAACAAAAAGCCTATTAAATTAAAATATGCACTAAGAGTAAAACAATAATAATAACACTAGTAGACGCTACCGACTAGTTTAAAAAACTATCTAGTATTTTTTCGAATGAATAGATAATGTTATTTATTAAAAACTATCAAATACATTGTTCGGTAGTGCTATAATCAATTATTCACTCCCACACTCAATGCTCAAAAATCCATTGCTCATTAATCAACCGCATAATTGATTTCTATAGATTTAGTTTTTAAAATAGTTATAGTCCGATAGTTTCGGAAATCAGGATAGTTTCAATAATCTCGATATTTCAATAGTTTTTAAAAACAATCAAATAAATAGGTAGATATTCACAAACTATAGAGTACCTTATACTGTATACGAGTATACCCGTTACTTTTTAAACAACACAAAATACTAATTTATATGCAAAATAGAATTACAAATCTTGCTTCGTTCAAACAAAACGAACTAAATTTTTACATGGCCATTTTTATGTTGTAAAATAAATATGCAAGTCCTCTACCCTAATAATTACACATACAAAGTTAACAATAATTATGCGATTTTATAACATGATAACGTGATATATTTTTTACCGACAAACGATGATGATAATCAAATTTCATATTCATATTGTTAATATTATAATTTGACTTTATATTGTATTTATTGTTATCTAAATAACTTACAACATTTTACGATGTAGGTACCTACAGGTAATATAAAGATTAATATTAATTCCACGTCCAACGTGAACCTACCTTTTTTTCTTAAATTAAAAACGCTGGCGGGTGGGACCGACGTCTAACGTGTCCCTACACTTACCTAACAAAAGATATTATATCCTATCTAATATATCCTAATATGTATTTTCAGTTATCAGTTAGGTTATCGCGTATCAACAATTTATTTTATATTTTTGTCAATTAAACAAAAGTACAGTACTTACCTATAATACAGATACATCTTTAAAAAAATGTTTAACATAAAATATACCTACTTAAATTAATTTAATTTTGCTTAAAAATTAATAATATCTCTTTAAGCGTAATTGGCAAGTGCTCTTGGTCTCTGAATATAATCAAAACCTATTTTTTTACACGTATAACAAAAAGTTTCTAATTTTTACATTAATAAAATCTTCTTGCGTTATGATTAGATTATTGTCAAATAATTATTATTAAAACATCTGGAAAGTCAATTCTAGACGTTCCTTCTTTGTCCCTTCGATCCTCGGAGAAATTAGTGTTTATTATAATTAACATTTAAATGCAATAATATGATGTACGATTCTGAATGAAACTCAGTCAGATATACTATATATTATTATACTGATAATCCGTTCCAAAATTATATCACGTACATACTACCTACGAGAACACTCGAAAAAAATTCCAAGTCACTACATTCAAAATTGCATTAGTTATCGTAAAATACTTAAAATCGAATTCGTCAAAATCACAGTTTCCGTGAATTTCGCAGATGTTTTTGGTAGTTTTTCTTACCCCAAAGAAAAACTTTTGAGAAATAAGCTAAATAAAGTACCAAGTAGATACAATTTACAACCAACAGTATCCCTTATTTGTGATAATCGGACCATTATTTTTACCCAAAAAAATGTTTTCAACGTAAAAAAAAACATCTTTTTAAAACCAATACATTAGTCGCTTCGCTCAGAATCTAAAATGATTTTCTTACATTAGGTACATTTCGTGGGATAACCTCACGCATGAACACGCCAGGTTACCGTTCACAGGGCGTTATGAACGGGATTGGAATTGAAAAAAGTCACGTGTTTCATTTTGCCTAAGGCCTCGAAATCGGGCACTGAAGGTTAAGGGTCGGTGAGCGGAACACATTGTTTGACTCTTTGGCGCCAATATTTCAAATGTATCTACGGTTATCCCTCGTTTTTAACGGCGTTGGTATTCCACGGGGTTTAATATTATTATGTTTTTACGATATTATAATAATTTTTCGTTTTTTTGAAAGGAACGAGAAATGCGATCTAATTAATAAACGACCTATTATTATTATTGTGCTCACGTACGATCACGTTGCCGGCACTGTCCGCGGTATAACATGAACATTTACCACACGTACCGTGGTCGCGGCGGGCGGCGGCCGTTGACGGTACGATATTTTCATCGCTAGATCGCGTGCGCGTAACGAAACGTCTCGTGCGCGCACGCATGCACAAGTGTTAACCGCGAGCTATTATCTTTCGCCGTTGTTCAGGTTTGTCGGAACATGTCTGTAGTTTTTTTTTCTCTACCACAAAAAAACCATCAGACAGATAGGATATTGTACAAAATACAACTGAGCATGCAAACGTATGCAAACACACGCGATACGCACACACTCTCATGTCTGAACACAACAGACAATATTTTTTCATTCGCGCGCGTGGCTTAGAGCAAGGCAGCAAGTCGTACTCACAAGCATCTGCCCCCACCCGGCCACGCCGCGTACACACGAGCGCACTCTGCCCCACCGGCCACCACGGCCACAGCAGAAGCGACATGCAGTATGCACAGTACGCACTGTGTACTTTTTCCCAATCGAAAAAATCACATCCCGCCGCCGCGGCCCGCGATTCTCTCTTATCCGCCGCCGTAGTAGCCACCGCGTTCCGTGATCGCGTATTGTTTTGATTGTTATTTATTATTAACGTATATATTAGTATTTTTTTTTTTTTATATTATCACATTAATCATAATTTTAAATTTTTTCACTCGAATGGTTCATCGAACGTAATTACGGTGGATAATCTAATCAAAAAAAGACGCTGCAACAGCGATATCGACGCCGCAATGGCCGGTAAGTGATATTCGTAACGTTTTCATTGTCTTCGTCACTCGTCGTCACCTCTCTTGCGTCGCCCGCCGAGTTTCCCGCTATCGACATCACGGTAGCTATCGCTTTCGGGACAACACTTCCGCCGACAGCGACCTGCTTTTCCGCCGTCCCGTTCCTATCACCCTACCGCGGTACGCACCGATAATAGCCGGTGCTTGGCCGTCGTTCGCCACCGACACAGACGAGACAATAAGTCCGAGATACCCACATTCTTGTCACGTTTTTCCGCCGCTGTCGACACTTCTGCGCGCCAACGTTTCTAGGTCAAACGTCTACTCGCGCACACGAGACTAGCCTGATTTGACTGTTACGCCTTCGACGACAATGACCGACGACGTAGAGAACGGTAAGACGGCACCGTGTACCATCAACCGTAAGATATTCGGCAACTATGAGCTTGCCGGATATTGTTACCGCCTCGCCGGCACTTTCGATAAACATTCATTGCCCATTACATGTTCTACAGAGTGCTAACAACTATCTGATCGGTTGGGAATTTGAGATCGTTGGCAATGACACTACCACATTATGTCTGCTACCTTTGTACCGTCTATTCGTACATTATATCATCCATATTGTCACATTTAACAATGATTACACAAAACAACAACACTGACATGAATCATGAATTAATGCGTTATCACCGTATTTAAATACCTTAAAAACATCTTATAACATGTTTCGATTGAAAAATAATTGTTTTTAAAGAAAATACAAAATGTAATTCATGTACTTTTAAACGACAAAATTCTCTTATCATTTACTCTATTAAATTTAAATTGAACATTACTCAAAAGTTATGTAATATTTAGTATATACTAACCAAAAAAAAAAAAAAAATTATGTGAAACTATGTATTGAAAATATACAACATTTTATTTACAGTATGTTTTTATAAATATTTTTTAAACCATAAATATATTTCATAACCATTATCTATTTATATTTTGCATTTATTTTTACATAGTTTATTGGCATCTATATTGAAATAAACAGATACTTGTGAATTATTCAACATTTTGATATCTGCAAATCTCTTAATGCATATAATAAATTCATTTTTTTTCAGGAAACGGTGAGATACAATGGTGTTTCTCACAAGTTAAAGGCACATTGGAAGATGATGTTACCGAAGGTAAATATATTAAAAAAATATTTTTCACCACATATTTATATTAATGAATTTTAAACAGCCGATTTGATATCCTGTGTGGAATTTAATCATGACGGTGAATTATTAGCAACCGGTGACAAAGGCGGACGAGTCGTCATATTTCAGCGGGATCCTATGGTATGTAAATTAATAAAATTGGTAAAAGTCCGTATTCATTTCCATAAAAACTCACTGTCTCATCACTCCTCATAACATGCCCAAACCATCTCAACATGATATCTCTCATTTTCCCCATGATTGATGAAACTTACACTATGTTTATGTATTTATTTCTTATTCTATCCGTTCTAGTCATTCCAATATTTTTACAATAATAATTTTAAATTGTATAATAATTAATAATTTTATTATAATTTGTTTACAATTTACTATAATTATAATAATAACTTTTATACAAAACATGATTAGTGTATCATTTTTCAATTGTTTCAAAAGTATATAAAATTATAAGGAGTATATTGGTAAATATTTAAATTATTATAAATTTAGTTTTACCTATAAATCCATAATATAAAAACTTTCTTTGTTGTAAAATTATGTTTATTAAATAAATCATATGTATTAATAATGTGTTACAGAGTAAAACATGTATTCCAAGACGAGGGGACTACACTGTATACAGTACGTTCCAGAGTCATGAACCTGAATTTGATTATCTTAAGAGTTTAGAAATAGAAGAAAAAATTAATAAAATTAGGTGGCTCAGACGTAAAAATCAAGCTCATTTTCTACTGTCTACTAATGGTAATAAAATAATATTTCACCAAATTTATTTTATAATTTTTATTTTATTTAATACATTTGTAATCCAGACAAAACCATAAAATTGTGGAAGGTGTCTGAAAAAGACAAGAAAATTGAAGGATATAATACTAAAGAAGATAATGGCATCATGAGGGATCCAATGAATATTACTTCTCTGAGGGTAATTTATAATATATTTTTTACGTTAAAAATGTATTTTATAATTTATTAATATAATTTTATTATAGGTGCCAGTATTAAAATCTATGGAACTAATGGTTGAAGCTTCTCCTAGGAGAGTATTCGCCAATGCTCATACTTACCATATAAACTCGATCAGTGTGAATTCTGATCAAGAAACCTATCTGTCAGCTGATGACCTCAGAATAAATTTATGGAATTTAGAAATCACTGATCAAAGTTTTAGTATCCTTTGACATTTATTTATTGTTAAATTAAATATATGTATACTTTTTTTTTTATATATATAAAAAAATCTTGTAAGTAGTATTCCTTATAATAACAAATTATAGATATTGTTGATATTAAACCAACTAATATGGAAGAACTTACCGAAGTCATAACAGCAGCTGAATTTCATCCGCTGGAATGCAACTTATTTGTATACAGTAGTAGCA
This sequence comes from Eriosoma lanigerum, assembly GCA_013282895.1. Classification (NCBI taxonomy): domain Eukaryota; kingdom Metazoa; phylum Arthropoda; class Insecta; order Hemiptera; family Aphididae; genus Eriosoma; species Eriosoma lanigerum. The sequence continues at coordinate 67,604,361 of CM023357.1, forward strand.
AGGGGACAATTCGTTTATGTGATATGCGATCTTCAGCATTGTGTGATAAACATGCTAAATGTTAGTGTATATATGGATAAATGCATTAATAAATTGTTATGCAAGTATAATTTTTTTTTTTTTTTTTTTGCAGTGTTTGAAGAACAAGATGATCCAACAACGAGGAGTTTCTTTTCTGAAATTATTTCTAGTATATCCGATGTGAAGATTTCTAATTCTGGTCGTTATATGATGTCTAGAGATTATATGACTGTCAAGGTTTGGGATTTGCATATGGAAACTAAACCAATTGAAACATATCCCGTATGTATATAATTCATAATTTTTTTATTCTTTTTACCTCAAATATTATTAATTTATAATATATAATATAGGTACACGAGTACTTGAGACCTAAACTTTGTTCATTGTATGAAAATGATTGTATTTTCGACAAGTTTGAATGTTGTTGGTCAGGCACTGATCAGTATATCATGACTGGTGCTTATAATAATTTCTTCCGGATGTTTGATCGGGCAGCAAAACGTGATGTCACGTTAGAAGCTTCTAAAGAAATTGCTAAGCCCAAGACTATATTGAAACCTCGAAAAGTAAATATAATAATGTATTATAATTACTGTTTTATAAAAAAAATATTTATTTATTTAGGTGTGTATTGGAAATAAACGTAAAAAAGATGAGATAAGTGTCGATTGTTTAGACTTCAATAAGAAAATACTGCATACTGCATGGCATCCAAATGAGAATATTGTTGCTGTTGCAGCCACTAATAATTTGTATTTATTCCAAGATAAATTGTAGCCTTTGCTCTGACTACCGCTTTCATCGTCTTTTAAAGTATGTTCATTTATCATTCGAAATGTAAATCACTTATGGTCATATTTGGTTTTAGTATCTTGGCAAGATGGGATTCTGATAGCGGATTAACAAAATGTATAAGGAAATACACGCTACGTTGAGGTTTTGTGACGAAGAATGAGATCTTGGTATCTTATTTTACTCAACAATTTATATTGTACAATAATATCTCCTCAGAATCCCTTTTTTGGATGATATTACTCGGCTCGTTTTATAAACAATTTTTAAAAAGAATTCCCCTTCCAAACAATTTATTTAGTTTACAGTTCTCTAAAGAGAAATTACCTTCTTTTTATATATATATATATACTTAATAATTAGAAATTAACATATTTTTTTTAATTAAAGTAAATTATTTACTTCTGTATAACTTTTTCTACAAAGAATATTCAGTTATTTTTAGTGGTGATCCCAATTATTCAATTTCATTATCAACAAAATTGTACCAGTGATGCATAGATTATGCGGTCATTTATATATTTATTTATTTTTGTGTACATACCAATGTTTTTATGATAATAGTTAATGTATAAAAACTCGCGAAAGTGAGAGCTAAATATTAATGAAAAATCAAAGAAAATTTATTTTCTATTACTTTATTTCCTGTTTGGCTTTCACCAGACACCATTGTTTGACTAATATAAATTTGTTGAAAATCAAATTAAATTTAATACACATAATAATAATTATATTCAAAAATTTGTATGATAAAAAGAAGCCTCGCATCTGTTTTTAATGGGTGATTACAGCTATTGTTGTGTATTCTCTTTTTATTTTTACAAAACTAAAATTATTTTTACGCCCGTGAATTTTATTTTCTGTACCAATTTATTGATAATAATAATAATAAGTATTAATTGACTCGAATTAGATTATATCATTTATTATTCACATGCTGATATGTATTCTTATTTATTATTATTATCATTATTATTATTATTATTAATATTATTTGTATTTGTTGTGCGCATATAGCATAACCTCTTACCCTGAGGTATATATTCAATTTGAACAACATAAACTGTATCGAACAACTACAAGGTATATTCAAAATTGGGCAATGTTACTGTTATATTTATCAATTCCGTTGACTTGAAAATTATTTAATTTTTCAATTAAATACAATATGAAGCAAAAAAAATTTAAAATGTGTTTTTTTTTTTTATTAAAAAAAAATTGTTCACGTCATTTTATTTAGTTTTAATTTGTATGGTTACTTTTATTTACACTGCAATAATTGTTTTTTTTATCTATAATGTACTTATGATTTACACAATTTAACTTATTATAAATTTGCCTGTCAGCATATTATCCCCTCAATGCTCTAAAAATTTGGCAAATTTGTTCAATCAAGTAAATATTTAAATGACTCCAACCTAAACATAAAAAATTAAACTGGACAGCAGAAAAATTGAAAGTTAGTAAAAGTAAAACAGAATATATAGTTTGATTTTGGATGAAAAAAACACGAAGCTAATAAGAATAGGCAAAGCTAAGTAGTATAGTTTTAAAAGACTGATGACTTATTGAAAAATTGCTTTTTTTGTAAAAAAAAGATTCCTAAAATACATAAAAACATAGTGTTTTTATTTAGTGATGTTATATAATTTGGAGAATGAGCAGATTTAGTTTTATGCTGCCTCTGAACCTGAAATTTGTGAACGCATATGCATAAAAAAGAATATCATCACTTAATCAACTCACGAGAATGAGCTTGGAATCCAGTATATTGAGAAAATTTGACATTCAAAAAACAATTTAAGATTTTTTAAAAAACAGTTCAATACTTATAATAAATTGATAATTATTACTATTTATAGTTTTTAATTTAATTAATAAATACAATTATTAAGTCATAAAATATTAATTTTTTATACATTATTATTAAATAATATAATTATTGTTCCTTGAACTAATCAGAATTTTGGTGTCCTCGCATACCTAAATCCTGTCTTTATTAGATGTACTATTAAATTCATATTTCCTAAAGTAACATAGTTGGTTGGTGTAACATGAGAGTTTATAAATGTAAAAAATGCAAGAGATTTGAGATGATTGACAATTAAAAATTATTACATAGTCGGTCGAAGTTTGGAGAGAAGAAGAAGAAAACGAATATTATTAATAAAATTAAGGTATGTAGGTATAATTATAAACATTTAAACACAATAGGTAAGTGATGATAGACTTAATATTAATTTGGAACAGAATATCGTAATAGTCAAAATAATTACCATTAAGTGTACTACATTAAAATAATATATAATTTATCAATTAACTTTTAACGGAGATTATATAAAATGCTTTTAGTTTGGTCATAAACCGGATACTTGACATTCATAGTTCATACAATCAAACGGGTGATAAAAAATTATCGGAACACACAGGCTACAATTATTGTGAATATTGTTACCTATACTGGGACATTGATTGGAAATTGCGCAAGCAGTCGAAATTAACTAGATTCTTCTACCTCGTCTTACACTCCAAACTACCTGTCGGCTATCCCACAGTAAACACTTCCATAATAAATCTCGAGTTCCTATCTCTCGCATCGTGGGCGTTCCGAGGGGAGGATGCTAAATTCCCCCCCATCTTGGTTTTCAATATTTCATTCGTTCAAATGTATCCACCACGAGACAGGGGCGTGCTCACGGAGTGATGAGGGTGTCTTACCCCCCCTTAAACATTTAATATAATATCACAGTATTACCTATAATCTATAGGTACCTATTGTTAACATTGTTAATTTTCTGTTAATCATTTCCATCCATAGGTCGAATTAAAAATTGGTTGCATACGAGTATGGTACCTACAAAACAAATTTACAACGAAAAATAAAATCTCAATATTTTATAAAATATAAAAAAAAAAATTAATTTTAAAATAATATATTATTTATTAATACAATTATATTATTATAACAAAAAATAGTTAACACCGTATTTAAATAATTAAGTTGGGGGAGAAGCTACCATTTACCCCCATTTTTTGAGGTAAATAACTGTAGCACTCCCAAGTTTTATACCGCGATTACCTAATGTGCTACTATATGGACCAATATGTAACCAATGTATCTAATGATCAACAAATGCACAAATTTAAATTCAAGGAAGACAATAACAATAACAACATAATTATTAATAATTTAATATAATTAAATAATTTATAAGATCATAAATGTTATTTATTAAATACAATTTCCACTACTCACGCACGTCGTACAAGTTTGAAATATTAAAACAGGTGAGGTTCAAGGAGGCACCCGCCACTTACTTGTGAGGTCAATGATTCAGTATTCAGCTCACGATTAGTATCTGTGGTTCAGTTGCAAAACGTTATTTATAGTATTTTATGATCCACATAATATAAAACCTCAAAAGTGAAAGTCAAAGTTGAAAACGCAACATCAAGGTTGGTAAGAACAGTAAACCGTCACAGGTTCAATCTGGGAAAAATTATTTATTTTTTTTGCAATATTTTTTTGGTTTTTTTACTTTATTTTACGTTTATTATTTTAATGTAGGCTAGTTATACCGCGTAAATAGCACTCGGCGCCGTTGCTTCGCTCCACAAATCAAAAATATCCCTCGATTTGTTATAAAAAACCACGGTGGGTTGGTAATATACTAATATCATTGATTATATAATAAATCCAGAGACGTAACTGAGTAAAAAAAACAGTGAGGGAGGGGGCAAAAAAATGTACTCACCAAAATTATAATGAGGGTGTAAAATAAATTTTTCTTTTACATATACCTAATTTTTTGTTTTTATACTACTACACAAGGCACAAACCTTAAACTCATGGGAATTACTTTTATTTTATTTTAATTAATAATACTAATAATGCTAATAATTGTGAATAATAATAAGTTTAAAAAATCACTATCAACAATATTTAAACACATTTTTACTTGGTTAGTAATGAACTGTTGACTTATCTGGAGGAGGGGGACAAATGATACTTTTGCCCCTTCCAGATAAAATTAAGGGAGCAAGTACCCCGGCTTGCTCCCCCCCTCCCGCCACAATTACGTCCCTTAATAGATCTATTCTATGATCAATGCTAATATCAATGTGGAATGACAAAAATTTGTATAACTATACAATGTGTGCATACAATTTAAAAACTATAAGTAATATATTAATACGAAATGAAATAAAAAACATAATGCGAAAAAGAATCTTTTTTGCCGGGTTGAACCTGTGACGATGACTACGACTGTATGTGATGCGTTATATCATTATTAGACTACAAAAAATAATAAAAAGTGAATAACTCCGCTCATAGTAACTAAATCGCGCTAGATTCGGGTAATACACGAACAGGATTTGGGCAGAGTGATGTCATACCACCAATCTTTTAGATTCTGAGCGAAGCAAAGAATATTGGTTTTACAAAGATTTTTTATGTATGAAGACACTTTTTACGGTAGAAATAATGGTCCGTTTACAACAAGTAGGGTATGCTTTCAATAACAAATCTCGTCTAGTTGGTACTTTATTTAGCTTATTTTTTGAGTTTCTCAAAAGCTTTTCCTTCGGAAGGGAAAAACTCCAAAAAAATGATGGAAAATCGGCAAAATTACGGTTTCTGTAATTTTAAATTTTTTAATTTCGTGATAACTAATTGAGTTTTGATCGTAGGGACTTGAACATTTTTTCGAGTATTAACATAGGTAATATACAAGTGTGGTACAATTTTGGAACGGATTAGTTTTTGACCAAATATAGAACTTTGAAATTTTTTCCAAAAATGTTTAATATTTCCGGCAATTTTTAGTTTATCGCTTTGAAAATTTGATCGAAGTCTAATCATATAATACTTAATCGTTTTACAAAATATTTTTAAAATCGTTACTGACAATTTTTTTTTTAAGCTTTTAAAGTAATAGTTCTTGAAAATCGGCAAAATTTCGGTTTCATTATTTTATTTTTTGATAACTAATTAAGTTTAGATCGTAGGAACTTGAAATTTATTTTAAACATTTACATTAGTAATTTACAAACGTGGTAAAATTTTGGAATGGTTTATCAATATAGCATATTGTAATATATTGAGTTTCGCTCAGAATCGTATTTTCTAATGCAATATCATTGGATTCAAATCTTAATTATTATAAACCACTATTATTAATTTAATTTTAGAGAAAGTGATATAAGAAATGAAAATTGGAAGAGAAGAACGAGTAATAATGGATAGAGCCTATTTCAGTTTACTGGACTATGCTGACAATATAGTCCTGCTAGGGGAAGAGAACAAAAAGTGGTAGACTTATGTAGACCAATAAAATCGTCAAAAAAGTTGCCGACTGTATCTCAATTCTCAACACGGGTAAAACACAATATATGAAAGTTAGTAGGGAAATAAGGACCGTTTTTGTAGCCAAGACCATTAACGTGGTATGTAATGGGTCAGTAAGAATTCAAAAAAGTAGAACAATTCAAATATACCTGGGAACAATTGAATAATGAATGTCAAATAGAAAATCAACAAAAAATTAACAAATGGAAAATAAATGCTTATTTGCATTAAGTAATATACTGAAGACTGAACTCGAGTCTCTCAAAAGAAGTAAAAGTATAGTTGTATTTGAAAATCATACGACCAATAGTCATGGAAAATCAGGATTTTCCTGTAGGCCTCCGTCGTGCGGGGCCCCTAGTCAAAAACTGCACATTTTGTTTCGAGTTAAATTAATATTTTATTATAATTTATAACAAAAGCGAACTGTAAAAAATGTGATGGTCGATTTTGGACGTTCTTCCTTCGTCCCTTCGGTCCTCAAAAAAATTAGTGATTTATTAGAATGATATTGTATTCGAAAACACGATTTTGAGTGAAACCTAAAATATTATATTGATAACCTATTCCAAAAGTTTACCACGTGTCACGTGTGTAAACTACACATGAGAATACTCAAAAAAATTTAGTTATCATCAAAATCTAAAATCAATTTCATCAAAATTACGATTTCAATGAATATCGCCGTTTTTCCGTTATCTTTTGGTAGTTTTTGTTCTCTGACGGAAACATTTTGAGAAATTCGAAAAATGAACTAAATATAAAGTACCAAATAGATGCATTTTTCAACCGAAAGCGTATACCCTACCCTACTTGTGTTAATCGGACCATTATTTCTACCCAAAAATGTGTCTTCAGGAATAAAAAAAACATCATTCTAAAACCGATACATTCCTCGCTTTGCTTGTTATCTAAAATCTATATATTTTGGTTTGAAAATAGTGAAATGAAAACTAATCATGCAGCAATATCAACCAAAATTTAATCTAATGATTCTTATTGAAAATAACAAATTGTCATTGCGAAGTGAAATATTAAAAAATAATAATAATAATACATTAGTTTTAAGTAAACTGATTTGTATTTTTATTCATAAAAAATGATGAATTGTATTAAATATTAGTAAGAAGGTGTAGAAATGCAATAAATGGAATGCGAGCGAAGCAAGCACTAATTTTTTGGTGGCCCTTTAATTCAGTTCCTGCGATAACATTAAACAGTCCTATCCGTCCTTGGTCATGTATGGATCACGAACGATCTAGACCAGGAATCCCCAAACTATTTTGGACAAGTGACCCCTTTTCCAAAATGAACTGTTGCTTCAGACTCCCATGGCCAAATTACCTACTTAGATGATAAAAAGGGTATAACACATAGGAAAAATATTTTTAATTATTAATAATAAAACAATCGATAACGATTTTATATCAATATTTTATTGTTAACAACAATAAATAACCACGTTAGTAACTCACGGTTGATTATATCATAGGTGATACACCATGCAGTGTAGGGTTAATTTAATAGGGGTCGATTTTTAGACCTCGTCGACCCCCAAAATCAGTTTTCATTTATGTCGACCCCTAGGAAACCGATATCGACCACTTTGGGAATCCCTGATCTAGACGTTACGAAAAACATAGGAAGACAGGCCATAGAGGATTTGTGATATGGCAAAATGGTCTTAAAGGCAAAAAAAAAAAAATAATATATAATCTACTCAGGGCCGCAAAGCACAAGCCCCAAGCACTCAAGGACGGATAGGCAAACTTCAATTTGCCGCCCCTAACTTAAATCTTTTTTCTCGTTATTATTATACAAACATTAACATGAAAAAATAAATATAAAACAGTAGTACCTACTATAGTTTTATATCTACGGTGTGTTCAAGAAAAAGGGGAGCACTTTATATTTTTGTACTTTTTTCATATTTTAAAGTTCTGTTTTCGGAACATGAAACTAGACTACTAGGCCATTAATTTTTCTGGCTTACAATATTTTTAACTAGTAAATTCTGAGCGTGCACAACAAAACTTGTGTTTTTTTTAAAAAAATTTTTAATCTTATTCGGATTCGTTGACATTTTTCGAATCATTTTAATGTATCAACATGTAGTCTAAATACATATATCGACTAAATGAGAGCTATTTCAAATTATTCTGATAATCAATATTATTTCATCATAATTTCGTAAATAATGGCGCTAAAGGAGTGAAATTTTTACCAACCATAGATCTATGAATTAAACGATTTTATTTTAACCTAATCTACGATATGAGGCAAGATATTGTTATCACGATTAATGATACTATCTGTAATCGCTGTAGTCCGCGGTTGTCTAGAAAACCGGAGTAAACATTAGACAGTGATAGATAAGTGATAAACTGATAACCGATGAAATTACCAACTGGCAACTGGTGATATTTTTTAGTCTCTATTCTCTAACTGACAACTATAGTTTGCGTAAAATCAATCGATTGACTTCGTACTTGTTCAGTTCAATTCAAATATTTTGTCCACTCTGATCATGTCCCAATTGGACGTAAACAAAAACAAACAGCAAATCACCGATACTTGGAAGGATGTGGTTAACGACAAGACGATGACTAACTGGTAAATGATCCTGCCTGGTACCCCCATGCATATAAAAGAGAATATCTAACTATGATCGTCTAATGATATTAATTTTCATAGGGCCCTGTTCGGCTATGAAGGGCAGACCAACGTACTGAAAGTAATCGGCCAAGGAGGTATGCATTATAACAGGGATGGCAAATAGGATTTGTTCAATGTGCCAATTTATGACACAATTCAAAAAAAAATTTTCAGCTGTGCCACTAATTATTTTTATTATAAGAGAATTTTTATAAATTTACAAGTTTTGTTGATATAATATATTATATGTTAGTTAAAAACCTATAAATATATATATATATATATAAACACATGAAAGTCTTTTTGTGCCATCGAAAATTTTCCCTGTGTCAAGCTTGACACACGTGCCATTTATTTGCCATCCCTGCACTATAACTTATAAGTCTGTAAACCATACATTTTATTTTAGCATTTAAATAGATTTTGGGTCATTTTTAAATAATATTATTTATAAACTTTTCATAAAAAATTTTCTTTAGTAGAACTAGAACATATTTTTGAACTGGATAATTCAAATCGTATTTTAAATTTATAATTGATAAACTCTAACAGTGGCATATTTAGGATTTTGTCAAGTGCCTTTAATTTCAAGGGGGGTTTATTCTCTTACTATCGTCAATAGCACGCGTTAAAGTGTTGCGATTTCAATATTGTTATCCTATAGTATCATAACAGATATATTAAATATATTAAGTTATATCAGTTTTAGAAAAAAATATAACTATTGATTATAGAATAGAATAGAATATATTCTATAATCAATTATATTACTAATAAAAAGATCAAGGGGATATCTATTTATACCACATATCACCCACACCGATAAATATATCACTGAATTCTAAATAAATCTCTGTGATAATATAAATTATTTGTATATCAACATTACCATTTCACTTGGTACTTTAAATAATGACATTTATATTAATCATATTTTAGAGAATTTGGCTGTTGGGTATGATCATGAAATTAATTTTACTTACTGACTAATACTATAATATTGTATTGCATATTTTGATGAATTGCCTACATAAATCATTGATCATGACTGTTCTTAACTTTAGAACTACTATCAACTATTTATGACAAGTTTTAATATTTTTCAGATGGTGGAATTGAAGAAATGAAAGATGAATTAAATAGTTCAAAGATAATGTATGCATTCTGTCGGGTGTTGGATCCAAAAACCAGTCTTTATAAATGTGTTTTAATAAATTGGGTTTGTTAAATTTAATTAGTTTATAAACTTATTAAGACTTTTAGAAATAATAAATTTTCAATATTTTTAGCAAGGAGAAGGAGCACCCATTGTCAGGAAAGGAACGTGTGCTAATCACATCCGTGATGTATCTAATCTTCTAAAAGGTGCACATGTTACAATAAATGTTCGTAATGATGATGAAGTGGATACAGATATTATATTATCCAAAGTTTCCAAGTCATCAGCATCTGTGTATTCATTTAAAGAAAGACTTGACCAATCACAACCAGTAGAAAAGATTGTAATTTAATAAATAATAATTATTTTTTATATACTAATTGTTTAATAAGATTTTAATTTTAGGGTACAACTTACAAAAGAATTCAACCTAATTTAGAAATAAATTCTACAGAAAGAGATAAGTTTTGGGCAGCTGAAGAGGAGAAAGAGAAATTAAGACAAAATGAAGAACGAAACAAGAAAGAACAAGAACAAAAAAAAATAGAGGATGAAAGATTATTGCGAGAAGTAAGATGTCAATATTTATAAATACTTTATAAATTAAATGTTTTACTTTATATAGGATGCTGATAGAATAAGAAGAGATTCAATACTAATTGAAGAAGTTCCAAAAAAAATTGAATCAGAACCTACAATAACTAAAGTAGAACATGAGCCAGAGTCAGAACAAGTTAAATTTGAAATAGCGAAACCTGGGTTAGTCACTGAAGAAGCTGATGATCAAAAAGAACAAAATAGTTTTGATGATTTGGGAATCCGGGCTGAAGCTTTATATGACTATCAAGCTGGTAATAGAATAATTTGAAATAATTAATTCAAATTAAAAATTTAACTTTACAGTAATTTTTGTTTTTGTCTAGCTGATGATACAGAAATATCATTTGATCCTGGAGATATAATCTGTCATATTGATAAAATTGATCAAGGATGGTGGCAAGGTCTAAGTCCTGATGGCACATTCGGCTTGTTCCCAGCTAATTATGTTCAACTGCTTTCTTAACCTGACACTAATCACACCCAAGTTTATGATACCGTTAGTTGATCGCGGTTTTATTACCATGTTAATTATCAAATAAAAATTATCTCTCATATTTATCTTTAAATACAATATTTATATTTTACTTAGACTTTTGCATAATATATTAAAATTTTATTAACCTGTTAATAATATAGAACGTCATTAGTCGTATATTTGTCAAAATTACCGCAATTTATGATATCTCATTTTGTAATTAAATTTAATCTATATATAAGCAATTAAATTTATTTAAAGTATTATTATATTTATTTTAATGGCCTTTTAAAAAGATATATTGAGTATTTATATTAAAGTGTAATATTGAAATGTTTTATGAAACAAGTAAAATGGGTGCAATAATTTTGACCATGAAACAACTAATGATGGGTTAAGATTTTTTTAAGATTTAAGTTAAGATTTTCTCTCATTTAAATTCAATTTTGTATCTATGATTTTATTATAAATTATTAAAATATATTCATCATATTGGTAATGAAAACATATTATTAAGTTCAAATTTTAAGCATGTTAGGCTAAGTTGGTGATTCGTTTATCTATACTCTATTCAAAATGAGATCGGTACCCGGTGGCCAAGTTGTGCGCATGGGCGTGGCTTTGCTCTGTTGCTTGACCTGACGTGCTGCCACCGATGAGAGCGCCGCATTATTCTAGTATTGACTGCCGATGTGTACGATTAATTAAAAATGCATTGTGTTACGATGACGCGTATTATTTGCTACGGCACTGTCGTGTTCGCCGAATGGTATACATGCGCACGTACGCACATAAACCTAACACATAAAACGCACAGGTGACCCTACCATCGATGGTGGGGATCTTGTCTGACCGTCGCGAACGAAAATCGGTCGCCGCACGGTACCGATCTCATTTTGAATAGAATATAGTTAAATATTTATTAATATTCAATTGTGTAATTAAATTGTATTAAAATAAATAATAATTTTTTACAAGAAATGTATTGCGATAAATAAGATAAAAAAAGTAGCCATATTTTATAGTAAATAATAAATAATATATACATTTATTTGCATAATTACTTATTGAAACAAATAAATAAAAATTAACTACAATATTTAACTATAATTTAGCCATTAAGGATACATACAAAAAAAAAAATTATGTTACTCTAAAGTTTGTGTGTATCTGTTTTTCTTATGCACACATTAATTAATTTTGAATAAATTATTGTTGTTGTATTTTGATATTATTTTATATTTCTTGTTAATTATATTATATACTTATTATTATGTAGTTTACATTCTAATAGAACTCACTTATGTTTAGTCTTCCATTAATAATAATAGTATTTAATAAAATAAATAAAAATAACAAAATATATTATTAAATTTTTTGGTATTCATGTATTTACACATCCGTATATATATATAAAATAGTTACATAAATTAATTAGTGTTGTATTTTTAACCCTATATTTTATTTACATTTTCCTATGAAGTTAAACATGTTTAATATTACAGATATGATATTAATTTGTTTTTGTTTGAAAATATTAGGCATTTAACTTTAACTTTAATCCCCAAATGATAATATTGAATATTATTGATATTATAATATATGTATTAAATTGAAAAATAAAACATAGCAATGTACTCCACCCCCTCTTATCATAAATAAATATTTAACTGTTTAACATAATATTATATTATACATAAACAAATCTCACTTAGAATTACATTCCTTTTTAGTTTCAGTTACAATAGGAACGGTCATTGGAAACTTTCCAAATGCAACAGATGTCTCCATTTCTTCAATCTCTGCGTTTGACACAATGATTGACACCGCTCTCTTGATCTTTGCTACTGTTATGGGTCTTAATTGTTTGACTGTTTGTGCCATGGCGTGAAAAAAAGCATCCACAGAGTCCATGTCTTCCAATCTAGATAGCAATTAAACAAATATATTATATCAAACTAAACTCAGACTATAAGTATAAATGGTGAGAGTATCCATCCGTCAATCGTAATCTAAAAAAATTTCAAATGCTATCTTTATATTGTGAATAGTAATTGTTTTTTTTTATATTTAAAGAGATAAGATTTATTTTAATAAACTTAAAGGTAGGTACATAATAAGTGATAACCATGATTTTTGTTAATAACTATATTAGGAAATCATTCGGTCACAATCGACAGCCGTTATGACATTATGACCGATAACTATGAATGATAAAATTCCATTTAATCTATTCAGAGTTCAAAAAATTCATTTTAATATGATTATATGAGTGTTACTTGTAATTGATCGAAGTCGCCTTGTACCGCTGGTCGCATAGGAAATGTATCGACCGATCAAGGGCATCGTGTTCACTGTACGCCTTGTCCACCATGATGTTGGACTGATCGTAGAACATTTCAACAGCCGCCTGTTGATCGTACACAGGATCGCAGTCGTTCGTCTTGTTATCGGCCAGCGACGAAGTTTCCTCGTCGTTACTGGCACCGCCATTATCGTCCTCGTCGCGAAATGACACATGTGGTAATAGAAACGCAATTTGCTTCTCAAGTTTGTAAGGTCGCATGGCCGCTGCCGCCGTGTACATCTCCAGAGTCTTCTTCTTTTTCAAATGTCTGACGAAACCATCCCTGAGAGTTTTCCAGCGGACTTTCAATCTCTCAACTGAAAATATAACAATATATCAAATGAATAATAATCCTGTTTTTACATACAAGAATTAAGCCATGGAATCTCCTTATTTTAATCTAATTTATGTTTTAATTCTGTTTTTTTGTTTTGTTTTTCTCTCTTTTCTTCTCACTGTTTCATGCTATTTTAATTTTAAATTCTGTAGTGTAATTTATTTCTTATATACAATTGGGCTTGTTCCTTACAATAAATATAAATTAGATCAAATTTTTTCTAATGCAGTTGAATACAAATTCATTGGCGCAACTAGGGGGATTAGCACCCCATAAATCTAAATAAGCAACCCTAAAAAATAAGTTAAAAAAAATAAAAACTATAGCAATAACACATCTTAATAATCTTATTAATAACGTTATAGTGAGTTCTTATGTTATAAAATATTGAAAAACCATCAAATTGTCGTGTTGTGTATACAAATAAGTAAATAAATTGTGTATAAAGTAGGGGGCAATCAGAATTTGCAAAAGAACCCAGAGCTTAAGTACCTCCTTCTTTTGTTGTCTAGTTAAGCTTATAAATATAATATAGGTAATAATAACAATAAATATACCTAGATATACCTAACTATTATTTATTATAACCACTAAGGTAGATATTAGTAAAGGATTAGAATTAGCCGGTTAGCCCCCTAAAATACTCCAAGCTCCATAAAATATTATCACTAATTTTCAGCCTACTTGGATTTCAGCGAATTTTAGATATTTTTTTGGTCATTCCAAATTTCCAAATCAGAGCTTTTTGTTTAATGTGAAATCCGTTTCACTTATGGCTTATGGGCGATTAAAAATGTGTTAATAATTTTATTTCACATATTTCAAACATTTCGAAAATTGTACCTGCAGTATGTCATATCATCAATGAAATTGAACTATATTAAGTTGTATTGTTTTTCTTTTGTTTTATTATTTTTAAATAATTTAAAAAGTTGACCAAAAGGGAAAGTTTCTGCTTAGTTTCTTTGGTCCTCGGGAAGACTATATTTTTGACACAATCAGATTTGAAAACAATGATAAATCACATTACATTTGATAATTAACACTGATTATAATACTAATCGATTATAAATAATAACTACCAATACAGAATCTTATAAATCGTATATATACTTTATAATGATAATTAGTATTAGGTATAGACGTATAGAATAGGTACTTAAAATTATAATAAGTTATTAAACTTGTGTCAACAACATACTAAAATATTGTATATATTATTATTGTAATAATACCTAGTTAATATGTTTTAAAATTTTTATAAATGTACAAATGTCAAATCTGCATATTAAATATTAAAATTTTATCACAATTTTAAATACAAATTACAAATATTGAAAATTCGGATAGTTAGTATCTATTATATTCAATCTTAAAATAGTCAAATATTTTTAAAATTCATACTATCTAAGGAGATACATCTATATAATAGCGATATTATAAAATCCAAAAAAAATGGTAAAAAAATATCTACAAATAAACTCCTCTAAAAAACGTCATAAGCTCATTATTTTTATAATTTTATTATTATAAACTATAATAAAATAACGAAAATAAAGACCGTCAAAAATGAGTTTTCGTAAATGGGAAATTCGATCAAATAACTAAATAAAATAGAGATATCTACCAAAGTACCATCTACACAAAATTCTTTACCGGAAAACTACCCCACATAAACCTGAAAAAACGTTAACATACATAATTCATAAATAAAAAAACACACTACGTTGTAAGACCAATATATTCCTCGCTACACGTGGAATCTAAAATGTCTACCTGCGTCAATATTATATTTTTTTCCCAACTGCAGGATATTTATTTAATTTTTCATTATGGATAACCGCCAATTCCCAAGCCTTTTGATAAATTCTAAAATTCAATAAATTGATACTATAAATAAAATATAGATATAAATTTAAATATAAATATAATAAACTTAATTTAAAAATTGTTAAGTACATTATTTTGTGTAGCATATTGTGTATTTGTATTATAAAATAAATACTTTTTTTAAGTTTTATATTTTTTAACATATGACATTTTTAACGCGTAATTAGATAATATAAAATTTGAGTTGTAAAAACATATTTAATGATATTTTAAAGCTTTTAAATCAGACCCTTAATAATAATAATTAATAACCATAGACAAATTTAATTTACGTTAGATAGCCAGATAGGTATACCTATTTAGTATTTGACTATTTCAGAGGAGTGTTTGTTTAGTAGGTATTTTATCTACAAACGTGAAGTTACTACAAAATACAAAATATATCGAATGGGTGAAATAAAATGTTTAAAATGTGTTGATAATTTTATCTTACATTATGGAATATCGTAAATCATACATTCCTACATAAAATATAATAACGGTTTAATGTAGATTTTTTTATTAAACTCTATAAATGGAACCTTGGAAGCACCAAATAAAGGCCACGATACGAAAACGTCTCTATAGTTGTAGTTTTCTTTTAACGTAGTTTAAAAATTATTTTTAATTAATTACACTTATTAGTTATGACTTTTAATATTATGAAGCAAAATATTTTAGAATCTTTAAGCAGTTTTTGCTGCTCGCAATTTATTGTTTCCACTCCCCTGTATAGGAAATATATTTCTAAAATTATAAACGTAAAAACAAGATTAGATGTCGAATTTCAACATTTATGTTTACATTAGTTATAAACTATTATAATATATAATTTAAAATAAAAAACTGACTTGTTTTATGCTTTCATATAAGTGAAAAAGACCACCTGTTTATATACGTTGCAAATTTTCAATATAAACAATATACCTAAAGACTTAGGTACCTACTATACCTAGTACCTACCATAACCATATATTATTATATTATAAATAATTACCAATTAAATATCATTTATTTCAAAACTATATGCTATATTTTATAAACATTATGTATTAAATATAAATTATTAGTTATTACATATACGTGTGCGTAATATACGTACATACGTGTAAATATAATTTAAATATTTGTTTTTAAAATTTCCAATATTGTAATTTTCTTTCTTCCATTTTATAATTGAGGTTTTACCGAATTTCATAAAATATCATAGTACAACAGAATTACTTTTAATCAAATTAATATTAAATTATAAGCAGATACGAGATAAGCGAATCAATATAATTATTTTAAAATATGTGTTTATTTTTTTTAATTTATGCCATGTGACGACATGTGTTCAATAGAAAAATGACAACCGATTAGTTAACAACAACTGTCGGTTATGGTACCCACAACCTACTGTATAGTAGTGGTATATCATATTATATACCATGTACCTATATTTTAAGGTCAGGGTACTACATAAAAATGTGTTTACAATTTAGTTCATATTTAATATAATTTTAAAACAATATAAGCAATTAAATCTTAAATGGTCTTTAACCTAGATTGTTATATTTATTAATTTTCAAAATTTTAATCATATCAAATAAAATAATATGTTAATAGGTTTTGGAACTCTTTTTGTAATAATTGATTACTTTTCTTAGTGTTATTGTTAATAAATAACTATTAAAAACATGTTCAAATATATGAATACTTCACGTCAGGAGCGATATACCTACGTCTATACCAAGTTCTGAGAAACCTATATATAACTATTGGTATAATAATTTAATATTCATAGTTTATATCTATATTAATATCAATGATCAATATATAATATAAGATAATTTATTTATTTAATTTATTCAATTTTTAATTAGAAAAATAAGACATTTTCAGACAACAATATTTCTCATTATACTAAAGGAAATCAAAAACAGATAATAATTAATATTCGTATATAAAAATATATATTCAAATATATAGTTATGGTACGTACGAAACTCGAATTTCATTAAACTTATCATATAGATATCTAATGATTTAATAATTAAACCTTAAAAAATTATAATAAGTACGAACAAATGACAAGATAAATATTTAATCAATGATTAATTGATACTTACATTATCTAGATTACCTACCTTTATTACTTTATGAAAAATATGTCTCATTAAACAATTTAAAAAACTTTTTATTTTTAAAGTTATGTAAAGTTTAAAGATAATAATTTTAAATATAAATTTTTAGTTAATTTGAGATAATTTTGATGTATTGACCTAATTTAATCAATTTTTTACATTTTTGGAGACACTATAATTCTGACGACTTAAATATCATGGTATACCTACACAATTTGCTTAATACTCATCATTCACTTATCTTAATATTGAATAATGGATATTATGAATTTTATATTCCACGATAAATGGTATAATAAATTAAATAATTACAAAAAATGACGTCAGAAATATAATTTATCCAATAAGAAAAAAATCCTGAAAATCATTACCATAATTAAATAAGAAATTTGACGTATTAAAATTTTTTTTCAAAATATACTTTTTTATTAAACTGGCGAACTTCAAATGTCATATAACTTTAAAAATAAAGATTTATTTTTCTATTTTTTTTTTTTTTTACTAGACGTTCATAACTAAAAAAAAAAAAAGATATAATATTATAGTCAATTGCTTAAGTATTTAAAAAAATACTGCAAATAAAAATCTTAATTTTTCACGAATATATTACTATTATAATTAGTAAATATATAAGGAACATCCTAGCTGTATATTAAAATTAATATTAATTTAAGGCATAAAAATAACATTTACTAACTATATAAAAAATAAAGCTATTAAAATATAAATTACTAAAAGTTATAATAATTATAAAAATGTTTATAATTTTTTTAATTGTACATTTAATTTTTAAATAAATTTTAATTATCAAAATTATTTATTTAATATTAATTACAAAGAAGTTTTATTAAACTGTAAAAATATAACTATATATTTTTATTATTGTAATTTTTTTTGTACTCGTTTTTTCATAAAATAATTATGAAAGTGTAGATGCCCTTAATGTTTCCCTGGGTTATATATACTATATACTATATACTCATCTCTCTCCTAATTCCAGTCCTGTATTTAAATATTTATTAAAATCTTCGATCCAATGTCGTTTACGCTCATGAGCAATTTTTAGGAGGAGAAAATTAACATAAATAGGTACCTAATTAATACGTTTATCGTACTTATTCAAGTTTACCTTATACAGTTATACATAATTACTACTTATTATTGGTGAGCAAATATCAATTTAATGTTTATGGTTTATATAGGTTATATTATGATGATTTCAAATACAATAAAGTAAAATATAAAATACAAAATAAAAATATAATGACCATCATGGAACACATCATTATAGAAATGTTACCACAAGTGTTTCAAGGTCCAGGACTACCAAAAACGCGGAGCTCATACAAGTGGTTTATGGGTACCGATGAGTATTAAATACTAAACATACCCGACAAGAAAAACTCCCTTACCTTGTGTAACACTGTCAGATTTTAATTTTTTATTTGAAAGAGGAAGCCGAGGAAGAAGCTTATAATAAATCACATTGGACAATGGATTGATTTATGAAAAACAAATTATAGGAGTAATATTAAATGTCTAAATTATTATTAATATGTATTTTCAACATTATTTTACTGACATTATTTAAGGCTTAACCAAACATCGGAGGACAATACGACCTGTATGCTGTATAATAGTCTTTCTCCTCTTTCCTTTATTATAAATAAAAAAAAATATCGAAATTCGACCATTCTACTATATGACATGTCGTTTTTTTTTTTCTATAAAGTCGTCTTTCCTTGTTAAAATGATGTGGTTAAATTTTATATCATTTTATCATGGCCGCGGCGCCATAGGATAATGAAACATATTACATTGCACACAATAAATAATTTATTATAATTAATAACATATTTTTCGACATTGAAAAAACAATAATAGTAGATACGATAACACATGTATACGGTAAATATTATTTTTAAAAATATCCTTGTCCCTATCGCTAGAAATATAACATGACCATAAGGATAACCAAAGATAAGTTATTTTCAAGTGCATTTCATTTTTCGTAAATATATCCGAACAAGAAAGGATATCATACCGTAAAAAACGCATAAAACGTATAAATTATAGTAATATATGCAACAAATAACTAGAAGTCTCTCGCCGACGTTCGGCGTGTAGTATTGTTATGTACACAGAAAATCGTGCATTTTCATTTGTTTTCTGCAAAAATCGAAACCTCTTTACGCCGTATCCAAGGTGATTGCGCGCACATAACGCGTTCCAATTTGTACCCTGTACTACGCGGAAATGAATACCTAATAATTAATATAATATTTTTTAAATTAATTTTTACCATTATAAACTATATTTATATGGTAAAACAAATAATTGTATTTTGTTGTAAAAATATTTTTGTGAACGCGTGCAGTTCCTTGAGCAGTTCGTGGTGTCGGCTGTACGCTGTACTTACCCGTTTTAAAAAAAATATATTTGAACGTATCCAATTTATATTCAATTTCAACACATTAATATATTAATTTTACTAATTAATTTTAGCGTCCCTCAAGTTATTCAAACACTGATTGCGAATACAATAATTGTATAAATTTGTAACAACAACTGTAATAATTATATGTATACCTATGACTTTTGGTTTTTCAGGAACTGTAATACATTTTTGTTGATGTCCACGGGTACAGGATTTGGCAACGAATCACGGTGAATACGTATATCACATTATTCGGAACGCCATTGTCGTTAACGTATTAAGGGGTGATGTAGTTTGTGGTGTGGCTTCCCCCAATGTGATTTTCAGCCTCCTCAATCTTCCAAATACACAAATCGGCTTATTCGAAAATTTGTGAGAATACAGGTCTATGTCACACATTTGATCGAGATTTTCATCGTGGTATAACCATTGAACAATGGTTTTTGGGCGCAAACGTCACGCAACCTCGACCAGAGCGACGAATAACAACGCGGTCGCGAGCGGGTCAACGGCACAGAGAGGGTGGCTGGGCAAACGCGTATCGCATCATTTATCTGCGTGAAATCGAATTACTACACTGCGTGTCGTAAAACGCGCGCATCGGACGAGAAATATACCAAAACAATAATAATACGCGACGTCTGGTGACAAACAATTAATTTTTCCACGAAAATTCTATATTATTATTATTATTAGTATAAGGTACTGATCGTGTTACATACTGACCGGCCTGTTTGTCTTGAGTGCCGACCACGGCGGACGCCACTTCTTTCCACGCGGCGTTCTTGGCGCCGAAGTCCTTGAACACGTGCATTGACTGATCGTAGAGCACCGGTCGATTCCGCACGGCGGCCAACAGTTTTTCGTCGCGAGCTTTGCTCGCCGCCTTTTTCATAATATCGCCGTCGTGTCGCCGCTCTGCGTGCGTAACTCGTGTATTATTTATACTACCTATTACGATTTACGATAACCTAACCTAACCGCGGGAATTATAACGGTTATTTGAGCGGCACGCGAGGCCGAAAATAATCTAAACGAACCGACTAAATATTCACGTGTGCGAACGGGTTTGGGTATATTATTTATGTACTATTAATTAGGTACGGATAGACTCGCTGCACGTTGCGCGTACACGGGCGTGCGAAACAACAGTTTGTACGAAACGCGCGACGGCGTCACACTTTTTGACGCGACGCGCTGGATGTGACTAATGCTACGTTGACGACAATAAAATAATATATTTTCCGGCCGCCGCCGCCGTCGTTATGCGCCGCGCGCGCGTATTATACGCGCGCGCGGCGGTCGAGGCAATCGCTAGGCATCGTCGCCGCGCGCGTATATTCCGCGTACAACACGCACACGCACACGCACCCGCTGAATACAGACAGTCATAAAACGTGCGCTGCCGCCGCGCGCAAAACGATGCTCTGTCGCGGCGGCGGCGGCGAACCGCTCCTCACCCCGCGACCGTCGTTCGAGATTCGCGCGCGCGCTTGCGTTATTATTTATAATATATATATATATATATATATATTCTATATAATACGTGTAACGTGTATAATATATTATATATATATATATGTGTGTGTGTTCGTATGCGCGCGCGACGTTATAACGCGACGCGCAATCGATTGCGTGCGGGACGTGGAACAACGGCGGCGGCGTTGCTACAATACAGTATGACGGGTAGGTATGCCAAGAGAGCCGTGACCACCGCCGCAAACGGGACGCGCGCAAGCCGTAGTCGCGTTGTCGAACCGGCGGTCGTGCGGAACAGCGTCCGTTCGGAGACGAGCGACGAGAGCTCGTTATTATCATACCCGGGACATTCCCGGTATATCACGTATACCTAAATTTGGAAATGCCGATCAGTGGTAGCGTATTTAGTGACGGCGAAAAAACCCCTTATACAAATATCATGTTAACTATTTTAGAATGGGGGGGAAAAAAAATAAGAACATTTATTATCTCATTTTTCTTTAGAATTTATAATGTTCTGTATATAGGTACGCGAAAACGGCGGGAAATTATTGAAATAAAGGTTTTTCATTGATTTATAAATACTCGTAATATACGCGGCACCTACCAACACAGAATATAATAATCGCGTGGTATCACCACGCGACGTTTCCGTCATTTCGATATTTTCCATATTTTCTAGGGTTTTTGTTTTCAATTAACTAATTTCCAATGGTCATCATTCGTCAAACTCATCGTTACCTACATATTATATTAATAGCAATATATAATATCACAGTATACTTAATACTCGATTTCTATTTATATTATAGTAGGTAAAATGTGCGAAGTTCTATGCAAATTATAAAAACTGAAAAGCGACGTAAAGCACGTGCGAGATGTAACGAAAACGGTCATAAGTCTCCTTTCTTTCTCGCACCACCGCGTCACCAACACGACTTACCGGTGACGTAGGTTTTTATTTCTTTATATTATCGCTTTTTTACTTGCCCGCGTTCACTCTGCCAATCGTCTGTAAACGCAATATCAACACACACACCACTGCCGACGATAAATCTATAATTTATAAAAATATATCATAAATTCATAACATATTTACGCCACGCAACGAACTCGGCAATTCCCTAGAGTCTAGGGCCTAGACGAAAATATAGTATATTCATTTTGTATCTGTATTTGTTTGTTTTTTATTAATAACTAATAAGTATTAAGTAATAACTAATAATTAACTGGATAATTGCTAATTAGTAAAATTGTGTTTGCGTATTTATTACAATTTGACAAATTATCACAAAGAGTATCAAAATATTCTATTATGTTGCTCTCCTAAGAAGGAACGCCGTAAGTTTCCTCCATGCCATTTTGAGAAAAATGCAGTTTTATGTTTTGTAATTTTTGGTAGTTCTATTTTTATAAATATAGTATTTTTTAATGTAAAATAAATTTAATTAATTTTTCATTAAAATATTATCCTTTTGATATTTATACTAAGTACGCTACTAATTATTTACTTTTTATTACACAAAAATCTCGTAACTCCGTTTACGGGTTTTTTACCCAGTTTTTGTTAAAAATGACAACTGATACAATAATTATTAATTATAATTTAGTCAATGTCCATATTTTAATTTTAAATTAAATTTTATTATATTTTTTCATAACATTTTAAATTGAATTATAAGATAGTTAAGATGGCCAGTTTCCGAAACAACAATGCTATAAATATAAATTATAAGTAAGTGCTAAGTAAAAACACCATATTTCAAATTAAAAATACGGTAATCTTTTTTAGTAAACTAGAACTTGCGGCGTTTTTGCTAAGCACTAATTATATATTTTAATTCCAATTGCAGCAATATTATTTTCTTATAAAATCAAATTCCTGGGTAAATACCTAATTATAATTATACTCTATTCCAAATAAGTCTGGAAAAATGTATGACAAAAACGCGTACGGTTTCGCGCATATATATCACGTGATCTCCCGGTGGCGAGCGCTTTTGTCGACGATCCGGTTGTATACAGCTTGACTGCATTTTCTCAACCGTAATATGACTTTAAATTTTTGTATACATGAAATTAATTATATTTTTCATTTTCATAAATATTACTTTATTTTTCCGTATACACGGCAGCGAGCTCCGGCCGCCGATCGATCACGACGAATGCCGAATCCCTAGCCAATCACAGCGGACCCGCGTGCGCGATTTTTCCCGACTTATTTGGAATATAGTATAGTATTTACGGCATTTTTGCTTACGAAAAATGTATAAAACTAGTATATAGTAATAAGGGAGAAAGTATTATTTTATTTTTTTTTTTCTCATTTACGGCGTTCTTTCTTAGGAGGACAGTATTCTAGTCTTAATCCGGTTTTTACAGTTTGAAAACTAATTATTATTTGTAACACGAACACGGCATAAATATGCACCAAAACGCCGATGTTTGCGAAAATGATCGAATTTTTTGTCCAGAAATAGCGCAATATATTTATTTTCTCATGATTAATACAATAATATCTTTTAAATTGTATGTAAACCCCTAAATCATAATATTATACGTATAATATATTATTATTAAGTCGCGGATCAGTGGGAGGAATTTACGGGGGGATATGGGGGATAGATTTCTTTATTTGACCTTTTTTCTAGTGATATTTTTCGAAAACTGATATAAAATAAATTATTTTGTAGAACCTATAAGAATAAAAAATAAAATAAAATAAGAATATCGAAATTTTTAAGAAGATAATATGGGGGCTTCATCTTGGTCAATGAAATATCGCCATCCCATTTCCCCATACCACCCCTTTGACAAAATCCTAAATAAACTATACTGACGCGGATTTAAATGTTCTAAAAAATAAGAAAAATGCTAAAAAAATATAATTTAATGTTCTTAAAATGTTACAAAATCGTCGGTGAGTGTTGTTTTGTATCTTGAAAAATTATTAATATTTTTTTGTTTTAGGTGGATGAGTGATACGATAGGTAAATTAATCAAAATTTTTTTAATTCTTATTAAATATGCGAATAATGCCTTAGACATGAAAAAATTTCCCTAAAACGCCAAATAATAAGTTTCAATTTTAAATTCTTTGATGTAGATATAAAATTAATTATGAGCTTAGAAAGCAATGTTTTAGGATTTAGGATATTCAAAAAAAATTAATTTTGCACTTCAATCCGCGTCCTAGTTATTATGTTAATATGTTAGTTGATTATATTTTTGTTTAGGTAATCATTTACTATTATTTTATTATTAGTAAGTACTATTTACTAGTATGCCCAGGGCCGGATTGAGTAAATTTGGCCCACCGCGATATCAATATTTTACCGGCCAATATTTTATAATTTTATCTTTTAAACGTATACATAGCTAAATTGTTTATAGTATTTCTATAAAATTTTATTTTGAAATACAATATAATTGGGGTGTAACATTAATATCTTATTTTTCTATTATTTATTAACATATTTCCTATGTATACCGGCCCACAGACATTTCCTCGGTAACTCGCCAGGCCAATCCAGTCCTGAGTATGCCTAAGTATTTTTTAGTATTTTTTATTATTTACGGAGGTGCGTTGTTATTTATTTTTAATAAGTATTTAATTTAAAATTTCAATATTATTACCTGTCAGGGTTGTCACATGTCTCAGATTAACTGAACACAAACAATATCTACCGTTTTTATGACTTGTGTCTCTATTGTTTTAATAACCTGGTTTTATGTTTAATTTGTAAAATACTATTTGAAAACTGTTGAATCGTCAGATATAAAAATCCATTTTAAAATGTGTTGTGTTCACAACTTTAATAAAACTTCATACCCTCATGTTTTGTTTCAATTATCTAACAGTCTATCTAACGGGGAATGAATATAGCAAAATCACAGTAACGCAGAACTTAAATTGAAGGGATCAATGCAACGACAGGGCAAGTCCACTTTTTATCGAAAATCTTTTTTTGATGGTTTTGAATAAAGCATTTTTACGCGAACATAACAGAATAAAAACAAAATAAGTCCGATTGTTATTTGCGGAGATATGCATTTGAACTTTCCTGTTTTAGTATTTTCTGGGCAAATTTGATTAAATTTAATGTCATTCCTAAAAATGGTTAAAAATGGACTTGCCCTTCTGTTGCTTTGAGACCTTCAATTGTAATGTTTAGGTTGTTGTTATGGTCTAAGTTTGTAAAATATCAACTGGCAAAGAAGTTAATAGTGAATTAAGTTTTATATATTTTTTTAACACGCTGAATTCTTTGTCAGACAATATTGTACAAAACGGATATGACATTCCCTCCAAATATGCTCCTCTTTATTAAATTATAAATGTTTATACTTGAAGTTCAACTTAAACATCACAATTTATGTTTTGAATTACAGTAATTTTGCTATATTCCCTTATTCTCTTTTGGCTTTTAAATAGACGGAAACAGAACATACGAGTATAACGTCCTCATAAAATCTCAAGGAACTTAACATCTTAATATTGTGGTCTGTTAAAAAATATTCACAGTCAACGTTCAATAAAATATGCAACACCACAAGCTGAAGAACAATACAATTTATTTATTATTCTTATTCTAACTAAATTATATTTTAAAATATTTGTTATTTGTATAAATTATTTATTTATTTACTTATTATACATACAGTTATTTTCTTTTAAAATATAAATTGCATTTATTATTATAAATTATATTTATAATACTAATCATAATTTATTTACAAATTTATAATATTAGGTATAATTTAATCTGTTTATTGCTATTAATAATTGCTATTGTTTTGTGTTTAAATAGTTCAACGCAGGTAACCTACCTAGTAGTCAGTTCACAGATTAACAATGGATATAACGGAAAATATTTCACATTAAGTTTTTAATTTTTTCCCTTTATATAATAATAGTATGTACAGGTTTAGTGAACATATAATCTGGTAAGCATATTTAAACTAAACCAATAATTGATAAATTAAAATAAAATATTATAATAGTGTTACTACCTAATGCCTATACTGGTGTTTGTGTGATATAATATTATAATAATAATTACTAATACCTAACTTTAATATTATAATATCAATTGTAACAAAACCGCAAAAATTCAGAAAATTCATAACGTATTACCATTGATTAAAGAATTGAGAATAATACAGAGTGTTAACTTATTCAAAAAATATATGATATATTGACATATTACGATTTACGAATTGTGCTATTTACCATTTCTACTATTTTGCTTATTAATATAATATACAGTGTATGATTTAAATAATTTATCAACGCCGAATATATATACGTATATTACAAATTGTAATTTATATCAATAAGCAAATAAAATATTTATTAATGGCTAATAGGAAAACGCAATGTTGCTTACGTTTTGAACGTTCTGTATATAAGCAATAACTAAATGATATAACCACGGCTAAAATAAGCACATACTTATTATACCTATATTATATAATGTCAAAATATTAGATTTTATGAAAACCTAAACTTCGCATTTATTGTATAAATTAATATTAATATTTCTATTTTCAACATTATTACCTATATGGGTAATATATATACTTTAACATTAACTTTAACTTCTTTTGTTTTTTACAAATATAGAGATACAATGTTTTATAATTAATATCAGTAGCGGTACGAGTATCATTTTGTGGGGCAAATTAATTTGATTGGTGGATTAGTCATGGCTGAGTAGGTAATTGGACCATTATTTATACCTCCAGAAAAAATGTTTTCAGACTATTAAAAATAAATAAAATATAATAATATTCAATTCTACTAAAAATTATAAATTTAAAAACTTTTAAAAAAAAATTTATATTAAGATTTTCAAAATATTTTGTCAATAGATTAAGTAGTATATGACTAGAGGTTATGCTTGTATACAATTTTCAACCCGTTAAATTTAAAATTGCAGGTATAATATTAAACATTTTTGGATAAATTTCAAAGGTCTATATTTAGTTAAAAAATATTCTTATCCGTTCCAAAATGTTATTACGTATGAAGACTACCTATGAGAATACTAAAAAAAATGTCATTAGTTATCATAAAACATTTAAAATAAATTTCGTCAACATTTTTTTGTTTTCCGTTATTTTTTGATAGTTTTTCCTCGTCCACGGAAAAATTTTTGAGAAATTCGAAAAATGAGTCGAGTAAAGTACCAAGTAAATACAATTTTTTATCGAAAGCATACCCTATTTGTGGTAATCCAAATATTATTTATACCATAAAAAATGTTTTCAGACTCAAAGAAGACTAAAAATCCATGAAATATCCTAATATTCAATACTACTAAAGGTTTAACTTTAAGAGCTTATAAATAAAATTATTACTTACTACTTTCATAATATTTTGTAAATAGATTAAGTAGTATATGAGTAGGATTCAATAACATTTTCAAACCGATATACTCAAAATTGAATGTAATAGTATTTAGTAAACATTTTTTGAAAAAATTTCAAAGCTGTATATTTAAGCAGATAATCATCTAATCCATCCCAAAATTTTACCTAGCGTGTATATTTCCTGTGTGAGTACTAAAAAAAATTTTCAAAGCCCTAAAATCAAAACTTACTTAGTTAAGAATGAGCTAAATAAAGTACTAAATAAATGAAAATTGGTACGGAAAGCTTTTTCCGTACGGATCCTGCTTTTTGTTTGTTGTATTTCACTGATACCAGTGGTCCGATATAAAAACAATTTTATAAACAATTAAAAATACAAAAAGTTATTATTATCAATTCAAACTAAATTTATTTTATTTATAGTTATGTTCTATATATATTAGTTAATGAAAAACCTAGAATTATTTGCTAAATCCCTTTTAAAATTTAGATTTTTTTGGTTTGGGAGGTATTCAGACACCGTGGATAGTCCCTCAAAAATACGCCACTGACTTGACCAATTTTGCGTTTAACCTAACCACTCACAGAAAACCATTTCGTTGCTGGTGAGTTGCCGCTATTTGAACTGGATAGGCAATTCACTTACACTGTGATGGATCGCTGCGTAAAATCCGGTGTGTGTGTTATATCCGATAATTCGGACTGGGTTGCAAACCCGAGAAATGCACTACTCCTGCCGTCGGCGCTTGTTTTACGTCGTGCAGCCGATTCGTTCGGATCCGTTGTTTGTGTAGCTATCGTCGTAGACTGGAACAAATGTC
The DNA here is from genome assembly GCA_013282895.1 of Eriosoma lanigerum. NCBI lineage: Eukaryota > Metazoa > Arthropoda > Insecta > Hemiptera > Aphididae > Eriosoma > Eriosoma lanigerum. The sequence continues at coordinate 67,633,207 of CM023357.1, forward strand.
TTCGATCTTCCTAATTTTTTATAAATTAGTAAAAACTCAAGTTACAAAGAAAATAAGACATTTCTTTCAGCCTACTACGATAGCCATACAATACAGCGGTTATCCCGAACAAATCGACAACCAGGTTTCGGAAGAAAATCATCGTATCGGTTAGATATACCTATACCTTATACCTATGCGATGTTATTTGGTGATATTTGTTGTACCTCTCAAATTTTTACCGCCGGGGGTAGATAATAATCCCCTGTTGCACCGACAACTGCGGATAATATATTGCCTATTTAAACGGCGCAATAACACCGGCAACGAGGCAATCCATCACGGTCTAATGTAGGTACGTTTTTCCCGTAGCGTCAGGAAGTCGCGTCTGGAGTTCTGGACGTCGCGTTTTGTCTATTCAATTCGCAGCGTCTGACGTATCGCGACAATTAGTGATTATCCCTATTTTTCCTAGAAAATACTCAAAATTATTTTTGTCATTTAACGCCATTTATCAATATACCGTATCACCGCACGTTTGTGTTTTATAACAAAATAAAAAATGAATAGGCTAAAAATAATTTTAAATAATAATAAAATAATTTGTGAATTATTAAAAGAAAAGGAGGAAAATTTAATTTTTCAACTTAGAAACAAAAAAAATATCCATTCAGAGTTTATATTTAAAAAGAAAGTCGGGAGTGTTTTTTGAAAAATTCATTAAAAATCATCTCTTATGTGATGAAATTTAATTTCGTGAATTTTTCACCTAAATCAAAAATTAATTAAATTTTATATTATCATTAACCAAAGAAAAATTCACAAAATATCCAACTATATACGTGTTTCTTTACGTATAACACCGAATGAATAACTGGCAATCACTTTGAGGTAAATAATTATTTATTTATATTATATTATAAAATGTTTCTTCAAATGGTTGCTTACATTTTTATAAATTACACAAATTTGATCAACCTTTCATCCACATTTTTGAAATTATTATAAATAATTTTGCAATATTTTTAAAAAATATATCAATAGCATCCTTTTCTTGATTCAATTATGAAACTAATAATACTTGATTTCTGAATATTTGATAATACCTAGCTAATTTCTTTTTTTAGATATTTTAGCTAATATTACTGATATTTTGTCTTGTTTAGACCTCATTCTTTTCCCTCCAAATGACATCGATGATAATAGTAAATCATGATTTTCTGTCATTAATTCATTGTCTTAAAATGACGTAGTTGAGTCTTCATAAATAGAGTTAATTACCGGAGTATAATAATATAATGATTCAATATTTGTTGAGGTACTAAAATATATTTTTAAATAATATACAATAAAATATGTAATTTATTTCTTAATTATAATTAATATCTGTATACATACTTCCTTTCATATTGTACAGTATCTAAAAATGACAAGTAATCCATCAATGGCCATTTTTTTATTATTATTATTTAAAGAGGCTTAGCCCAGTGACAGATCTAGGATTTTGTTTCGGGGGTGCCCAAAGTTTTTCAAAATAATATCAAATACATAATAATAATAAAAACCTATATTTTTCTAAAAATATAGTAGTTTATTAACTAAAGTATTAGATCAATGGGGAAGGGGGGCCCAGGCCCCTGTGGCCTCCCTTCAATCCGCCACTGGTTTAACCAATTGGTAATTTATTTTTCAATTTAAAATAAGTATCCTTAATATGTTTCCATGGAAAAAAGATACATTTCTTTTTATAATCATCAACTAAATAATATAATAATAATTTAAATTACAAATACTATCTATACAAGTTTTACATAATATTATAATTTACATTATATTGTTTTTTATTTACCGGTTCTGACAACTTTTTCAAATATACACATATCTTTCAAAATTGCATCTTTAAAAATGGTGTCTTTGTATTTTTTATCAAAACTGTCAAATAGAACTGTATTTTTCTGCACATTTTGCAATAAAACTTCATCTTCTTTTGAGAAAAATATAAACTTTTTTGACATGTTAACGCTGGCGTCTGACGCGATACACTAGTCCGAAACCCGATTTGACGTCCGACGCTGCGTCAAATGTTTTGACGCGCTGTGTCCAACACGTAAAGGAAACCGGTCATATACAAAATACATAAACTAGTGACGTAGCGTCAAACGCTGTTGGGAAAACGTACTACCTTAGACGAACTACCTACCCGGCGTTCCGCCAGTCGTGTACCAGAAACTAATCGACCAACAACTAGACACGAGTCTATCCGGCTCAAACGGCAACGAAGTCGGGAACATCACCAAGGAGCAAAGATGAATACGTCGATTGCTTATCCAGCGACCAGCTAACGCACTGTACCAAGTCAGCGGCGCACCAATCAGCAACGCGTAGATGCATTCTTGAATTACGTCCATTATAATCGATTGTTTGAGTAATACTGAATTATTTTTCGTAATATCGAAAATCGAATCAAAGAAAATTTAAACTGTTATGATTTTTGGATGATGTATTTTCCTATGGTTTTATTATAGTCATATTATTATTATTATTATTATTATTATTATTATTATTATTTAGAATATAATTATCTTGTTTATATAATATTTTTCTATTTTTTTTTTTAATTAATTAATACAATTTAATCACTAACCTAACTAAATCTAACTATACTACTAAAATCCCATATCATAAATAATGTTTTTCTTAATATCGTTTTGATAATTATGTATGTACATAAAAGTTATGTTGTTGTTATGTACCTATTGAATGTGGAAATAAATTAAAAATAACTTTTTAAGTTCAAAGCAAATAAGAAAACGAATTTTATGAAGGAGAATTGTGTGCCAATCATATGAAAGAAAATACCTGCTATACAGTATGTTTACTGGGGGAGGATATTGTATTATTGTGGTTAAAATTTTATTTTTTAACTTTCCAGAGTGAGTTGTTTGATAGAGTTAATTTAATAATTATAATACTTAACCAGGCACGGATTCAAGATATTTATTAAGGAGGGGCCATTTCATATTAATAACATATAGTTAGTACGATTCATATTATTTCATAGTTGTTTACTGTAAATAAATTGAATTTCAAATTTTCAACTAAAAATTTAAAAAATTCTATACATTGAATATGATACTCTTTATTTAATCAGACATCTAAAATATTTATTAATAGGAATAATAGTTGGGTAACTTAGGTTGAATTCGTATGAATATTCATAAAATATAAAATAATATAAAAATGTTAAACAATAAAAAAAAACTTTACACTATTTTTACTTAATGTGTATTGTATTAATTAACATTGTAGATGTATTATATATTTTTTATTTTAAAAATTACAATTTAAAATAAGGTTAACATTTTTTTTTTTTTTTGATTTGGGGGGTCGTCGCTCCTATGCCCTCCCCCCCTTGTATCCGCGCCTGTACTTTACTGTATTATATTTACAAGGGTTTTTACTTTTATTACTATAAAGAGGTGTTTATTTTCCTAACGGTTTCTGGCACGTCGTTTTTCAGTTAGTAATTAAGAGAGGTTCTTTTTATGAACTATAATAAGTATGTGTGAGTGTAATGTACAGTAAAAGATATATTGTACAGTTATTAAATGTCAATTGTGCAATACCTATACTGATATTCATTTTACCTATCATTACAAAATATTTTTTCTAAAAACACATCAGATTAGTTCAACTACTTGTGATGTTATATATTACAATTATAAAATTTTCATAGCATAAATCCTGATGGGTGGTGATGAAACTAATTTAGAATTTTTATTATGTCATTGAAAGTCAAGACAGCAGAGTCAATATTAGAGGGAGACTTCAAAGAAATATTCATTTATTATTTTCGATAATATGAGATAATTATTTCCAGTTTGTTTTACCTGGGGTAAAGATGGGGTATTTTTTTAGAGGTTGTTAGAGGATCTGTTTAAGGGAGATGACATATACTGATTATTGTTATAATTATAGTGTTATTGTTATAATGTTATAGTTCACGAACGAATGAATCTGCGCTGGAATAAATAAAAAAATAACTATTATTCCAATTTATTTTAGGCATGCGCGCAGATCGATTCTCTATTCTCATTACAGTTATCATCACTCTTATTAGTGGCGGATCCAAGGAGGGGACATATGGGCACGTGTCTCCTTGTCGATAGACCTTGGACATATTTTGGAATAGTCTTTATATTTTTATACCTAATTATGTATTTAGAAATTAAATAAATACATATAATTTACTATACCTAATATTTTAAGTGTTTTATTGTAGGAGACAAGAAGTTATTAAATAAATATATTAAATATTTAAATTTGTATTAAAATATTAATTTTTTTATTCTATATTAATTTAAAAATAGATTTTATGAAAATATAAATAAACTGCCTCTAATAAAAATATAAAATATAATCATATTTATGTCACAAAAATGTTTATTAAAATTGTAAATTTTCGAATAATATGAAGAATTACAATAAGTGCAAGAAACTTTAGAACGTATGAATAATTATGAATAATTAAATATATTATAAAAGACAAAACTGTCGGAAGCACGCACGCAGTAGAGTTTTGTCGTTCCAACACACCAAAAACACAAAGATTCAAACTGTCAGACGCAGTGGCGTATTTTCTTGAGGGGTCCAAAATTTTATTATAATATAATAATGTATAGTGTATACATTTAAATAAATATTTTAGATTGTTACAATTAATATTTTTACATATATAAAATGAAATAAACTACATTATTATATTAATTATACTATACATAATATTAATAATGAAAACTATTCATAAAATTAATTTAGTATACAAAAATAAGGAAAGATCATTGATCTGTGGGAAGGTCCAATACTCTTGGACCCACTGGTAAATACAGCAATGGTCAGACAGTTGTTATAACTTCCACACGTCAATCGTAATGATCCGCGGATTCAGATGGAGATAATTAGTCAGATACCTAATTAAGAAACTGCAGCTATCATAATATATAATATTTATTATTTATGTTATTCATATTGATTAATATTTCTTATCGATTAATACTAATTATTAATTAAAACAAATAAGGACCGTAAAGACGTTAATTTATGCTATTAAGAAAAAAATTGGTTTTAAGTATTTATTTATTTTCAATTTATGAATATACTATAAAATAAAGATAATAAATAAATATACAATTCATTAATAACTATTTTTAGATTCTGAGCGGAACGAGGAATGTATTGTTTCTACAATGATATTTTTTTTTTATGTATGAAAACAATTTTTCGGATAGAAATAATTGTCCGATTATCACAGTGAGGTATGCTTTCAGTAGCAAATCGTGTCCTCTTGGTACTTTATATAGCTCATTTTTCGAATTTCTCCAAAGTTTTTCCCTAGTGGAAGAAAAACTACCAAACAGTTTGCAAAATTAAAATTTTCGTCATTTTTTATTTTTTAATTCATGATAACTAATTGAGTTTTGATCGTAGGGACTTGAAATATTTTTTTAAGTACTAAAATTGGCAATATACAAATGTGGTAAAATTTTGGAACCGATTAGTTGATTATTTGACAAAATATAGAGCTATGAACTTTTTGACAAAATAAATTAATATTACCTACAATTTTGAGTTTATCGATTTAAAAATTTTATTGAAGCCTAATAATTTACTACTTAATCATTTTACAAAATATTTTGAAAATTGTGATTGACAATTTTTTTTTTATAGGCTTTTTCTTATTTTTTTTTTTTCTTATATATGAAAACATTTTTTTGGGTAGAAATAATAGTTCGATTACTACAAATAGGGTACCTTTGCATACCAAATTTCATCTAGTTGGTACTTTATTTAGCTCATTTTTTGAATTTCTCAAAAATTTTTCCTTGAGAAGCGGAAAATTGGTAAAATTACGGTTTCCGTTATTTTATTATTATTTTTTTTTTTTGTGATTTTTTGATTATTAATTGAGTTTTGATCGTAGGAACTTGAAAATTTTGTTGAGTACTAATATAGGTGATATTTGTGTTTAGTAAAATTTTGAAAAGGATTGGTTTGTTTTTTGGACAAATATAGAGCTTTGAATACTTTCCAAAAATATTTAATATTACCTGCAATTTTTGATTTAACAGTATGAATTTTTTATAGAAGCTTACTTTATACTATTTAATCTATTTACAAAATATTTTGAAAATCGTGACTGACAATTTTTATCATGAAATTATAACTCCTTGAATATTGTTCGTAGGGATTTGAAATTTATTTTGCATATTTACATATGCAATTTACATTCGTGGTAAATTTTGGAATGGATTATCAGTATAATATATTGCAATGTATTGAGATTCGCTCAGAATCGTATTTTCTAATGCAATATCATTGCATTCAAATCTTAATAATTATAATAAGCCACTAATTTCTCCAAGGACCGAAGGGACAAAGGAGAAACGTCCACAATCGGCCTTCCCACTTTTTTTTTCTAGGTACAATGTATTAATCTTTTTTTATAATAAAATTTATAATATATAGTAATATACATAATACATTGACATAATAATAATATTATTATTATAATTCATAATGGTAATAGAGAGTTTTTGCACAACACCGGTAAAAAACTCCGTTAACGTTATTTACCAAAACATGTTTGTGTGCATGCGCTCCGAATATCGTTACGGTTATTTGATTATCGTAATCGGATATTTTAAAACATTTAACGGATACGGTAAATTGATTTATCGTGTTAAATGATCCCTTATAATTACACGGATTATCGAAAGTTGATGTATATCTCTGGTCAATAAGTGATCACATCTTATCTTAATTGATATCATTATACATAATTATTTTATTTATAAATCGTTTTTTTTTTTTCGTCTAAATACTTACATATTTAATTGTTTTGAATTGAAATATATAATAAGTATGAACTCAAAAAAAGAGCATTTGAGATTTAATACGGAAAACGACTTATGTCTTTTATGAGAAGTCATAAGTCATAATCCGTATAATGATTGTGGACAGTGGTCTGTCATTCAGACCAATATTAATCAATTGTCAAGTAAACAATTTACACTTCGGGTCATAAGAGAGCACGTCGAATAATTGGTGAAAATTTGGGCAAAAGAAGACCGTGCTAATTTTAAAAAGTAATTTATGATCATATTTAATTGTAAACAGTGGCTTCTATCCTATAGTTAAGGTCTTGCAAGGTGGGGCACACCATGACAAATTATAATTACTTGTATTTATTTTATGTGTTTAAGAATAATATTGACATTGTTTATACCGAGTACTAAACAATAAAAAAATTATAATTAAAGGAAATTTTAAATGATATTAAAAATTTATTTTAAGTAATTATATAAAATACTTATATATATATATATATATATATCATAATCATAATGTTTTATGTAAGTTAATGGCCCCTATCCCCCCCCCCAAAAAAAAAAAATGCGTGTTCTTATTGTGTTCTCTAAAAATATATTCAGCAACACCTATATTTTTTAGGATAGCCACCACTGTTTATAAATAAGTACCTATAGTGTTGTGATTTCTTATTTAATATAATAGATCTGGTACTGAAGAAGAGTACAATGAAAAGTGTCAATTACTTCAGAAAATTAAAGATATAAGTAGGTCTTTTAAAAAACCAAACAAAATTTTTAAAAATAACAAAAACACTGACCAAGAAGCAGGATACAGAGCAAGAATGAAAGAAACTGAAGGTATATTAGGCAAAGTATATATTTCACTTAAAACCTACCATAAAAATTATTTAATGAAAATTCAATTTATATATTATCAAAATATTTATTTTTACTTTTTATATGTATAAATTATGTTGAATGTTTTTTTTAATATAGGGGAATATCTAGTTGAATTTGAAAACGAGAATGTTACAAGTATGTGGATATCTTTAGTGTTATTTTTTAATTTTATTTAATTAAAATGTTTAGGTAATAATTATGATGAACAAAATATGATCACACAAGAAAATACAATTATAGAATCGGAGGAAACTAATATTGATATACCATATATATCACAATTTGGTATTAAAATAAAATATATACCAATATATTATATATATTATATTCAAGTTATTTTAATAATGATTTATTTCTTTTCCTCTAGTTAATAGAAAAAGGTAGAGACTACATGAACCCATTAAGTTTTCAACTCTTAATTATTTGGAAGAAAAGCATGCGAGAGAAGAAAAAATAAACATCAAATAATTAGAACTCGAAGAAAAAAATTAGAATTGGACAGACAAAAATTTTTGTTAGAGAAAGAAAGTTTTGAGATAGAAAAAAAAGAAAGACTACAAAAATTAAATTTAGAAAAGAGAGAGAGAGGAAGAGAGAAAGAGAAAGAGAGAGAGAGAGAGAGAGAGAGAGAGGAAAGACTGGATATTGAGAAGAATGAAAGGGAAGTATCTGTTTAGTGTTTAATAATTTAATCTAATCTGTGATAATTTAAATTTTAGGGGTAATGATAACAGAATTTTACATTGATAAGAAATCATAATTCAATTTTACATCTACATCCAAACCATAGAATATAATAGAAACGACACATAAGCAGCTGTACTAACTAGATAAACTACCAACTAATATAATAGGTAAATATAATAGATAAGTACCAACTAGATGAAATTTGGTATAGAAAAAGTACCTTATTTGTGGTAATCGAACCATTATTTCTAACCGAAAAATGATTTTCATAAATCATAAAAAAAATTAAAAAACCTATAAAAAAAATTTTCCTGTTACGATTTTCAAAATATTTTGTAAAAATATTAAGTAATATAGTATTGGACTTCTATAAAATTTTCAAACAGATAATCCCAAAATTGTAGGTAATATTTTCAAGTCCCTATTATTAAAACTTAATAAGAAATCACGAAAAAAACAAATATAATTAAAAGCGTATAAAAAATTGCCAATTTTCCGCTTCTTAAGGAAAAACTTTTGGGAAATTCTAAAAATGAGCTGAATAAAGTACCAAGTAGACAACATTTGCAAGCGAATCATATGCTATACGTAATAATCGGATCATTATTTTTACCCAAAAAAATGTTTTCATACATGAAAAAAAAAAAACATCTTTGTAGAATCAATACATTCCTCGCTCCGCTCAGAATCTAAAACAAAAAGAACCCATACAAAATCAAAGAAAAAAACAGAAACAATCAACGGTCACCAAAATTGATAAGGTACTGGGATATTTAAACCAAAGACAAACTACTTTCAGTGCACTAGATTCAATTGAAATAATTATGTTGGATCATGCGAAAACAATAAAAACATTTTCACGTAGGCGATAAGTTATCGCTAAAAAACAAATAGCTGATTTACTTCATAATTTAAAAATGGAACAAATAGAAGAAAATGAAAACTACCATTATTAAGGTACAATTTAAATAGCCAACCTCAGCCTGAACATATTCCAGTTTTCAATAAAATGCAAAATTATTATGATAATAATAATATCATGAACTTATCGGTTGAAAACTCTTAATTCAATAAAACAAATATTGGTAAATAATAAATATTAAATATTAAATAGGTATCTATTTATTACTTATACAATATATAATATTATATAATATATGTTTTGTTGTATAATATGTATTTAACATTATTTTGTATTATAACAATTTTTAATATAATTTAAGATACTTTATTGTACTTTTTAACTTTATATTACAATTTATTTTATATTTAATAAATAATATGGTACACGTTTATGTCCTAGAATTAGGACTATAAGTCCTGAACCTTGTACATAAACTACCTACAATATTAATATTGTATAATATCGCCACTGTGTAGACCAGTGGCGGATTATCAACATATTCTTATGGGGTCCTAAAAAATAATATGTTAAAAAGCGAAAGATCGACTTTAGACGTTTCTTCTTTGTCTCTTCGGTCCTCGGAAAAATTAATGGTTTAATATAATTAAGATTTGATGCAAATGCAATGTCATTGCATTAGAAAATACGATTCTGAACGAAATTCAATATAATTATGCAATACATTATACTGATAAGCCGTTCCAAAAGTTTACGTGAAAAAAAAAAATGCAAGTACTTATGTTCAAAATTGCATTAGTTATCATGAAAAATCTAAAAACAATTTCATCAAAATTACAATTTCCGTGAAATTTGACGTTTTACATTTTTGAGAAATTTAAAATATGAGCTAAATAAAGTTCTAACTGCATGCAATTTTCTACAGAAAGCATACCCCGGTTGTGGTAAATAGACAGTTATTTCTAAAAAATAGCATAATATTAAATTTTACTAAATATTAAAATTTTAGAAGCTTTAAAAAAAAATTGTGAATTGCGATTTTAAAAATATTTTGTAAATAGATTAAGTAGTATATGAGTAGGTTTCTTTAAAAATTTTAAACCGTTAAACCCAAAATTGCATATAATATTAAACATTTTTGGAAAAAATTTCAAAGCTCTATAATTTGTCAGAAAATTAACCAATCGTTTCCAAAATGTTTTCTTTTTTGTGGAACACCTATGTGAATACTCAATAAATTTCAAATTCCTACGATCCTAATTAGTAAAAACCTAATTAATTATCACCAAATAAAAAAATTTGAAATAATGGAAACCGTAATTTTACCGATTTTCGTCATTTTTTGGTAGTTTTTCTTTTCCTAAGGAAAAACTTTTGAGAAAAATGAGCTTAAAAAGTACTAGTTAGATGCAATTTGCTATTGAAAGCATACTTTATTCTTGATAATTAAACCATTATTTCTACCCGAAAAAATGTTTTCAGAGCCAAAAGAAAGTCATCATTATAAAACCAATACATTCCTTGCTTCACTCAGAATCTATAATAATATAAAATTGTGTATCTATAATAATCGACAATATTCAAATATAATCGTATTATTATTATCAGCAATTTAATGTTACATACGCATATGGGTTTATATATAGGATTTTTATATAAAAGTACATACTAATTAGGTAGGTACTTTTCCGTTTGTGAATACAAAAATAGATTAGATAGGATTAAATATTATGTTTTAATATATTATTTCAGTATTGGTACGTCATATTATATCGATGTCTGGGGGGTCTAGACCCCATAAAACCCCCCCGTAAATCTGCCACTGGTGTAGACAGACCTTATCGATTAAATATTTGTCAAAAATCCATCTTTAATATAAACACTTTATTAGTTTTTTATAGTAAGTATTTTGTATTTTTAAGGTAAATTCAATTCTATGAATATTTAAATTTATTCCGGTTATTCAATCAATAGATTATTATTTTAATGGAATAATTGATAATTTTCCTTATTACCATACTTATGTATAATAAGTATAGAATCATTCCAAATACAAATAATTATTAAAATAAAGACGGCGTTTTATATAGGCAATTCGTGTACTTATAGGAGTATAATATTTAAAGCAGTTGATATTATAAATTGTATTATTGTAATTTTTTTTTTTTTAACATTTATTTGGAAAATATACAATCTGTAAGGGTAATTTACATAAGCATATATGCGGTGTTTATGTTTTTTTTTTTTATATATGAATTCACACGAGTTTAAGGAACTACCCAATAAGTAGTACTTATGACAAGTTTATGACTAATTACTAATGAGGGAATAGTAAAATATAGAGAATAATAGTGATCAAGTGACTATTATAATTATAGTAGGTATGTTTAATTAAATTCCTAATACAATTATATTTTGTATATTTACAAAAAGAATTACATAACTTTATAGCAACAGTGAACCAATGACTAAAAAATTTAATTTTATATTTAATTACTAAAACAAGAATATAATTTGGATCAATTAGATAGAAACAAAAAAATGACAGATATTTAAAAAAAATATTTGTTTATATGAATTTTACTATTATACCTAGTTATTATCTATTTTATTATATTAAAAAAAAAAAATGTCAATAATTATAATTTTTATAAGTTACTTCATTATGTTGTGCATATAGTTCACATTGAAAAGCATGGCATGAAAGTAAAACCCTTTAGAATATTTAATTTTGTTCATTTTAAAAATACCTTGTTTGCCATCATGATTATACAAAAGTACTTTAAAAGTAGAGTTGCACTATAAATATAATTTTCTTAGTTTTTTAATATTTGTACTAAAATATTTATTTAATTATTATTTATCAGTATTATGATTATAAAACCTTAACAAAAATTTTTAATTGATTAGTGATTAATACATTTTATTATTGTATGACACAAATCATTAAAAATTAAAAAACATAAATGGTCTTTCATTAGTAATGTGTATAGGATCAAAAAAAGAGTTAGAAAGGAATAGAAAACGAAATATCATAAATAAATTAGCAAATGTAACCATAGTTTTTGTTTAGCACACAACTATATAGGTACTCTAAAATTAATATAAGCTAATAAAGGTGATTTAACACACCTAGATAATAAATAACTTGGAAATTGAAGGTTTGATAACGGTCTAAACTAAATACTCTTGGACAACAAAATCTGCTTAAAGTTTAACAACTTCAGTTGGATACAATTGTTCATGAAGGCATAAGGCTTGTATATAAATAGGAGTCTCAAAGAATTCTATAATATTAATCTTAATAACTTGTAAAGATACAAACTATTTTTGAAGGAAGCTTAAATTAGTTAAGAATTTGAATACATCATACATTGAACATATCCAAGAAAATTTTAAGAAAGTTACCACAAGAAAAATAATAACTTGGCATTTTTTCATTTTGCTAAGGATCTTTATTTCTTAGCAGTATAATTAAAATCAGCTTGATGTCTTAAAAAAAAAAATACTGGACAAATGAATTTGTTTAAACTGTTTAAAACACTGATCATGTTATAATATAATTTTGCACAAATTTAAAATACATTTTCGTAAATCATAATAAATTACAATATTTATTGATAAAATAAAAAACAAAACATTTAAACATTAAAACATTCATAAAAGATACTAGTATCGGTCATCTCAGCTTCTAACATCAGTCAGTATTACTATAGCTGATCAACACAATGTTTATTAATAAATTTAATGTTCATATAATAGTAAATATTATATATTTCTACTGTCAATTAAGTATTGAATAAAATTAATTTTGATAAGATCCTTTTTTATATAAGATATATATGTTTTAGTAAAAGTAATATAATTTATATAAATAAGTAAAGGATCTCAAAGAATTGAACATCTTTGCAAAACTAAAGTGCAACATTGACTGTCCGCTTTAGTTGTATGTTGAGGTGGTATTAGATCTAAATCTTCCGATTCTATAGACCCGTGAAATTCTTGTAAACTGAAAGTATCACTCAATGTTTGCCTAGCTTTTGGTCCAGGGAAAAAACGTATCTCTACTTCACTGAAATTAAAATGTTGATGTATTAATTAATTAGAAATATAAATTTAATACCTAAGGTTAATATTATTAAGTACCTGTCAGATGAATCCCAATCTACTAACACTGGTAGTTTGTCAGTTTTGGATGATTTACTCGTTGGGACAGCCATCTGGTTGTATTCCATTAAACTTGGCTTAGCATATTGCTCTGTAATAAATATAAAGTAATTTGAATAATGATATAGATAATTATATAAAAAAAAAAAAATGAATAAATTACAGATTATACAGGATTTATATGTAAAAATGAAAAGTAATAATAATGACTAGAAATAAAAATAAAAAATCTTACCACTATAATTTTTTCATCGTGCATGATAAAATAATTTGAAAACTTAGTAAACGTAAAGGAATCATAAAGCAAAATCTAAACAAAATATACAAAAATAAAATGGGATAATGTTTTTCTACTTTAAAACCATTCAATTTATTTTAATAGGATAAATTTAGACAAAATTGTTGACTTACCCAGTTTTTTTTGAAAAAATGAAGGTTTTGTGACTCTCATTGAGCAATCACTATTGTTGCTGTCTTCATCACTAATCTACATAATAAGCAATTAATAAAGTATTTAATAAATAATAATACGTATAAATTAATATACTCTTTATACAAATTCAATGATATTAAATTGTTTTCTAATTTTATGTTCCCATATAAATGTAATTGACTTAGTGTTAATTAAAAATAATACTTTAATATTATAATATAAAACAAGCATATAATTACTTGATCATTTTCTTCTACAGTAGTTGTATGACGTTTTGTGGTATCACTGTCAATACCACTATCGTCCATCTAAAATACATAATTTGTTACCATAAAATTTTAATTAATAAATTCAGAGAAAAGTACTAAATTTTGAAAAGAGTATCATTATATAATCTATATAATAATGTAATAATTGAGTATGCGAAAGGGAAAAGTAAATTATCTTGGTGTCAGAGTCTTTAGATAAAATGAAGAATAGATACTACATTGTTACATCATGGACTAAATATTATTTATTTTTTACTCCGAAGAGTGGATGTAGTGATTAAAAAGTGTTATATTATTCAATTATTGCATTTCTTAATTGGTGTCATATTCAAGGCATATAGAAATTATAGCTAGATGCGAAAACAGTAATTTTATAAGCAATCAAATATAAAATATACTAACACACAATCACTTCAATCTCACATCTAAGATTATTGGAAATTGCAAGAATTTAATTATTTTACAAACATATTGCATACTAAAATTGACCGATTAAATATAATAAATTACACAATTTTACCTCATAATAAAAAATGTTTGTATTAAAAATAAATTAAATTTTAAATTAAAATGTAAATGTTAAATCATATTATAATATACTATTATATAATATTATGTAGACCACATATCAGAGCAGTACCTGAAGAATAAAGACCTGTATGAGCTATACATACATCTTAGGGGGCTTCAGCCTTCTCATTCTTTTCAAACCCTCCAAACTAATGTAATATGAAATACAACCGTTTAAAGACAACAATTTAACCTAATAATGGTAAAGGCTCTAACCTTCCTCCTAACTTTATATTCTAGTTACGCCTATGCATACGTCACTAATTATATCACATTTATAAACTTAATTTTCTTCTTCTACCTTGTTTTACATGTTATATCCCAACTAGATTTAGTCCTCTACCAACATAGATCATGATGTTCTACCTCTCACCCATTGACAATATTTATATTATAAAAGTTATTCTGCATAAAGTTAAAATTCATTCAGTGTTACATCAAATGGGTATTA
The DNA here is from genome assembly GCA_013282895.1 of Eriosoma lanigerum. Lineage (NCBI taxonomy): Eukaryota > Metazoa > Arthropoda > Insecta > Hemiptera > Aphididae > Eriosoma > Eriosoma lanigerum. Next base: position 67,648,394 of record CM023357.1, read on the forward strand.
AAATATAAATTATAAAATTAATGTAGTAACCACATATTAAATCTTACCATGACTGACGACATATGGATAAATGTTTAGATTCGTTTAATTTTTACCACAAAATGCAATTACAAAATTACATAAATGTGTTTTGCACAATAATTAATTTTAATAGATATTTAATAGGTCATAATACTAATAAGTAGTTAATTATATGGAAAATAGAGTTAATAATGTAAATTGTAAATACCTATCTTAAACCCATAAGCATTTACATATTATATACGTCTATCAAAATAATTTTTAAAGATAATGAATCGAGATAGATAACAATACTATTTATTATATACATATATTTATGTATATTATTTTATCTCGATAGGATTGAATAGGTAATGATAAAAGTATAGCCCTGATAAAAATATTCTATGACAAATGATAATATAATGCTAATTTAATTTGACATTTTAAAAAATGATTTTCGTTAAAAAGTAGATGAACGTTGATAAAGTAAATCTAAATCCATTAACTGATTAGTGATTACTAAATGTCTGATCTCTGAAATCCAAATTTTACTTAGAAGTCAGAACTTTATAGTAAATTTATTTATATTAATAGTATTTATTCTACTCTGTGGTAAAGTTTTAAATACGTACTAAATGATAATTATTCATGTCTGATTAAGAATATTTAGATATTTAAACATAACTCATTATGCAATTTATACTTCCATTTAATCTTAAAGCATTATTTCGATAAGATATAAATATAAAATATCTTTTTCGTGTAATTAAAATTGGTATAATGTTAACGATTATTTTATAAAAATGTATAAATTAAAACATTAATGTACACGTTTAGAAATTAATCTCTATAAAATATAAGGTTGTCTAAAACTAATAACAAGATATGATTGTCATAACATAATCTTTAAGACCAAACTATTCAAAATCATGATATTTAAAGCAAAAATTTTGTTAATTGGAATCACAATTACTTTAGTTATCACTTTATTATTGGCATTGTTGTATGTCCGTGAGTATTTTATTTTTAAATTGATGTGTTATTGATATTTATATTTTATGAGAACTAATGTTTTAGGAGAACTTGATAATGGTGGAAATATACGACTGAAGGAAGAAGCATCTACTATGTGGAAAAATAATAAACTTGGTGTTGTTATACCATTTAGAGAACGGTTTGATGAGCTTCTTGAATTTGTACCCCACATTCACTCATTTCTGAAAAACCAAAATGTACTCCATGAAATATTTGTTATTAATCAAGTAAATAATAAATTTAATTTTAGAATAATTACTTTAAATTGTTTTAAAATTCAATTAATTAAACTTTTTTTATCATTCAGGTTGATCAGTATCGTTTTAACAGAGGTTCACTAATTAATGCTGGCTTTAAAGAAATAATGGCATCATACAGTATGATTGATTACATAGCCATGCATGATGTCGATTTATTACCCCTTAACCCCAAACTCGACTATCACTACCCTCCAACTGGTCATGTTAACCATATAGCTGCACCTTTTTTACATCCTCGATACCATTATGCTTCATTTGTTGGAGGCATTCTACTTATTACCAAGTATTTTATTTACAGTCCATTTGTATTATTTGTTAATTTATTATCATGTCTATAATTTTAATAGGGAAGACTTTATACAAATTAATGGTTTAAGCAACAATTATTGGGGTTGGGGCCTAGAAGATGATGAGTTATATTTACGTATAAAGGAAGCTAAACTAGGTATTCATAGACCAGCAAATTTATCAACAGGCATATTAAATACATTTAGGTATGCATAAACATTTGTTTGAATAAATAATATTAAATACATTTTAAATTATTTTATTCAGACACAATCATGATCGAACTGTTAGAAAACGTGATATGATTAAGTGTTATAATCAACGTGAAGTAACAAGAAAACGTGATAGACATACAGGATTACATAATGTAAACTATCTTTTAAAAAAGGAACATGAATTGCTCATCGATGGTGTGACTACTCTAGTATTAGATATTGAATTAAAATGTAATAAGACTTTAACTCCTTGGTGTTTGTGTTCAGAATATGGTGTTAAAATATCAAAAAATTTGAAAAAAAGCCAATAAAATATTAAATTAAAAGTTTAGGTTGAGTGTGTTATAATTTATAATAGATGATGTAGCTCAGATAATACTATATTTTATTTTTTATTTTAAATATCAAATAACTCAAATTTTTATTTTATGTATATAATTTAATTATTATCAAGGAATTAAATGTATGTCTAAATATATACACAGTTCAAAATTATTCAATAATTTAATAATATTATTGTGATAGTAGATTAATACCAATCTGTAAATTGCATGTTAAATCTGTGCTTTATTAAAATTAAAATATTTGTGTAATATACAACAAAAAATATAATATTATAATTGTATTCTAAAGGAATATAAATCTGTCAACTTGTAATAGTCAATATTTAATTTTAACTTGGTACCTATGTACTATATAAATTTAATACTTAAAAATGAGTTTAATAAAATTATAAATCTAATAACTAATTATTTTTAAAGTGTTAACAACCATTTAATTATTATTATTTTTGTTATATTTTGTACTTTTATTATTATATGAGTTATTGTTGTACTAGATTTTAATTCTTGATACAATTCTCTTGAATTAATAGTTGATTTTAATCTGTCATTGAATTTTCAATACGAAGTATCCCAAAGTGTTTGATTGAAGTTTTTTTTTAAAAAAATATGCTAACTTTTTTTCTTATAGTGACTAATTATTTCAATCAATCCAAAAAGTTTGGGAAATTTTGTGTATTACTATTGTATTATAAACATTTTAAATATGTTACTTTTTATAAAATTGTTTATTTTTGATCTCATCTAATGTAATTAGTCATGAAGATTATGACATTACCTATAAAATAATAAATATAGTGTTAATATTCAAAATATTGTTAATTTTGCTTATTTTTTCATGTGATAAATTGTATTTGTAGATATAAGATTATAATGTAAAATTTGAAGGATTATACAAATTTGATTAATAAAATATAGATATTTAAACAAATATGTGTTTTCTCATTATTTGTTTTAATTCTAACTTTAATATAAATTATAATGCAGAAAATTATAATATTAATAACTAATTATTTTCATGTTAATTATTGTTTTATGTTTCAACAAAGTCAATCATTAGATAAATTATAATTTATTAAAAATAAGTATGTAACTATTTTATACAATATACGGTTTTAATATTTTAAAATTGATTTTGTTTTATAACATTGTAGCTTGATAGTTGTAACTTTAAAATTTGAAGTGTTATTTTTTATACCTATGTAGCTAAAAAATATAAACCACCAAAAGATAAATGTATAAACAAGAGCAATGAAGAGTTAAAAAAAATAATGAAAAAGAGCTAAAAAAGATTTTCATTGTTATTAAAATGTAGTTGTTATATATAATAACAAACTATTATATAATGCAATAATATTTTTACTATTTCCATTCCTAAATTTCGAACAAACATTAATTAAATTATTTATTATAATTGTAATTAATATTAATTAAAAATAAAAATATATTTTAGAAACTATCATAAATTCTTATGGTAAATAGTAATAATTATTAAATTATAAACCCTTTGTTTCCCCTCAGTAAGTCAAGTAATATAATTGATTAAATATTCTGTATATTATATATTTAATCTATTTTTTTATATTTCAAAATGTTGTGTTTATTGTATGAATTTTACAATCTACATTCTACTAATTATTGATGATTATTAGTTATAAACTTGCAACCATTAATTTAAATTTACTATGTAAAAGGTACTGTTAAGGTTTAATATTTTTTTACTAATTAATATTTATTTTTATGATATTCTGAAACTGTAAATTATACTGTCGTTATAAAACAAATGTAGGTATGTAATTGTTTCATTTTTCATTTGTAGAACATGATCCATGAAAGTGTTACAGTGTTACAGTTCAGATGAAATATTATAAATTATTATGTAATAAAAATGAATGCATGACCATGACAAAACAATAAACAACGTTATTTTGTTTAATAATATTTTGCCATTACTCTATGTGACTACGCATACTATGTATACGAAATACGAATTACGATAATACTATCTTAATTCTTGTGCATGAATCATAATAGTTATCAAATTAATTATTATCATGCATTATCAGTATATAATACATATTTTGATTTACGATAAAAATTCATAAAATTAATTAATTCAAATTTCAAATATTTAATACCTATGAATCTGAATTCGTAGGTCTAATGACTTACCAAGTTTATAGGTACTTATTATTGTTTAAGAATATTGGTTTAATGTGAAATTTGACATTAAAATGAATAAGTACAACTTTAACAGGTAATATTAAATAATAAACTATTAATAATAACTAAATATTATACCATGTATTTTTACTCGAATTCAGGTCTAATCTATCTGATTGCAATCAAGAAAATCTGCCTGGTAATAATAGAAATCGTTATAATACTACGAAAAAACCCAAACTCTCAAGATCAAAAAATACCAAGGTTGATAGCCGGGCAACAAGTTGTAATGAACAAATATCTGAATTCTCTACATTCCAATGGAATCAAAATCAAACTAATCAACGATTGTATCCTACGATGTCAGACTCTGCTGTCTGTGGTTATCCTGTCCCAGTCAATATACCTGTTGATCCACGTTTCCATACACTATATCCTTTATATCAACCATACGTATCTGTTATTGGCAGAGAATATCTAGAACCCAATCAACATATAACATCTAGAGATCAATTCACTAGTTTACCACCAATCAATATCTTAGACAATGTGTCAGAAATTAAACGTACTCATAGTGATCCAGGATTAAATAACCAAGATGATAATTTTGAACTAATCAGCAATGATTCAGACCAAGAATCGTTTAATACGTATTATGCTAATGAAATTGCTGATTTGAAAAAAGATAATCAGAGACTTTCTAATGAATTGGATTTAATGAAAATTGAATTACAAAATTTAAAATTAGATATATCAAGTAAGAACAATGACGGATGTGCTTGTGCTGATCCAGGAGCCATTACAAGTAATTATTATGAATATTAAATAATATATAATTAGTGAAGATATATTTAGATTCCAAAATAGAAAATTTTCCACTTTTTGTATTATATAAACGATTAAGATTTATATTATATTAATACTAGTTTACATAAGATTTTATCTGATAGGTTCAATTATCTAATTCATCCAAATATAGTATGATGCTGTTATCTATATCATTTAATTATACTTATAATGTATTAATCATTTTATTTAGATATTATCCAAGAAATAAGAGCAGCACATAAATTAATGGAACAAACATTTGAGTCAAAGTTAAATTTGTTTAATGCTAGTAAAACTGAAAATATTGTAAGAAATGTCTACGAAAAATATTTTACTATGTCTAATATAATTATTAAATTAATTTAATTCTCTTTTAAAGAATAACAATGCTCAAATATCATCAATACATGATCGACTAGAAAAATTAGAAAAAATGTACAATACACCCCATAACGCACAATTGCAAAAGTAAGTATATTGTTGATTAAATATTAATTGTGCTATTTTTTATTATTTCTATATCCATATATAATAATTACATAAGACTTAAGTACAATAAATTATTAAACAAATTACCTTTATGATTTAAATTTTATTTCTAATTTAAATAACTATAGCATTTTTTAATTGTAATTAAAACTATACCACTATACCACTATACCATATCAGTATGGTATATGGTAGGATATTTAAAACTGTAAGACTATATACTTTCTAAGAATATTTGTTTCAAAGAAATACATTACATGCTTGTCTAAACGCATCAATCACTTTATAAAATGTTTTAATTTAAAATTAAAATAATTATATTATTTTATAACTTATTGTTTGGTATATTTTATATCTATTAATATGATTATTTTTTTGGATTTTAGAAAAATGGATTTAGAGACAAGAGTTAAAAACAGTAACTCTCCAAAAAAAAGTTCTAATCATCAAAGTTCTGTTGTTACTGCTTTGTAAATTTATTATACAAAAAACATACCTGCTAAAAATCAAATATAAAGTAAAAAATAATAATGCCATATATATATAATTTGACTCAATATTAATTAAAATTAGCATTAATACAATTATAGGTATTTTTAATTGGTAATTACCAGGGCTCGGATTTTATAGCATTTGCTTATTTGTGTAGGATCAACGTAAAAATAACTAAGTGGGTACAAATTCATTTCTTGATGTGATAAATTTAAATATGCAATTTTATTTTGCACTTTTTATAATTTAAGATTTTTAAGTGCATATTTTGGCCTTAAAATTTATTTTATTATTTTTTTTACCATAATAACTTAAAATTACACAAATTTCAAACATCGCCAAACATTTAATCATATAATGCAATTTCCAAGGTATAATTTTAATTAAATTTGCCTATCTAATTAATTAACAATTATCTATGATATTAACTTTTATATTTGTTTTCAGAAAATCTATTAAAAAAACCAGAAACTATTTAATAATTTTAAAATAATTCTTATTTAGGCTTTTATTTTTATTTTTTAAGCTTATTATGGTGCATGTTTAAAGTCATATTATAGAACATATTTGAGTACTACTTACTGCTATAAAATCCAAACCCTAGTAATTACTATTTTTAGTAATGTTAGTCAAAAATATTTTAAATAAATATTTTTGTTTTAAATGTTTTTTAAAATGTGTATATATAATAAGTATGGCTTTTACTTATTCCAAAGTTTTATTAATTTATATAATTAAATATAATAATTATAAACATATATTTCCATCTACCTTAAGTATAATAAAATGATTTATATTCTTTTCTTCCTTAATAATTTATATTTATATGCAATAACTATGTGTAAATAATTTAATTATTAGCTTGTAAAAACAGATTGTATATTCATGTTAATTAGAAGTAAACTAATATTGGGATAATAATTTACAATACACTATACTATATAATCTTTACCATATTTGGAATTTGATATTTTGATTAACCCAGTGCTCAAGTTGAAAAGGGGAAGCAGAATAACAATAGTTCCTTTTATTTTAAATATTTCAATATACCACTTGTAGTTCACAAGAAAACAAATACACAAACACTTTAATATTTTTTTCCCTCTATTAAATTCTTACATTAGATAAACCTATATATATATATTTATTCTATATCTATAGTGTTAATTATTTATAATATTACACTAACTATACATATATTATATGTAGAAACTATAATTTGTACTTTTATGTCAAATCTAATTATATTGGTAATCAATCACTAGACAAAAAAAAAACATATTTTATAATTGTACTTTGAAAATTTTAACTAGATACCTTTTATTATTATTGTACATTTTCCAATAACTTATTTATAATATAAATAACAATAAATTATTTAGAATAGGTAAAATCAAATTATATTATTGTTTTAATAAGTGAAAAGATTTTATAAAATTAACTGGGCTATTATATGTTTATATTATACATATTTATTACATACTACATTTTTTTTTTTTTATTAATTTTATATACGTTTAATTTTAAAGGCTAATAATAATATGTTTTTATATTTATTGGTAGTCAATACCAACCCCATCTAACTTGGTATGTTAATCGAGGTAAAATAAGAATGGTAGTATATTTTAAAGCATAAAATAATAAATAGTTGTATTAAACATATTTACATACAATATTAAAATTGTGGTGGATATAAGCAATATTTATAGAATAAATTATTCTATAATCAATGGTATAAGGAAAGAACACTTATGTTTTTTAAATAATTTATAATACCATTTTAGCTAATATTAATATATAAAATATTCAAATTCTTTAGTGGGATGTAAATACATTTTTGTGTCCCTTTTACTATTTTTTTTTTCAATTCATTTCATGCATAAATAAAAATGTATTTTTTTTTATATAAATCTATATTTTTAAAAAATTTGAACTTTTAGCATAAGTTTATCAAAATAATAAATTGTATGTACTGACCTATTGTACTTATTTTTACTAAAAAAATAAATTATAATTTATTTTTTATAATACTTAATAATTCCAATAATAATATGTATTGACCTTGATTTAATAATAAAAAAATACCCACATTTTATTACCTAAATATGTATAAGGTTTTGTATATTATATATTTTTTTTTTATTAAATACATATGAATCATAAAATAAACAATTACAGAGCTCAAACTAATTTAAAACACCAATTAAATAAAATACATAAATCCAATAATTAATTAATTTTAAATATTTTATTTGTTTTTTTAATTGTATTATTTTACCATGTTATTTTGTTTTATACAAAAACTACACTTAATAACTAAGTCTGTTAATTATAATTTTGATTCACCTTTTTTGTTTGGAACTTATTATTGTTCTTTTATTTTAATACACTTATGTACTAGTATTTTTAAATATAAATAATACAATTATAAACATTATGAAATGTGAACATGTTAATGTGTTCATAAAAATTATGTAAAGAAAAATATGATATTTAAATTTTAAATACATGTAATATTTTGGTTTATTTTTGTGTTAATAACATCAGTATTTCAACCAAAAGAAATTAACCCTTATTTGATTATTTAATCTGATTAAAAATTTATTATATTTAAATTACAATAGGTACTTTAATGGTAGCATTTATTATTAAAACAATTACCTTCAACAAGTTTATAATTGATGAAAAAACTTCTAACAATAATTATTTCAATTATGAAAAATCTAAGACACAAAATTCTATACAACCTGATAAAAAGGTCAATATTTAATATTGAAAAACTATAAATTTAATTTACTTGTTCCTAAATTATATTACATTATTTTAAACACCTGAAAACTTATCCCCAATATTAATATATTTCTATGTAATTATTTACATATAACTTATATATTGGGTTTTTTTATATTAATGTTGTGAATCGGATTTCCTAAGACCGATTCCAATATATATTTGTATTGAATTGAGTTACAAACACAATTAAAAAATAAATATAATATTGTATATATTATTTATAACAATGTTGTATATATTTGTACAAATGGGCAGAGTAGCAACATCCAGCAACAAATCTCAACTGATTTTATATTAATATAAATTAATCTTAAATAGTATATCTAGTTTATCTTAAAATACTAAATATTATAAATGTAATAATTAAGATTATAGTTTATTATATTTGTGTCAAACAACCACATTATACAATTATAGGTATTATATACAAACAATTATAGGCATATAAACATAAAATATAAACAATTTTAAAATTGTCATTTGATTAAATAAGTAAATATAAATATAAAATAAACATAAACATGAGTTAGAATAAATCACATCAATTAAAATTGGTTACTAATTATTAAATTTTACCTTCCCAATGTTTTATCACTTTGGTTGCATCCTTTGTCACTGTTAAGAGATTCAAAGTAGTGTAATTTGTAGAGCATTTTGGGCAGATCAAGAGGTGACTCATGGTATGTTTGTCTCCGCAGTCACATCTTGTATTATGCCCCACTTCTTTAGATTGTCTTTTGATCTTCCTACTCCCGTTCGTAGTCTGTTGAGTGTTCTCCATGCTGGCCAATCGGGGTCATGTCCTGCAGGAAGGTGTTCTACTGGTGAAATTTGATCATCTTCAATATGGCCTATGGTTAATTTCCAGCAATCCATTCAGGTTTGCTCGGGGGTTTTTGTTAATATATTTGTGCATTTTATGAAGCTCTTTCTTGATTTTAATCTTGACCTGTGTATATCTTTGCTGTGGAGGATATTTCGGTTGTCAGTTTCGAGTTCAGATCTTTCTAAGTCTGCATTAATTGTACGTCGAATGTTTGGTGGTGCGATATTTACAATTGGGAACACTTTGTGGAGAGGTGTGCTCTTTAGGCACCCAGTTATCAAGCAACAAGATTCTTTCAGTGCCTCGTCAACCTTCTTCGCGTGGGTGGATCTACACCACACATTACATACTCTCCTACGGAGAAGCATAGTGCTAACGCAGACACTCTGAGGGTATGAGCATTTGCTCCCCAGTTTGATCCTATAAGTTTTCTAAGTAAGCTGTTCCTTGCGCTGATTTTTGATTTTACATTTAAGATTATAGTTCTAATTATTGTTATATAAATAAACAATTCTATTAAGTTTAACATTTGACATTGATTAAAAATTTAATATTATTGAATTATTGATACTATCAAAGGTTACAATATTTTCAATCATATTGTTTTTGTAGTTGCTTATTATACTGAGTATGCAACATAAAATGTCATGGCCCGTGGTCAATGCCGGATTTAACAACTATGCCGCTTTAAGCACTGACCAAATTACCGACATTGTATATGATTTTTTTTTTTTAATTATTATTAAAATATTGTAAATAATGACTCTGATATAGGTATTTCATTTTTATTTAAGTTATTAATTGCAATTTCTATATTAATACAGAAAAATAATCATAGTAATAAATATTACAATATCATGAGTCATGATCTAACTATATTATTTTACATTAATACAAATGAAGTACATAAGTAGGTATATAACCAGTGCCATTCTTAGGATTTGCGAAGCCCAGGGCAAAAATATTTGGGTGGCTTTTTTTCTGGTTATTTGTATCGTTAAAATATCCACTAATTTTTTATAAAACTAGTGTTATTTTAATAAAAATTATTTGGTTTCTGTCGCAATCTTTTTATCGGTCGTGCCCCTTCATTCATAAAAAAACAAAAATTACAATATTTGTCGATAGCGTATATGTGTATGTGGTGTGTTTTGATGTGCTACAAAACTTGTTTTCTTCACGCTGGTGGTGGAAATAAAGTATTATATTAGCGATTTTGGATATATTAAAAATACCAAGTGTTACCATCATACTTGAAAAGATTTTTCTCATCAATTATTTTGTGCTCCAAAGTTTTTTTTTTTGGAGCATGAGGCCTTGAGAGACCTTGAGTATAACATGTAAACAATTTTAAAATAACAAATTAATATACTGCAGTAGGTTTTCTGCGTGACTTTTGAGAAACAAATTTATTCACGATCTTCACTCTTTGTAGTTTTTGCTAAATCTACGTGCATCGTAAAGAACTCGTCATTTGGAATTGATGTTTTAAAATTAATTAAAGATTGATAAATTTCTACTACTTAATACTTTTCTCAAGTCAATATTTACTTTTTAAATCTCTTTAGATATGCTGTTAAAACGCTCCAAAACAGAATTTCAAAATACATTTATAAAAATTGTGTTAACATCGTATTGTCATTCTTTCAGAATCATTTTCTAATATTCTTTAACATTTTATTACACCATAACAGTTAGTTATGTGAACTATCACATGTTCCATGCCGAGCATACTACCGAATTCCATCTACTCTCTTAAAACTTTTTTACCTAGTACAGTGGCGTCATTTTAGTTTTTACTAGACTAGGGCAGACCCATAAATTTGTCGACTATTTTTAAGAACAGGAGTGAGAAGGGTCATTTTTTTGTTGGGTATTTTATTTTATTGTAAGCGATAATCAATTAAGGAGTTGTATTTAGTTAGTTAGGGGTTGTTATTTTTGAAATCTGCCGACTTCGGATTTGGCTAATTATAGACTACGGCAAATGTATGAGTTGCCTCCCTCAAATGACGCCACTGACCTAGTATTAAATTTGACTTTAAAACATCTTATCGTCGAGTATATACAGCAAAGTACTTTGCTTTTAAGTTTGACATTTCATGTTATTGTCTATTGTCGGTATTATATTATTACTTTTAATTTTTGTATACAGGAAATTATTAAATTTTTTTATTTAATGATTTTATAGAAAAAAAAATTGGTAAATATTCAAAATTTATTGCCTCAAAATAATTGCCGCTCTAAGTACGTGCTTTTAGTGTTTACTGTGAATAATAATGGTAATAATAAAAATAATAATTAAATACAACATTAATACTCTACAAAATTATGAAATACAGATAAAAAAGGATTAATATGTTAAGTGGTTCCGTAACTTAGGAATCTCTTGTTATCTCTTTTACACAAGTCTCTAAGAATATTCATTGGTCCTTACTCATTAGTTATAAGCATGATTAAGTTACATCTTCAATCTTGATTGTTTCCCTACCTACTATTATTTATTGATAGTCATTATTTCTATTTTGTCCAATCACTAGACACAATTCTATAAACTATATGCACGGCGATCAGAATTTGTATGTTAATTTGTTACAGACATACATAGGTGCAACTAGACTAAAAATGTAGGGGCTATTACAGCTCCAACATAATTTTTCATCAAAAGTCTATTCATTTAAAAATATTGAATTTTTCTCTATTTCGCACATAGATTAGATTAGTATAATCATTGATTAATTATACTATAATCTTCTTCTTCTTCTTCTTAAGCGTTTATACTATAATACTATTATTTATTGTATAGATTAACGCCAGGGGCGCCTTCTAAGTATTTTTATAGAAGGAGCGAAAATTGAAGCAGGCCAAGTTTTACGCCGATCGGGCAAATTTTGTTTGATATTAAAATTATGTTAGTTACTGACAACTTCATTTGCGATACATTTTTTAGGAATGTACAATGTTTTTTAATTATACCTAATTTTATTAAACATACTTATATCATTATTCACTGTTAAACAAACCACAACGACACAAAATACAAACGACAAAATGGTACAAATATACAAATTTACAATAAGTCCGTCGACAAATGACAACGTTATTGTAGATTATGAAAATGGCGTATGTCATTTGATTATATGTATCGGCGTGATAAAATACGTAAATAGAATAGGGGAGCCGTGGCTCATCCTGCTCCCCCTCAAATGGCGCCCCTGATTAACGCATATTAAAGTATTAAAAATCCAAATAATTCAGGTATAAAACAAAATAATTTCTCCAACAGTGATATGATAGTTATCTATAATATTTGATGATATATATTTAATAGATAATATATATCACTACACGGAGAGGATTACCATTACCATAGTTTATTCTATAATCTATATATACATCACGGTTGTATCTACGACCGTGATATACATTTTGGAAGATATCTTTTAGGACCGTGGATAACATACAACTATACAAAACTTGTCCGTGCTTGAAATGAACCTATTCAATAATAATTAATTATTAATTATTTTTTATCTATATGGATCACTCGAACCTAAATGATTTGTAAAAAGTATATATCGATATTTTGCGCTATCTATTGCCCTCTTTTAGCGAGTTCATTTTTAGTAAACATTTTGCTACATTATTAGTAAACACCACAACAATTAGATGTTTACTGAAGAATACCAAAACACGTCTTTTATTCCAATATTTTAGCTTCTTTTGTAGTAAATATTGATTGTTTGATTTTTATACATATTTGTGGCGAGGGAAAAATATACACTGCTCATCTTATATTATCACGATTGTAATTGATAAAATATCGTTATAAATTAAATTAATAGATAACGCTCGAAGACTATGTGTACAATTCTCGAAACATTTGTGTTCCGTCTGCCTACACACTACAAGAGTACAAGACGGTCGTTTCCACTTTCCAATCCAGTATCTTAGTTCGTAATGAAAACTATAGATATATCTCTTGCAGTATTTTTGCAATAGGACATAGGTTAGATAACAATGACAAAATTGAAAATATTAACAATTTTATTCTAAATTTTAGTTCGCTATACACGAATTATGTGTTAATGAAAATTGAAATGAATAATGTTAAAAACTACAATGTTTATTTTCAAAATTTTGTTTAACAATTTAACTTAAATAATATACAAAATTTTTATGCTAAAGAAAAAATTAACTTGAAAATTTCATGTTAAATAATTACCTTTCACTAATATATTTTTTCAGTTATTTATCAATATGTATTCGTTGAAAAATGTAAACTCTGACATTGGAATATCCATAATTAATATTTAAATTATTTACATGTTATTTTTCAATTCAAATTATTGCTGTTAATTGTCGATTTACATTAATCTGACCATGTATGTATCATATTTCATTAAATGTAATTATTTATTTCAACAATATTTTTATAGATTTTATCATTTTTCAGATTTTAATACATTATAATAACAAAGAATGACTCTCTGTAATTTGTTAAGGGTGCCACCCATATTTATTATGGATGAACTATTTAAAACCAGTTTTGGGTTACCAGAATTTACAGATATTTTATTTCCTGCAAATAATGTCTTTACAAATAGCACTATTAGTCAAAATGAAGTTGGCGAGTCTGCACATTATTACAAGGCAATCCTATCTTTTCTTAAAATAATAGTATCCTGTTTAAGTAAGTTTAAATAAATAAACAAAATTAAAAATAAGCCATGATTTATAATCAATAATTTATTTTCTAGTATTTTGTTCATCGTCATGTTTATTTGTACTACCTGCTAAGTATTTATACTTGGTGTATTTTCATGTAGTTTCTGTATGTGTCATACTTCTTTCTTATTGGACAAATATACAAACATTGAAAGTTTTATCAGGAAAATATGAAAACTTTAAAACGGATCTAATAGATGAAGTTATAACATGGGATGTTAATGGTCTTTTAAATCTATTCACACAACTGCAAATCATAGATTTTTTATATGTTGTATGCCGCAACATAATACTACAATGTTTCCTATCACTTGTATTTGACTTTCTTCAAATGTTTACTACAAATCATTCAATCAACAAAGTAAATATTATCTTAAATTAAAGCCGGTTTAAATGAGATAAAATATATTTATTTATTATTTTTCAGCTTTTTGTCTTTAGCTTCATTATTCCTACTTTAATTGCATTAGTACCAGGTACACAAGGAATTTTGAATACAGTTGCTGTATTAGCAACTGTATTGCCATTGTTCATTATGTTCAAATCCTTATGGTTAAATATATTTACATTAACAAATTTAGTTCATGATGGATATAAACATGTACGGGATACTATAAAGTAAGATGTACCTTATTATTAGCTATGTGTCAATGTTAACTATTTTACTATTTATAATAACCCGTGATCATTATCAGTGTTAACGTTTTGCTAACATTAAATTTGTATTAGAAACTATTAGTTCAAATAAAAATAAATTGTTTGAAATTCCATATACTTTTTATCGAAATAGTATTATACTAAGATAACAACAAAAATAATGCGAAAACATATTATTATACTTCAAGGAGTGGTTGATTCTTGTATATTTTATACGTCTAATTTGGAGATTTACGTAGGAACCCAGCCAGATTATATATATTTTTTTTTTATCAAAAATTATTTGTTTTTAATTTTTTATATAGAAAATTTGAATAATAATTGTTAATAAATAATCTAATTATTGTAGGATATAAACATTTTTGTCTCTGTTTCACTATTTTAAGTTGATTAAATAATTCTTAGGATCAACAAAACGATTATGTTAGCATATCGCTAACACGATACCAACCGTGTTACAAAAAATAGCAACACCTATGATAGGTTAAATAATTAATTTTATAATCTTTTTTGGTCCTATTACCTTTCAAATTATTTAAACTTTTCTATATTTGTAAGTGTATTCTTCTATAATATTAATATTTGAAAATGAGTAGGAATATGAGTAGATCTTTATTTATTTTTATATATTTGTTAATATAGTAATTATGGAATATCTTCTTTGGTTGAAATGGAATGGAATCGTCTAAATATTCCAAATGTTCTACGAATATTTTGGGCTATAAGAGTACTAGAGCAAACTCTGTACCTATTAACTAATAAGGAAATAAAAAATGAAACAATGTATAGTGGTATGAAATATTTATTAATTAAAGGATGTGACACATTTACAGCAGTATTGGGAATGACAAGTTTTGTATCATATTTTTGCCATTATATTGGAACATTCTTTCAATGGGTAAAACTTAATTAATAATATCTTTAAAATAGTTGATAATTGATAAAAAGACTATTTAAATTTGTATTTATATATTTATAATATATTTACTTAGGTGTTGTTGACTGATGATATTGACGATAAAAGTATTGGAACAATTTCTGCAGTATTGTTTTATATACTAGCCTTGCAAACAGGCTTAACTGGTTTGGAACCCGAAAAACGCTTTATAAGACTTTATCGAAATATCTGTTTACTTTGTGCTGCCCTATTACATTATATCCATAATGTCGTTAATCCATTATTAATGTCTCTTAGTGCATCTCATAATCCTTCACTTAACAGGTATAATAATTATTAATTGATAATCAATATAAATTTTTATTATTTTTAATTTTTTTATCACTTTTTGTAGACACTTAAGGGCTCTTTTAGTTTGTGGATTTCTTATAATGTTTCCAATAACAATGTTAACATACTTATGGTCTCACCATTCAGTTAGTACATGGTTACTAGCAGTATCATCTTTCAATGTTGAAATTATTATAAAAGTATTGGTGTCATTATCAGTCTATTCATTATTCTTAATTGATGCCTATCGTACAACATTTTGGGAAAGATTGGATGATTATGTTTACTATATTAAATCATTTGGAAATACAGTAATTATGCAATACTTTTAAATTTGTTTTATAATGTTATAGTTGATTTTTTTATTTTAGGTAGAATTCTGTTTTGGTATATTTTTATTTTTGAATGGTGTTTATATTATGGCATTTGTATCTGGTGGTGCGGTCCGTGCATCCATGATGTGTATACATGCATACTTTAACATATGGTGTGATGCCCGAGATGGATGGAGGGTGTTTATCAAACGCCGTACAGCTGTGAAAAAAAATTGAATCATTACCTGAAGCTACCACTACCCAGTTGGCTAAACTAGATGATGTTTGTGCCATATGTTACCAAAATATGGGATCTGCCAAAATAACTAAATGCAATCATTATTTTCATGGTGTGTGTCTACGTAAATGGCTTTATGTACAGGTAACTAATTATTCTCTTAATTAAAAACTTACATTTTGACATTAATAATGTAGTTAAATAAAAATTAATAAACGGGAAGGATTCTGTATATTCCTCCTTCATCCCTTTGGTCCTTGGAGAAATTAATTATTTGTTATAGTTATAATTTGAATGCTAAGATATTGCATTCGAAAATACATTTCTGAGCGAAATTCAATATAATTATATATTTTTTGATAAATGAGCTATATTAAATACCAAGTAGATGTCGGTGTATTAATTCTACTCAAAAGTGTTTGTAACACAAAATTTAAACACCAATATGAAATGTTAAATTTAAAGATGTTTTTAAAAGAAATTGACCTACAATTTTCAAATTATTTTGTAAATAGGTTGAGTATATGATTATGTTTCTAAAAAAAAATTCAAACTGTTAAACCCAAAATTGCAGATGATATTAAACATTTTTGAGAATAAAATAAAATTTTTTCAAAGTTCTATATTTAGTATGGAAATTTTACCACGTGTATAAACTACCCCTAAGAATACTCAAAAAAAGTCTCTATGTTCTTAATTGCTTTAGTTATCATGAAAATCTAATATCAATCATCATTATTTTAGATTCTGAGCGGAACAAAGAATGTCTTGTTTTTACAAAGATTTTTTTTTTTTTATATATATAAAAATCTTTTTTCGGGTAGAAATAATGGTCCAGAAATAGAATACCCTTTCCATACCAAATTTCATCTAGTTATTACTTTATTCAGCTCATGTTTTAAATTTCCCAAAAGTTTTTCCTTGTGAAGCAGATAATTGGTAAAATTTCGGTTTCTGTTAATTTAAATTTTTTATTTTTTTATTTTTAATTGAGTTTTGATCGTAGAAAATTGAAAATTTTTTTTAGGACTAATATAGGTAATATTTACGTTTAGTAAAATTTTGAAGCAGATTGGTTTGATTTTTGGTTAAATTTAGAGCTTTGAATTTTTTCCAAAAATGTTTAATATTACCTGCAGTTTTTGGTTTAAAAGTATGAAATTTTTATAGAAGTTTACTCATATATTTATTTAATCTATTTACAAAATATTTTGAAAATTGTTACTGACAATTTTTATCATGTAATTATAACTCCTTGAATATTGATCATAGGGATTTGAAATTTATTTTGCCCATTTACATATGCAATTTACATTCGTGGTAAATTTTGGAACGGATTATCAGTATAATATATTGCAATGTATTGAGATTCGCTTAGAATCATATTTTCTAATACAATATCATTGCATTCAAATCTTAATAATTTCTCCAATGACCGAAGGGACGAAGAAGGAACATTCACAATGCGCCTTTCCCACTTTTTGTAGTAATTTTTCCTCATCCAAGGAAAAACTTTTGAGAAATTCGAAAAATGAGCTAACTAAAGTATTAACTAGATACAATTTGCTATCAAAAGCAAACCTTATTCGTGGTAATCAGACCATTATTTTTACCCGAAGTTGTGTTTTCATTGTAAAATTAATACTTATTGATAAATTATAATTACAATTTATCTACCTTTATGACAATAGTTAATTTTGATGAATATTAACAAGTGATTTTAAATGATAATAATAATACTTTTATATTATATAAATTATTTAAAGTTCTTTTTTAAAATATTTTTCAACTTAGGATCGATGTCCATTATGTCATGATATTTTATACAAAGCAGAATCATCAAATGTACAAACACAGGATACAAATAATTTACAAGAACTTCAAAATGCCACTAATACAGACAATTCTTAAAGTAATTTTTACCAAAAATATACTATTACAAATTTGTCGTACCTAACATAAACATTGATAACATAATAATTACAACTAAAGTATTTGACAATACAATTAGTATAGTTTATTAGTCAATAAATATAATTAAATTGTTTACTAAATGATTCATTATTAAGTTTATTATACTATCAAAAATCAGTGACTACATTGATTTTATAATACAATTTAAAACGCTTTAAAACTTTTTTTTATAAAAATATTAAATTAACTTGAAATTTAGGTAAGGATATAATTATTTACTTTGCGTTCAACATCTGTATAATATTTTACTTTTCTAAACTTAAAATACCCTTATTCAATATTACATATTAATAATTCAATACTTTTAAAAAATTATTCTGTATCATAGTATAAAATTTAAATGATAACTTCTATTTAAATTATAGTCCTTTCCATCTAAGAGCGTACCAGGCGGCGGACAATAATGCGTCCAAACTCATGATGCCCCACCACAGACAGGGTAATTAATAAAATTTTCTGTATACACGGTGACCGTGTTAGACTGTCGTCGTCAGTGGCGATTGCGGCCGACTAACGGCGACCAATTACAGTACAGTTAGACTCAGCCAAGGGGTCCAAACATCGCACCGTGAATCATTTGGATGCACCAAGGGGGTGCGCTCTTAGATAGAACAGACTATAATTGATAAAACCTGGAAAATGTATATATAGGGTGATCAGAATTTAATGTTACAATAATGATGAAAATTCCATTATTGTTAATGTTATCTCCATAACTTTTGTAATAGAATATTACGATCATTTTATATATATATATTTTTTTTTATTCCAATAATATAAATTCACTTCTTCAGAGTAGAAAAGTGGATCATTTTGTTTTTGTTTATATTGTTAAATATATGTCAAACTTGTTTAACGTTATACATTTTCCTTAATTATTTTAATTCTTCACAATTATGTTTAATAATTGTATTTCAGGATTTTTAAAAATAATTAAAGTCTTTACTTAAATAAAGTAGTATAAAAAAAACAACAGATAAACTGTAAAAACTTAGATTTTACATTAAGAATCTCAAAAATATAATTATATTATATACATTTCTTTGTACATTTTTTTATTTAACAAAAGAAATGGTTTTATATTAAATATTAACAGATAAATAAATTACTTACCAATTTACTATTATGGAATGTATCAGCTGTAATATTATTAACTGAAATAATAACACTTAAAATAAATGTATTCATATAATTTTAATATTTGACTTGGCTTCATGTGTATTATTATTGACAAATAAATAAATAATTTATTCAATACTTGATGTTTGTCTTAAAATAAGTTAATAATACTACATTTTAAGTCATAAACACATTATTTAAATGTTTCGTGTATGTTAATATTAATATTTGGTCAATTAAATTTGTTCTTATAAAACAAACATATTTAAAAACTTTAAATAATTGTAATAACATATTTTGTTGAATGTCTGATTAAATTATTATTTTTTTCTATAATTTAATATTGTTTCTAAAGTATAATGTAATACAGCATTGAAAAAATAAGGTGATGGTTGATAAAGGTGGTTTTTATAGGTTAATAATAAAAGTATAACATTAATGATTTCATTTTTTTTTTTTAAATATTCTACTGAATCAAATTAATGGCTATGAAATATAAACTATTTAAATTTTATTCACTTAGTTAACAATAAAAAAAAAAATAATAATTTATATATATTGTACTTAATTGGTTTAGTACTTAAATAAAATACACTTATTGTTATATGTATATACATATTATAGACATGTAATAATCAATTAGAACTTACTATTTTGACATTTAATTTTGATACAAAAAAAAATATGTTTCCACAGCTCCCAGAGAAATTTTATTTAAATGTTTTAATAAAAAAAAAAAAAAAAAAAATCAAACATACAATAGATATTTACATCATTAATTTTACATTAAATCTGTTATCTTTATATTTTGTTGGTATTTTTAATTCGAAGGATAACTATATTATCTAATTTTGATTAGACAGTACTGGGCATTATGTATAATTAGATCTTGGAATTTTTTAAATGTTAAAATAGTTAGTTCTATTAAGTTTTATTTTACTTACGATGTGTAATTGTAATTATAATTTATTATTAAATCATTTTAATTATAAACAACATATAATCATTGAAATACTTTGCCTAAATATAATTAGATATTATATAAAATATATAACTACATAAACAATATAAATGTTTAGATAATTTATGTTATTTTAATTTATTTTATGATTGTTCTTTTTTTTAATACTTTGCCTAAAATTAACAGGCATTTTATAAAATTCTTACTAAATTATTACATATTGCTGGTAATACAATATGTATCTAATACTTTAGTATGTGGTTGAAACTATTATCCAATGAAGAAATTACGTTAAATTGAACTAAACTATTTAACAATATTGTTTGAGATACTTAATTATGTAATTAATAATTTGTAATGGAATGTATTTGTGAGTTTATTATAAAGCATAACTTATACAATATTATAATACAATAAGTATGTAATTTAAAAAATAATTTTAAATTTTTTGTCACCTTAAATTATAAGTATCAGTCAATATTATTATATATTAAAATCTACCTATGTATAAATTATTAACCAATTTTGTTTTTTATAATTTTTAATTTGATTACACTTTCTAATTAAATTATATACATTATAACATAACTGTTGAGCTATAATATAATATTTTAAAATAACACTAACAATCATTAGCATAGTTTGCTGTGGCTGGAAGGAGCTACTAATATTGTTATCTGTTAATTGCTTTTGACCTAGGTTTTATTTCCCCGTTACAATCTTTTCACAAGCTATAGCCCTTATATAATTTTTAAACTACACCCATGTTAATAATACATAAATCATCATTGCTAATAGTTATATAAAAAGTGACAAGATGCAATGCGCAATGATTAAGCTATACTAACTATAATAACTTTTTGAATGTGAAAAAAATAAAACTAAGTAAAAAAAAAAAAATAATAATAAAAATTGTGAAAATTTTTCAATTAATTTAAACTATATAAATTTAGTATTCATAAAAGATTTTGTTATTGTAATTTGTGTCCATGTATTATTTTCATAATTTTTAAGTTTGAAAATATTTAGAAATATATGTACATATTATGTTATAAATTTAAATAACATCTTTTTATCAGATAAGTTGTTAATTATTTACTTTCTTGTAAATATATTGTATCTTGTATTATTATGTTTTGAATGTTAAAAAAAAATTAAATACAACAGAATTAAACGTAATCAACAATTTATTTTATAATACATAATTGTTATTTATTTAGTTTATTCAGAATAAAGTCAAAATATCACAACATGCCTAGTATATTTAGATAAATGAACACATGCAAAATTAATTTGTTTAAATTATTATATATTGTTACAATACAATAGTTATACCTAGTTTATAATTCAGACTTAACTGAACTGTTTGAAAGACTTAACAACATATGTTGCATAAAAAATTATTAACCTTCTCTTCATTACATTAATATTATAAATTATTAAATATATTAAATTTCTTAAACTTAATTCAATGTATATTCTTCTAAAAATTGTTTTCAGTTTTGATCAACTGAGTTTTTTTCCCATTCTACAATATCATCAACACCATTTTCTTCTTCATTCACTGCTTCAATTCTTTCTGCACTGTCCACAAAATAATTATCGCAGTAATATTTTACATTACGCACAGTATGAATATAATTGTCTACATCTAATTCACTAAAAAAAACCATCAGGGGTATCAGCGTTCATGCTCAATATTGCTTTACTGTAGTTATTATTCGTTTCATTCATGTTTTCCATAACAAACTGATAGCAATTTAGTAATGGTTGATTTTTGCCACATTTTTCCATGTATTCTTGCCAGTCCAACATATTAATTCCTGCCCACCAAAAACCAATATCACCATCAACAAACTCAAATGGATTCCCACAATTCACTGCCTCATCTTCAGACAAACTTTCTTTTATTAAACGACCAATCAACCAAAATCCTTGAACCATGAGCCTTCTAATTTTATTATCAAATCTCGAATAGCAATCTACAGTGACAAAATGCTCAGATAATGCTGGTACAATTTCATAACCTTTAGCCTCACTAATTAGTGCTAGAAGGGTCATGAAACGAGGAGTAGTTAAATGTTTGGGCATAGGATTAAAACTAAGTGTAATATTTGTTTTGTTGTGTGTTTGATGTCTACCTTCAATTGATTTCCAAAACCAGGTAGTTTCAGTTGTTGGAGTTGTTGTCGTGGATCCAATAATTGACGATAGAAAATCTTTAGTTAAATTACTTGCTTGAAAGATTTCATAGGTATTTAAAAACTCTGTAGATGGAGTTAAATCATCATCAGCTGTACGAACAGATATGTCTAACCATGATGCAGTGGATAGCTTGACAGAATCCGATGAGAATAATCCACTTGGATAAAATGAACAGTCCTTCATTATTTTAATATAACGACAAAATTCAATACTATCAAAATCTTCATGGTTGTAATCAATTTCATAAGTAGAAGTGTTATAATCTAGAAAATAAAATAATAATGCAACATTAATTATACAATTTACAATGAATATAATTATTAATTATATTTACCAGATTGAGATTCAGTTTTGTTACTATGATTCCTTTTTTTTTGTTTTTTGTTTCTTCTTCTTTTGCCGGATAAATCTTTTGGCTTTAATTCTGGAAATTCTTTTTCTGTCATTTCAACAAATACTGTTGATCTATCTTCATCATCATAATCCAAACAATCGTCAGCCATATCAAAGTCAAAGTCAAAATAATATTCACCATCTTTAGACGATCCCAAAACTGCTTCAGAGTAAGACTTTCGACTATGGAAACTTCCATCATCTGTACTAATAGATGATGAACCTTCAGATCGTTTAATTGATTTTGGCATAAGATTTTGGATAAAATCATCTGTACTATCAGCTTTATCAAAATCATTAATAGATAAATCTTCTGAAAGTGAAAACACATCGTCTACACTATTTATTTGTTGTACATCACAGTTTTTAATTCCATTTAGTTCTTTTTGATGAGTTTGTTCATTGTCGGATATATCACTTGAATCAGTTTCAAATGGTACATCTCCGAGTACTAATTTGTCATTCATAGGTTCAAAATCCATATCTACAAAATAAGATTGTGTTTCATCTGATTTTTCTACATTTTCATCAATTCTCTCAAAATGGTTATCATTGAATGTAATACCACAATGGTCAGCTGACTGAGATATACTAGTTAAATGTGGTACACATTCATCTTTTTTTACAACTACAAAATCTAATGATTTACAAATGAAATCATCTCCATCTTGTTTATGTTCTTCATATATTATTATTGATGAAGGTTCTATTGAATCCTCAACTATAGTTTCTTGGGTATCTGATGATTTAATGACATTCTCATTTTGAACATTTGTTATATCATTTGACAATTTATCTTTATTTTCAATTTCATTAGTTAAATTTAAACAATCATCAATACTGGTATCAACAACTGTATTTGTTTCAGATTCCTCAAAGCTTGGAACATTTTGAACTGGTATTTGAGTTATTATGGATTCAATTTCTTCTTTGAAAATAACACTTTCTGATGTACAATTAATATCTTGAGTTTCATGTTTATTAAAAACAAAGTTCGAAGGTAAATCAGTTATTCCTGGAATATCAATAGTCTTTTTAGTGGACTGTCCTCCTCGAATACTTTTAACTTTTACTTCTTCAGTTTTCTTAATTACTTTTAAAGGATTTTTAGTTACTTTAATGGGTTTAGGACTTATTGGAGATTTTAATGATATTCTAGAAGTCAAACTTTCAGTTGAAACAGAACTGAGTCTAGACGATGAAAGTGACTTGCTTTTGGTTAGTCCAGGACTTAATATTAATTTTGTTGGTACCATTTTTTTTATTACTGGTGACAATGGGGCCTTTGACGTTGATAATGAAGAAGTTCTCTTTTTTATAGTTGGAGATAAAGGAGTTGTGGTTTTTATTGCTGGTGAGAGAGGAGATTTTATTGAAGATGTTGATGGGGGTTTTGTCACTACTGACTGTGCTTTTAGTATCGGTGACTTTGGTACTACATTCTTAGAAACTGTTGAAGTAGTAACTTTGACATTTAAATTTGTGGTTTTTGGAATAGGTGAAGTAGATATTATTGTTGAAGATGACTTAATTGACGGTAATGATGAATTACTCAATTCCTTTTTAGCCATAATTTTAGGCGAAATCGGTCCAGACTTAGAAATTACAGTTTTGTTATTAACAATTGATGACATTTTTGTAATACTGGGTTCTTTTGTCAATAATTTTGAAGGAGAAGAAGGAGTCTTTAGAGACATTGACTTAATGCTGGAAGCTGTAGATGAACTTCTAGATATTAATGGTGATTTATTTGTTGATGTAGTTGGAAGTTTAATTTCTATTACATCCTTTGTAGATAATACAGAAACTGCTGCTTTTTTTATAGGAGTTTTAGGTTTCACAACAATTGCATTGTCTTTTGATGAGTCAGTTTTTAATAATGTAGAATTATCTTTAACAGTAGTCTTAGAAAAAATAGGCTTTACGATTGAAGTTGATGGTTTAGTAGATAGTGATAATTTAGAAGTGGTAGTAGTTGTTTTAGATATAATAGATGGAGATTTAGTAACTTGAGAAGATACAACAGAAGATTTAGATAATGCTGATACTTGTGGAGACACAGTTAAAGATTTCGATATGGAAGATAATTTTGCTGAAAGTGTAGTTGTAGTTGAAGATTTAATTCCAGGCGTCACAGGAGATTTTATTGTTGGCGAAGACACAGATAATTTTGTAATTGGAGATGAGGGTGATTTTACTCCTTTAGTTAAAACTGAAGAAGATTTAGCAGCTGATATAGATTTATTAACACTTGGAGATTTTGGCAATGATTGAGATTTTACAGCAAGAGTTGTTGGAGTTTTAGGAGTTTTAGGAATAGATTTGGAAGTTGCTGGTAATTGCAATTCTTTGACATCCATTGCTTTTATATTAAGCTTAAGTGGGGGAGGCTTATTCACAGGCTTTTTAAGAGCAGTGGTGGCAGAAGAAGGTAATATTTTTGTAGTTTCTGACTTAGGATCAATAACAATTTTAGTAGCTGGTTTAGAAGTTGGACTTTTTGGAGGAACTGATAGTTTTTTCACAGCAGCTGCAGCAGAAGACCCAACATTGTTCTTTTCAGGTGCTTTACTAACTGGTAATGCTTTAACAGAAGACTTTATAGATATATTCAGAGGAGATCCAGGAGATCTTGGTGACAAAGTTTTTGATCCTGAACCAGTTTTGGAGATTGTAATAGGTCCAGATTTTTTCACAACAGTAGGAAATGTCATGATGTTCTGAAACAAATAAAAATATTATATTTAGATGAGTTTTAAAATGGGTACAAGTCAAATATTTAAAGCTTTTAACTCAAATGTTTATTGTAAGGTTTTAAGTTTAAATCTTATATTTTTTTGATAATTATACAAAATATTAATGAATTTAATTTATACAATACGAAACAACGTTTGAGACTTAAAAACATTAAAATAGTAAATTATTTGTAACAATATAAAATCATTAAAATTTTAAATATTTTGTACTCAATGTGAGAAATTTTTAGAAAAAATGTAAATAAAAAATATTATCCTAACAATAAAAGAGCGGATCCAACCCAATGTAACGGGGGGGGGGACTATAAATTTTTGTGTAGTATGTATTATCATTGATTAGTTATACAATATATTATATATATATAATTATTCAATTATATAATTAATCAATGGTATTATATAGGTATTATTGATATTAAACATTCAACGATCGCCTCCCCCCTTGATCCACCACTGTTTAGGAGGTAAGACGTATATAACACTATATCAACTCAATATTGATTTTAGGTTAATTGACTACTTTGCTAGTCACAAGTCACTACTGCTACAGGAAAAATATTGTTCTTTACTCTACGACGATTAAAAACATGATTTTCCAGGAAAGACTTAATAGAATGGCCAGTAGGGCCACATTAAATATACATGTTGACATTCCTGTTAAACCAAACAAAGTGCTTAATGAAATGGCAAAAGAATCTAAAAGAAGAATTAATCTAAGAATTAAGATTATCAAATCTATATTTAAAAGGATATTATACTTGCAAGTTTTGACTCTATTTATCTAACGGAGAATATAGAAATATAAAATTACAGTAATGCAAAACATAAATTGTGACGCTTCAGTTGAACTTCACTAAAACATCTATTAGTAAATTTAAAAAGTATTTATTATAGGGAATATCATATGTGTATTGTTGTTATGCAAAATATTAACTAACAAAGAAGTTACAGTACTTATGTTAAAAAAAAAATAAAAACTTCCATAGTAACACTATTTTAATTTTTTTTTTAAATAATATTTTGTATACTCACATAGGTACTCATTATATTTTTTATGTTGTAACTATTATATTAATATAATCAGATACCCACCTACTTTTAATTTACTACTTAAGTATCTATAATATATCTACCTAAATATAATAATGTTAGGTAATTAACTATATTAGTATCAAGTATGTAAGCAATTTTAACAAATTTTGAAAGGGGTATTTCTCTGGGAGCCATCTATCCCGTTTTTAAGGCAGTTCAATTGAAGTATTCTAGTTACTTATTAGATACATAAAATATCTGTTCAGCGCCACTGGCTATAATAATTACTAGTCTAGAATATATCACACCCAAACAAGGCAACAAAGCCATTACACAATTTTAAAAAAACAAAATGACAGATATTTTGAATGATTGTTCTATTTTAAAATTTTATTAATATTTAATGCATAATGTTTTTATATTATAATTATCATGATAATCAAATAATCATAATTTTTATATTTAACTGCGAGTTTACAATATTAGTTTAAAGGTAAAGTTAATAGGTTTTGGTTCAGTTGAGTGACAATTGACAAGCAGTGGGAGATCCGGGGAGGGGGGCGATTGCCCCTCCACTCGTTCATTCAGAAAAATTGAATTTCACATAGATATTTTGCTAAATGTATACCTATCTAATACGTACAACACACAATATTATAGTTCGCCCCCGACCAACCCCCCTCCTTATCTTGGTCACCCACAACGACCCTGGCTCGAAGTGACGAAAAAAGTAGAGGACTGATTTTATCTTTAAAGAAAGAACGTCCCCATCCCTCTTTACTTCATTATGACATAAGGAATACACTTCTCAAATATTCAAATAATAGAGTTATGGTAAAATTTATGAAAAACAATCGAGGTACTCAATCCCTTGCGTCCTCCCAATAGTATGCACTAAGCATACACTACAAAATGATATAAAATAACCTTTATATAATACCTATAGCCTAAATTATAATATTAATTAGTAAAAATTATATAATTAAAAAAAAACATTTAAAAAAACATATACCTAGTATTATGAAAATAATTGCTACGATTATATATATCTATGTTTTAATTTTAAAAGTATAAAATAATGTCTCTAATAATAATAATCTCTAATAATCATTATTTTATTAATTTGTTTTTTTTGTGCATATGGCTAATTATTATTATTATTATACCAATGTACGTATACTAATATAATATATAAGTAACTGACCTGTTGATGTGTCGGAATTTACAAGTCTGAATATAAAACAAATTTAATTTAATTTAAATTTGATTTTTAGTTTTTCAAATAGAAAGTTTGAAGAAAGATCAGAGAAGAAATAACAGCCGAAGGGCAGAAATAATACTGAGCCAGGCGGTATGTACAAACTGGGTTCTGGGTGTTTTCGTGAAATTGTGATTGAAAAATCTATAAAAGTGTATAGATATCGTTTAGAAATCTGATGGCTGATATCCATTATTGTTCCTATATTTATCGATATTGATGGTATTTCCCAACTGTCAACGTTCAACTGTACGTGATACAATACAATGATTTTAGATATAACAGGTAGGTAAATAATGAGTAATGACTAATGATCAAACCGATAATTCAACTTGTAAATACCTACTAAATTTGTAATAAAAGTAATAACTATAATAACAAAAATTGTGTTCCGAATATTTCATTACGTAGAAAATATGTTTTCCCAAAAATCAAATAAAGCGGCGGACTCGTTGGGTAAAATCAATTTATAATAAATGTAATTTCAATGTATTTAGTACATTGCAATGTAATGGCACTGTATACACGCTCGATAACGAAGAAAATAAAAAAAAAAACAGAATTTTGACATTTTGTATTTTAGTCTCAATAGTTAATAATAAATACACATTAAACATAAGACACAACTCATAAAATATGTACTTGAATACAAAATACGTGTTAATTAATAATTACGTATTGTATTTGTATTTTGTATAGAAATATTAATTATAATAATTTTAATACATCTATAATAGTTTTTAAATCATTATTTGTATAGAAATAGAATTATAGAAATCGGAATTCGGTTCCTGATGCGTATTTATTGGGAAGGGGGGGGGGAATGAACAAGTTTAAACCCTCCATGACGAAAAAAAAACAAATTCGCTATTAATAATATTATTTTGCACCTGTTTTAGATTTTGCATTATACAAATACAAGACATGTTGAATTTCATTTTTTCGTAATTAATTTTTTATATTATAAAACAATGGGGGTTTCGGCTTCGAAAAAAAATATATGAACCCCTCTTTATAAGTTTCTAAGTACACCTCTGATTCGGTCAAACAATGCCTGATATGCATAATATTCTGGATGTATCATACGAAATTGTAAATATGTTCAGGGTCGGACTAGGAATTAGTTTTAGCCCGAGTATTAATATTAAAACAGCCCTTTTCCCAATATTATAAACATTATATACTCTTAGTATATAACAGACGACAGACATATTCTATAAACTTATAATGAAATATTAATACAAATAATACGGTAACACTACAAATATCAAGGAGCAGTCGGTTAGTCGTCAATTATTGACAATAATTTATTGTATAAAAAAAATAAATGTTTTTTAAAATACGTAAAATAATTTAATATAGTACTTTACATTATATTATTAATAAACCTGCCAAAAAATCAACATTTATAGCAGTTTTCCTCGGTAACTCATCGGCCCCAGTCCGACACTGAATATTATGTAAAATAAAATAAAAATAATACCAAGCGTCTAGGACTAAATACAAATAATAAATATATTATGTAGTTAGTAAGTCATCTAGGTCAATATCTATTATTCAAAAAATATTTTATATAAAAATCAATAAACATCGTACGAAGTACCTACTTATCCTGCCTAACCTAACCTATTATTTAAATTTAGTTTTCTAACCATCGGACATCAATTGATACAAATATACAATATGATTTAACATTTATTGGTTTATTACCATGATCAAAATCCTAATAATAACAATACAATTCTAGTTTTGAGTAACTGAGCAAAACATATTATAATATGTATTTAAATAATATATTATACAGACGTGTTTTCACCCATTTTCACATATTTCGGATATCTATCCAAATAGGATAGAAAAAAAAAATACAGAAATATAAATCAGTGAACACCCTATAATATTTTTTCGATTTTTAATAAATTATATTTGCTATTCTCCAAATAACATAAATTACCTACCATAAGTTATGTTATACTTATAAAACATTCCTGATTTTGATGTGCATAATAAAAATTTAAATGGTATATAAATTACTTTATGTAATTGTATACAAACAAAATCAAAATATTAAAACTTTATTATAAATAAACAAAATCATAATAAGTACATAACTTTTTTTGAAAGTTAAAAACAAGATGAACTAAATTGTTTCAACTTTCAATATAGGTAATAATTATATTTTGATATAATATAATGTCATTGAAGATAGTTAAATAAGCATATATAAAAACTTAATATACATTGAAAAATGATTACTTAGCTATGTATGTAGATATTTTAGCTCTTATTAATTAAAATAAAATAATAATGATTTTAATTTGACCAACAGACCAACCAATATAAAAAATATAGTGAAATTGACTTTAAAATTAGAATATAATATTCTATTCAAGACCGGCCTGGCATGGCGGGGGGGGGACATTCCTGCTTGGGCCATTATCGTATTATAATTCCTGGGATCTCGCTTTTTTTCACCACAACACTATACAACTATTAAAATTGTATGGTATTTAATATTAATATTTTATTTTCTAAATAAATATTTCATTTTGGAATATTTAGAATATGTTATTCATATTTTACAATAATAGTAGCCAGAAGGTTAGGTTTCCAACAGGCAATGTTTGTATTGGCATATAAAAAAATTGAAAAAGAAGGAAGGTGGATTGTGGACGTTTCTCCTTCGTCTCTTCGGTCTTCGAAGAAATTAATGGTTTATTATACTTAAGATTTGAATGCAATGATATTGCATTAGAAAATACGATTCTAAGCATATCTAAATATAATAAAATATATACTATACTGATAATCCATTTCAAAATTTTACCACGTGTATAAATTACGAATATTAATATTTAAAATAAATTTCAAGTTCCTACGATCTAAACTTAATTAGTTATCAAGAAATAAAAATAAAAAAAATTAAAATAATGAAACCGTTATTTTGCCGATGTTAGGGAATTTTAATTTTAAAAGCTTATAAAAAAAAAAATTGTCAGTCACGATTTTCAAAATATTTTGTAAAACGATTAAGTAGTATATGATTAGACTTCGATAAAATTTTCAAAGCGATAAACCAAAAATTGCCGGAAATATTAAACATTTTTGGAAAAATTTCAAAGTTCTATACTTGGCCAAATAATCAACCAATTCGTTTCAAAATTTTGCTACACTTATATACTACCTATGTTAATACTCAAAACAATTTTATAGTCCTTACCATCAAAACTCAATTAGTTATCATGAAATTAAAAAAATTGAAATAACAGAAACCCTAATTATACCGATTTTCCACCATTTTTTGGTAGTTTTTCTCTTCTCGAGGAAAAACTTTTGAGAAATTCAAAAAATGAGCTAAATAAAATACCAACTAAATGCAATTTGCCACTGAAAACATACCCTACTTGTGGTAAGTGGACTATTATTTCTATTCGTAAAAGTCTTTTCATACATAAAAAAAAATAAATAAATAAAAAATATCTTTGTAAAACCAATGCATTCAATGCATAAAATGTAATTAAAACTTTGTATTCATCTGAAATTACATTTCTCTGTGTTTTGAGTGTTGATCGTATAAGTAATATCATTGATTAATTACACAATCAAGTTTTTAGTTCAATAATTAATCATTGGTAATAATAAGTAATAATATGTATAGTTGACACTGAAGTTACTTTATTCAGCTTTGTTTAATTACCTAATTATTTTAATATAAAATAAACAAACTAAATACCTTACCTGTTTTAGGTTATAAACAAATTAATCACAAAATATTATTAAAATTATTATTTTTGGATTATGGCCGTTATGAGGGGGTTTAAATCCGGTTGACTCCACCCCACCCATTGTAAGGTTGTAAATACACCTCAGCATTGAATATGTTTTTGTAAAGACAATTGTATAATAATTAATAACTTGTTGACCAAGGCCGCCCACACAAATATATATCTGGGGGGAGCCAAAAAAAAATTCATCCTATTTTTTTTTTTAATACATCCTCAGTATAAATATTAAAAATTATAAATTATAGTTCAAAATTAATTACACAAAATAATTATATTAAATATCTTTATATAATTATTTTTCCGAATTTAATGTTTTCAATTAAATATCACCAATTTAAACAATTATAAAATAAAAGATCGGGAAACATGG
Source organism: Eriosoma lanigerum (assembly GCA_013282895.1). Lineage (NCBI taxonomy): Eukaryota > Metazoa > Arthropoda > Insecta > Hemiptera > Aphididae > Eriosoma > Eriosoma lanigerum. The sequence goes on from CM023357.1 coordinate 67,681,145, forward strand.
CCCTGTGAGCGGCCTTGATGTTAATCCAGCATTGTCGCCTTGTCGGATCATTATTTCCGTAACTTTCTATAGAACTATAGAATGTTGTAGAGTTCTATCTATTCGACTAAACTTAAGCTTGAATGTCATCAAGACGGCATAACTGTAATCAATAATCATAGCCTTAGGGCTTTATCTATCCCTAAAATTAGTAGGTATCGACATTAATTCCGGTCGTTTTGAATTATTTTTACATGTTCCACCATCTTATTTTACCATTAGAGCTGAACACTAAACTTAAACGGCATCAACATAGTGACATACCTAGTGTCCATCTCTGCGGGAATTACATTATTTTCAATGACATTTCAATTATTCTTTCAACACGATTTTCTGATCACTCTATAGATAAATTATAATCACATAATAAAAGTAAGATAAGATTATAGATACATGTATTGTCTAAGGGTAAATTAAACATTAATTTCATGAGGCATGAAAGTTTTGCGTTCAATTACGAAATTAAGCGAATTTTAGATGATGTTTAATTTAATCATTAATATTAATCAATGATTTAATGTTGTAAATATTTTTAATTCTTTATAAAAAAAAAAAAATTATAGTATATTATAGTTGAAGTTCGTACTGTTGTTGAGAGTGGAGAAATAAATTATATGTAAACATATTCAATTGGAAATCATAATCTCTAAAGAATATTTTCTGAAATATTAAAATTCCAGTATTTACTCTAATTTTAGTTAGGTAAAACTGAAAACGAGTTTAATGCTTTATTAGTCAATAAATTATCGAGTTTTGTAGCCTAATGTATGTAGATAATGATAATTTTATAATAATTCAATACAATATGTCTATATATGACTATTGACTATTCGATGTAGAGTTTTAACCCTCAAGGCATTTTAAAAGTTATAACTTATAAGAGCGTCTTATATTCTTATTTAATGATAAAATTAAAAATATGTGCGTTTTGATTTTCGGCAATTCTCCATAACTAAGTCGTAAAATATTAAATTATTATTTTAAGTTAATACCTACCTCAATATTTTATATAAAAATACATTATTATTTTAGATTCTGAGTGAAACGAAGAATGTATTTTAAACTGCAGTACCTATACTTATATATCATATTATAATATATATATAATATTATTATTGTCCAATATTATTAGGGACATCAATTTTCTCGTTTTAATATACAAAATAGTTAAAAATGATTATAATATTAATATGGAAATAAGATATTACACCAATTTCGTAAATTATTTGGAGTTTTGATATTTTTAACACTATTAAGAGTTCAATGGTTAACCGCTAATATTTTAAAAGCGGGAAGGTTGATTCCGGACGGTCCTCGAAGAAATTAGTGGTTTATTATAATTAAGATTTGAATGCAATAGTATTGAATTCGAAAATACGATTCTGGGCGAAACTCAATATAATACAATAAACCTATTACACTGAAAATTTGTTACAAAATTTTACCACGTGTGTAAAATACCTATGTAAATACTCAAAAAAATGTACAGATTCTATGTATAAAACTGTATTAGTTTTCCAAAATATTTAAAATCAAATTCACGGCAATCACAGTTTTATTATTTTTCGTCATATTTTGGTAGTTTTCTTCTCCCAAGGAAAAACTTTAGAGAAATTTGAAAAATGGGTTGAATAAAGTACCAACTAGATGCAATTTTAAATCCAAAACATACCCGTTTACTTGGTAATCTTATGGTAATCGGACCACTATTTCTACCCGAAAAAGTATCTTCGGACATAAAAAAAAATATCATTGTAAAACCAATACATTTGTGTTACTTCACTCAGAATCTAAAATCAAATGAGAATCTTTGTAACCAATTATACATTTATAATTGTAAAGAGGCCGGATTGGATAAATATGGCCCACCGAGATATCAATATTTTACCGGCCCATATTTCATAATTTCATCTTTTAAATAAGTTTATATATAGCTAAATTGTTTAAAGTATTTCTAACAAATTTTATTTTAAAATACAATACAATTGGAGTGTAACATTAATATCTCATTTTTCAATTATTTTCAACTCATTTCCTATGATTTTTTCTATCGGCCCACCGAAATTTCCTCGGTAACTCGCCAGGCCAATCCAGGCCTTCTTGTAAATATTTGTAAGTTACCATAATATCGTACATAATTTATGTATTATATTAGACAAATAGGTTAGGTATTGAAAGACAGAATAGAATCGTTTTAAGTTTTACCCCTTCAAATTAATATTTTTATTTATTTATTTTATTATTGTCAATATTACGTTTTACATTTTTACAATTTGAGATAAGCCACATATTTCTTACATAAAAAAAAAAAATTGGGGGTGTTTTAACCCTCAGGACACCCCCCTAAATACGCCATTGTCGATATTTATTTATGTAAGTCATTCTTTATAAAAAAAAAATAAACTATTGTTTCTGAGTTTATGACCATAGTCATATGACCACAGGCAATTCTCAGTGCACACTGCACATTATATAATAAAGACAAATAAGGACTAAAACTAAACAGTAGACACTACAAAGCTAAAGGAATTACGTAATATACACAATCAATTATAATATTTATAACAAAACTATATCACAGCTGATATTGTTACCATTGCCAAACACTTATCACCATAAAGGTCACAACTACAACTGGCGCTGTTTACGCACTCTGATAACATTTTGAACCGCTCATGACACGCCGCACAGCGCACGCCCTCCTCAACGAGTCATTCGCTATTCACTCGACTCGGCGTTTTGTCGTTTGAGTATAGATTATACTATTTTTTAGAAGTATGCAACTATAATTGTTTACCGAGTTCAGATAACACTAGTAATAATTGTTGTTAATCGCTTACATTAACTGGATGATAGTTATAACTATTGTATTATTTGTGAATTAGTGAA
>CM023357.1:67701552-67784494 GCA_013282895.1 Eriosoma lanigerum
GGGAAACCATATTATATACCTGTTGTCAAAAGGGCTATTTTATTATTTTTTTCTGATGTATGAAAATATTTTTTTGGGTAGAAATAATGGTACGATTACCACACAAAGGGAACCTTTCTATACCAAATTTCATCTAGTTGGTATTTTATTCAGCTCATTTTTCGAATTTCCCAAAAGTTTTTCCTTGAAAAGCGGAAAATTGGTAATTTTTATACGCTTTTTCCTTAAAAAAGGAATGATAACTCCTTAAATATTGATCATAGGGATTCGAAATTTATTTTGCATATATACATATGTAATTTACATTTGTGGTAAATTTTGAAATGGATTATTAGTATAATATATTGCAATACTCTCAGAATCGTATTTTCTAATGCAATATTATTGCACTCAAATCTTAATAATTATAATAAACCACTAATTTCTCCAAGGACCGAAGGGACGAAGGAGGAACGTCTATAATCGGCCTTTCCCACTTTTTTTTATTCGGGCCACATAAAATATTTTAAAATATTGTACGGGCCACAATCCAAAATGAACATAAATAGGACTAAAAAAAAACTAAAATTATATATATATAATTATATATATATATTATGTTTAACATTTGAAAATGTATTATAAAAAAAAAAACATATTTATTTAAAATTAGTGTGAATTTTGATATCGAAGTAGTTTTTTCACTATTTTGGACATATCTGATTTGTAGTTGCTGCATGCAGCATGCTACTCAAGATGTGAATCAGTAAGTCAACTTCTGTACACATTCTTTGCATATTTCATTTTTGATTATGAAGTTTCACATAGATAACTTTATGTGAACATTGTTAGCAAAAAGTGGGCACATTTTTGTATAGTTTTGTATTTTCCTGACACTAAATTCCAAAATTCAATGTATTCTTCGTAACTGTTTGTATAATCATAATGCATATGTAAATACGAGCTATGACCAGTTTAGCGAAAAGATAATATACATAGACATTCTAAAAATATAAATAGTTTAAGTGAAAATACCAAAAATGTAATCATCCTTATTGCAATCGCATGCCTATTTTATATTTATATATATAATTTAAATTATTATTATATTTTTAATATATATCTATATTTGTTTGTAGTAATTAATAAAGTATTGTATTTTTTTTTTTAATAATACCCACTTAAATAAGTAACAAGTAAAAACCATTATAATATAGTTTAACTGAATCTAGATTATATTACCAAAATTTAGATTACTTTATTTATATTAAATATATTAAAATATTATACTTTAAACTTTATATACATTTAAACATAACTAAAATAATAAATTTTATCTATAAATTAACTTTAATTATTATATGTTTTGCATAATTGTTATTATTTCAATTTTACCACCATTTACAATAATAATAATAATAATAATAAAATTCTATAGATATTTTTAAGAAATACAAACAATAGAAATAGTAATTATTTAAAATATTATGTGCATAGATTATACTATATATTTGGAAAAATGCCAGTATTAATTTCAATTAAGAAAACCAGACATGAACAATGATTATTGTATATACTTATAGTTAACAATTGGATGATTTGCCAAATAAATGTATTATAAATACAACTGTTTAACCTTCAATTTTACATCATATTATAATTTAATTTAATTATGCAACTTAAAACAAAGATCATTAGTTACTAGATATACAAATTAATATTTAATTTACAAGTCAATTTTTTTACATTTATTGAATAATTCAAAAAATTATAGTTCTGGCTTCTGATGGAAGTTGTTCTTTTGGACAATATGGACATTTTAATCTTCCCGATCGTTCCAATTTATTAAGCGCGTCTTTTGAAATGACATGACCACACACCAACATCATGGGTGGATTCGATGTACTACTTCTGGTTCTTAATATTGGGCAAGCAAATACTGAATGATATGCATAACCTGTATCAATTTTGATTGGTAATTCGTCATTTTCATTCCAAACTCCACCGACATCTCGACAAATTGCATGTTTAATATCCAATAAAGCTGGTAAAGCTGAACAACCCACATTTACACAAACACATAACATATCATCATCGCTAAGACAGGAATCTTTTATAAACAGTTCTATAACTTCATTACGCATTTGTGCAATATTTGGCGGATATAATAACATACCCATTGTGGACTGAATTTCTTTTTGTTTGTCTACAAAACGACTAAAATTTGTACGGGCATAAACAACTGCTTCATATTGATCACCACGATTAAGAATATCTAAAAAGACAATTTGATGCAACTTAAACTCTATATCTGATTTCTTGGCATCCAATTCCTCTTTATTTTTATTTACCCAGTCAAAAGCTGGCATAGGATCCTTACGTTTTAAACTATCAACAATGTGATTTAAATTTAAATAACGTTCTTTTTGTGTGTCATCAACTGTAATACCAGCTTCTTTTAAAAATTCTTCAGCAACTTCCCATTTAGAATCCCTGTACAAATGCATACAAATTATTTTGTTTAGTATTTCTTTTTCATTATCAGTTTTAAATGCTTTTCTATTACTAGCCTCTGTATAATCAGCAATAAAGTTTTTGTCAATAGTTTTTCCTACTCTCGAAACATCACTATGCCAACGTCTGTGTTCATTAGGTATATCTTTTATGGCAAGTTTCATTTGCAAAATTGTGGAAGTTAACCCACATTTATCTATTTCAGAACTTTGACTATCAATTTCTCGTTTGTACCGCTCTAATGTGGAAATAAATCTGTGTAATTGAAATTGCCATTTTGGTCCATATTTGTTATATTTTGCTAATAGTTTTTCAATGTCAGCTTCAACTGCTTGACAAGCTTCCATTTTAGAATTGGATAATTATTTTGTAAAATGTATATAATGTAAAACTTGAATAAAATAATCAAATTTCAATCCCATTTGGATTGTCTTTGTTTGTATACTTCATGACGACCATCTTCAGCAACAGCTGGATAATATCCCATTTTCTCATACTGATGTCTCATATATACCAAATATCCAAATGTGAATGATATTGATACGAGTCCTAATGCCATAATCACTTTATTCTGAAAAATTTTAATTAATATTAATACTGTGTTTCAAATATTTTATAAACTATATAATTAATAAGAGTACATGGGTTTATTTATAAGTATCAAGAGATATTATGTATATTGTTATTGTAATATCAGAATTATTTATAGGTTTTAAGGATTCTAACTTTAAATGAAAAAAAAGGTAAGTCATATAGTATTTTATACCATATAAGTAGGTACCGATTAAAGATTAAACAATAGTGACGACTTAGTGCAGACTATAATTATTATTATTTTAATACAATTTTACTGTCACCAGCATTTAATAATTTATATAATATAGTATATTAAAATTAGGGCTTTTTTAAATTAATATTGTAAATAAAAATCAAAAATTAATTATTTCTGATTAGTAATTATATATTATTATTTATTATGATTAGGTACATAGGTACCTATGTATAAAATTTATAATATTACAGTTTATATAAAATAATAATAAATTGACTTATAAACCTATTGCTTTTATCAGATATCAGATTGTGGTATCAGTTTTATTTTAATATAGGTTCATGCTTTTCTCCAAATGTTTTGGTTTTTCATGAAGCCAAAAAGATTGACCTAGAAATAAATGACAAAAAAAAAAAACTAAAGTAATGGAAACATTGGCTGTTATTAGGTGGGGAAGACCTTACAGTAGATAACTATGTATTTGAGAAAGCCCAAATATTTAGGAGTAACAATTACTCGTAACAATGATTGGAGTGCAGAAATAACCAGTTGCTTGTTTAAAGCGGAAAGGGCTTTTTATGCACTTCTAAAATATTTCAAGTCAAAACTATTCTTTAGACTATATAGGAACAAAAGTACACCTATAAGTATATACATAAGTATTGTAAATCTGACATTAAATTATGGATGTAAATTATGGCCGATGACAGTACAAATTGAACAAAAACTCAGAATCTTTGAGAATAGAGTACTAAGAGTAATTTGTGAACCAGTGTTTGACACTTGAACAGATAGATGGCGTAGAAGAAAAAACATGGAAATAAGGGAAATCAGTACCTTATATAACAAGCTATGTGAAGGGTTAAAGAATCCAGTGGATAACCCTCTTTTCTCCCTTTAACATGAATTTTATATAGAATATATTAATAAAGAAAATGATGTTATAATTCAATCATACATTAGATTAAGCCCCTACTTATAATTTCTAGAATGACTATTAAATACTTAATATTAACCACAATTTAATTATATTAGTATTTACTATTTAGTAATATTAGTAATTATATAGTAATTTAGGGTCATCACATGATACAAAATTTGATGTCGATGAAATGTCTAAAATAATATAATCAATATCAAAATTGCACTTTTAAGAATACAAATAATAAATTAAAAACTAGAGTATATTACCGGTTTTGAGTACAGTTCAAAATTGATGACCCGGAAAACTCTTGATGTTTTTAGAGATCTAATACCATCTCCAGGTGCAGTTTTTTGATCTTTCATTACTCAAAAAAATTAATGTATATATATATATATATATATAACTCCACCTAATAGAAACGGACGTAATTTACAATATTTGAAGTACAATTATTTAGTGTGTTTATTGAAAATGTATTTCAATATTTGTTACAACATCATTCGAACATCGTCACTCAATAAATGTAAAATTATCAGTTATTAAGTCAGAACGCAAAGCATACAACACCGTAATAAAAAATAATTAACGCAATATTTAATTTACCAAAATATAATATTCAGTTCATAGTTCATACCTATTACACACAGGACACGGTTACACAAAACAAAAGTCACAACTTGATGTCATAACAAAATACGGCGGTAGTACAGTACAACTACAGTACTATACAGAACACAAATCGCATAAGATGATGCGCAAAACAACAAGCTGAACGCTGAACGCTGAAGCCCTGTGGTCTTGTGGAAGTGAGGACTGAAGGGAATCTCCGATAAGAATGTTACATGTATTCTTACGGCCGCCCACGGTAAATAGATATATATCTATTAACCGTGACGGCCGCCGACAAAAGAGTTGAGTCCGACATTTTGTATTTGCAGGCTTGCAGATAAGAAGTATTTTTTTAGTTATCTTACATTTCTGGCTATACTGTTCAATCGGTAAAATATAAAAAAACGAGGTTTAAACTAAAATTTTATGTTTCGCTTTCATAAAATTATAAACTGTGTAAATCTTAGATGTATTAAAATATACATTTTAAGATATTTTTTTAAAGAAAATATTACAATCTGTATACATTAATACAATAAGTTAGGTAATCTTTAAAAACCATTTTTGTACAGACATACAGTATTGTTTAAGTCACTTGAAAGAAGATGTCTACTTTCTACTATCCCAATGACACCACTTCAAAAGAAAGAATATAATATATTATTAGATATAAGGAAACACTATAGAATAGGTATTAAAATAAAGAATAGCAAAATAGGTGTCTTTCTTTTAAGACGACGTAGAGGATTTATAGTTATAGTGGGATTATGGAGGTTGGCGATTAATTGGTTAGGATGATTTTGTGTGGAATTTTTCAAAGTAGCAATATGCAAGTTCAAGTAGAGTAAAAATCTAACCCAACGGTGGCTATCTTAAAAAATACAACGGGTAATTGTTAAAATAAACAGCCAGTTATCATATAATAAAATGATTTTCTTCAAAAAAATTTACATTGTAATATATATATATAATATAATAATATAATATTTATAATATATATTATACATTTACAATAAATACGGATAATATGTAAAATTCAAATGTTATTTTATTAAAATATAGGTAATTTAAGTAATTTTACATATAGAATTTAACATTTCTTTTGTATTCACACAGACTTAACCAGTAGGTAGTCTTGCCCATGGCTAAAATACATTTTAAAATACTTAGCTATGGTCGTACCTACTAAAATTATGAAGGCGTGCTTGAGTACCATTTTATTTATTAGTTAGCCGCCATGGAATTTCGATTATGTGCTGAAATAGCATCAACTATACTAGTAGTACAAAATGTATATGTGATTTTTTAGTGAAAAATATTGTTGCATTTTTGTTGGTTTATATATGTGACGTTAACGTATACCAATTACCAAGAAAAATACTCTGTGGCTGAGACCCTGGAAGACTCGCGCCACAGATTATATGAATAATTATGATGTAGAATGTAGAGAATATGATTTTTTGAAATATATTAAATATGAATATAATATAAAGATTTATAAAGTACTTTATAGCATAAGAAAATAAATTAATATTATATATAAATATATATAATAATTATATATATAAATGTCAAGAATTTTGATAATATCTAATATTTTTTATATTTATATCTGTACACTGTGCCCATAGAGTAACCTAACCTAACATAGTACTTTATGACTGTGCCGCTGTCCCTTGTGGTCTTATCAATATTATTGACACGTAAGATAACAGATTGCTCTAATAGACTAATCAAAATATCAAGTTATAGCATTGATTATAGAATAGACAGATAGCCCACGTAATGTTAATATTTGACTACTCTATAATCTAGTCTATTCTATAATCAATGGTTATAGTATAATAAATAATTCAAATGTATAAATTTCTTACTTAAAATTTTGATAAACGTTTGATTTTATGTTGGATTTTTCGTAGTTTTTATTATAGTATACAATTTTTACTATGGAGAATGAAAAAGAAGAATCCATATTTAAAGTACCCAAATTATTAATTGGTCCTAGACCAGGAACAAAAAAAATAGTGAAATGTACAGACACCAAGAGCAACGACGATAGTGAAGATGATGAACCAACAACAAATATAAAGATCAGTGTTCAAGAAAAGCCTGAACAACCAATGAAAATTGTCAAGAAGATATCTCAAGTTCCTATTCCATACGAAGAACCATCTTGGGGTGGTAAACCTAGTGATAAATATTTTTTAGAGGTTTGAGTTGCCAATTTATATATATTATTATTTTTATTAACATTAAATTTTTATTTTTCTAGGAATTGAAATCTGGTGTAATTCTATGTACAATACCACTAGAAAATCGTTCATTTCATTGTTTTGGTAGGTTGGATAATTGTCATGTCACTATGGCACATCCAACAATCTCACGATTCCATGCAGTCCTTCAGTATCGTTCAACGTTTTCTGCCACCGATGAAAATAGAGGTTTTTATTTATATGATTTAGATAGTACACATGGAACATTCTTAAACCGCTTAAGAATTAAGCCTAAAACGTATGTAAAAGTCCATGTAAGTTTTTACAAATTGTATAAATATAATTATATATATATATATTTATTTATTTATTTAAATCATATTGCTTTCAGGTCGGTCATTTGATTAGTTTTGGTGGTAGTACTAGGATGTATTTATTACAAGGACCACTAGACGATGAAGAAAAAGAATCTGAATTAAGTATTACTGAGTTAAAAGCTAAACGACAAGTTGAACTTGAACAAAGAGAACGAGACCGAGAGTTGCAAAGACTAAAAAAAGAAGAGGAGGAAAGAAAAAAAATGGAACAGGGTGTAGACTGGGGAATGGGTTTGTATATTTTAATAATGTGCATAGTCATACTCTATAAGATTTAAATAATATTGAATTAAAAATAAATTACCAATTTTAGTTTGTATTAAAAATCATTTAAACCTTTTTTTAAAAATCAAAATTTTAATAATAATATATTTGTATTAATGCAATATTATTTTCTTATATTGTAGGAGAAGATGCCGATGAAGAAGAAGATACTAAAGAAAATCCTTTTGCTCCCAAAGAAAACGAACAATTGTATTTAGATGATCCTAAAAAGACATTAAAAGGTTGGTTTGAAAGAGAAGGCCAAGAATTGGATTATGATGTATCAGAAAAAGGATTTGGAACTTTTACTTGTCGCATAGAGTAAGTAAAAAGTATTTATTTTAATAATATTTTATTACCCAAGTATAATTTAATTTTACTTATATTATATTTTAGATTACCAATAGCAAATATAACTGGAAGACCACAAATTGCTGAAGCTACAGTAAGTGGTAAAAAAAAAGAAGCAATTGTACATTGTGCATTAGAAGCATGCAAAATTTTGGATATGTATGGACTGTTAAGACAATCTACTCATGGTGAATAAATTTAGATTTATAATTTCTTGTTTATAAAATTATAACTAATTATTTTTAGAAAGTAGAAAACGAAAAGAAAAAAATTGGGAAGCAGAAGACTTTTATGACAGTGATGAAGATAATTTCCTAGACCGAACAGGAGATGTGGATATTAAACGTAAACGACGAATGAAAAAGTTTGGAAAAACAGCTGAAACTGTTGATACTTATGAAACATTGGTAACTAAAATAATTTAAGGTCTTTTAATTTATTTGAGTGTTCCTAAGTACAATAATTAATATAATAAATATAAAAATGATTTTATAATATTATTATTTAATTCTTAATAAATTTACTTTACTTTTCATATTAAATTTAGATAGAAAAACATAAAGTTCTTATTATTGAACTTAAACATACCAAAAGTAAATTAAATAGATTAAACAAAAATGTTTCCAAAGAGTATGGAGAAAATAATGATGAAGATTCTTTAGAGTCTTATATGTCTGATCTCAGAAATTATAAAACTGTGGATAAAATTGAGATCAAGAAATTAAAAGTAAGCTGTAGTAAGCATGCTAATTATAATAATTTATATGATATTTATTAGTTTTTGTTGTACATTTTCAGATTAAAATTAATGAACTAGAAGATGAAGAGGAAAAACTAAGAAAAATAATTAATATTGTTCGACCAACTACTTTACCAGAACTTAAAAAAACTCAGGATGAAGAAAATACACTTAAAGTAGAACAGATTCTTAAAATAAATTCAACAATTACAGCTAGTAGTAGTAGTAATAATAAAAATCAAGCTTTTATAAAACCAATAATACCATTAGAAGTTAAGAAAATTGATAACGAATTAAAACCCTACATTGAAGAAAAAACAAAAATAGAAAAAGAAAAAGATGACTTAAAAGAAGCAGAAGGTATATTTATTGCTCGATAATTTGAATAGTTAAGACATGAAAGTACATTAGTTAGGCAAACACAAAATTTAAACATTTCTGTAGTACATAATATTAAAAATATGTTCTATACTTTATTCAATGAGAGAAAGGTAGATACTATTTAAAGCATGTTAACCAGGCCGGGATACTAGAAGGTGCTTGTTGGCTGCAGTGTGTAGATGTACAATGATTACAGATATAAGTCACCATTCTCTCATATATGTAAAATATAGGAAGTATACCATTTTAAACCATTGATATATTTTATGTATACATAATGTTTCTTATCTCAAAACTATATAGTATATTTATTTTTAATGTATATTATAATTTGTAATATTTCATTTGTAGAAAAAGTGTTGAAAGAATTGAAAGAAGCAGAAAAAAGACAGAAACAGTTGGAAAAAAAAGATAAAAGAGTAAGTAGATTTTTATTACATAAAAAATAATCATTTGAATGTTCATTTGAAGCACTCTCTGAACACTATAACTTTTCCAATTAATTATGATAATCTAAGTAAAAAAAAAGTTAAAATAGTGAAATATCACTTTCATCATAGCATAGCATAGATTTCTTAACATGTAAATTGTAATGAAAGACTCAATATCAATATTCTGTTGTAGTGGAATAACCTATTCTGTACATTTTAATGTGACATATAGTATTTTTTCAATTATAAAATAAAAAAAAATTTTATTACACAATTTTATACGTAAATCCAATATTTATTTATATTTTTTTATACATAAATTAAACACAATTAATATCTGTTTTTGTAGATATTTTATTAAAATTGTCTTTTTATAAATTATAATTTAGATAATTGCTAAAACTCTAGAAAAAGATGTATCAGAAGACTTTGGAAACATGATTTGGAAACCACCATCTGACCAAACTGGAGATGGACGAACTAGTTTAAACGATAAATATGGCTATTGATAAATACAATATTTTATATTTTGTACAATTGGTGAATAAATGTAATTTTTTTTATAAATACAAAATTTTTCTATAGACATTATAATATTAGTATTACATAGTATTAAAAATTAAATTGTTTGAATTTAAATTAAGGAGTCAAAAGTGTAGATATACATAAAGTACCATCATCTGAACCTGTAACACATGTACCACATTGATTTAAAGATGACCAATCACAAACAACTGGAATACTTTGGTGTTCTTTTAATGATAAAACAACATTTAATCCTGTACTTGTTATCTATAAAACAAAATTTATGCATTATAAAAATATTTTAAAAAATTAATTTCTTTAATATATTAAAGTGATTAGAATTATGTATTACCATTGTAAATACATTTGTATTTAATCAATAGTGTTTCAAAAATAATGCAAAAAATATGCAATTCTCTCCATTTTGTATATAGTATAGAATATACATATATTTTAGATTTTTACATTTATATATTAAAATGAACAATAATTATACATACAATTTATTATTAATTTATTACTTTATATATATTTCCACCATTGTTTTGACTATGGCACAGTAGCATATAGCTACCAGACTGATCCAACGTAAATGCTTGACTCATGTATGCATTAGGTTGTAGTGGATTATCCTTTTTCACGTTTACTTCCCATACGCATGACTGTTTATTACCATTCATACTAGTACGGCAAATCTTAAATGCAAAAATAAAATCAATATGGTAATAATATTAAAGGAAAATTTAGATTACTTTATTATCCGCTCCTAATGTGTAACAATCATTATGGTCTGGAGACAATTGTAGACACATTAAACGATCTGTATGTGGAGTCCATCTATCAACAATTTCACTATGTCTGAGATCAACTGTGCGTACAGACCCATCAGCACATCCAGCATACAATAACTGGCCATTATGATTATAGGCGCAACATGTCACAGCTACATCATCATTTCCCAATATGAGTTGTCTCTATAGAAATAAATTATATTTAACTAAATATATTTTGGAAGAGTTGGTAAAAAATTTCCAGTCATACTTCAATTTTTTTAGTTTTTACGTCATATAAAAGTAATTTGTTATTGTCTTGAGAAACAAGAGAACAAACAAATGTAGAATCAGAAGGTCCACATTTAACACATTGTATTTTTAAATTTGTAGATTGTTTAAATGGATTTAGTTCCCAAGAAATTTTCATTTCTTTAGCATCATACAAAATTATTGAACAATCATCACACCCTAGCAATGCGTAACGATCATTAGTCTTAAACCAATCTAAGCTGTAGACAACTTTTTTCAAGTTTGTTGATCCAATTACTCTATAAATTAAATAAATAATAATGATGATGATATCATATTTAATTAATATAGATATATTAAGTTACTTAGGAGATGGTGCTGCTGACCAAATTTTTAAAAATCCATCAGTATCAGTACTTGCTATAAGTGAACCAGACAAGTTAAACCAGCATTGGGTAATTTTTGTTTTATGTTCATTAAAAGATTCCTATCAATAATTTAATAATTATTAATCTACAATTAATTGACATTAAGCATTTAATTTACCTGACTAAGCAAGAGGAATGGAGGAACTTTATGTTGTCTTTTGTCTAAATTGTCCAAACTTGCATCTCTAGAACCTCTACTTCGTGTAGAATCCCGTTCTAAGGATATTGATCGCTTAGACACGGTTCTACGGCTACTTTCACTGTGTATTGTAATGTATAATATTAATTATTTATTATTTTTTTATATAATTTATTAGATACTTAATACATAAATGATATAATACAATATTACACATTTTTCAAAGAATAATTATCTATACCCTGTATTTCCAGGCCTAATCATATTATATGATGAAGGAGAAGTCGATAAACTTATACTAATTTTTGAATTGGCTACAGCATGTTTTTTATATCCCATATCTGAAATTAAAAAATAGTTAATTCATTTTTATACAAAATTTGTTTAAGTAATATATTTTAATTCAAATACCTGTAGTAGAAGGAATTGGTTGAGATATACGTTTTGTGTTTACTTGTTTACCGAGTATTGGACTAGTAGGCAAACCACCAATAGTTCTGATCAGTGATCTCAGAGATTTGATTGACGTATCAGTGTTAGTATTTTTTATAGTTTCCCTGAAAGTAACATAACATTTAAATTATTATTTTATGGTATTTTTAATCAAATACAAAATTATATTACTGAGATACAGTGTAGAAATCATCAATAATATCTAGAGGTTGAGTATGCAATGAACCACTGACAGTATTGTATTTTGGTTGAGTAACTCCATCAGTAAGCTTTTGTTTAAGGGTTTCAATTTCATCTTGAAGTCTTCTGATTTTGTTTGCATCATCTTCATAGTTGCACAAATTAGGACGTGGAATAATCTAAGTAAATAAAAAAAATGTTAGATAATATGGTATTAAAAAATTTAATTTTAATGCAATTCCATTTTCTTGCACTGTTGCACCTTACATATACATTATTACGTTATAATTATGAAAAACTAAAATATTTATAATTGTTTATTATTTACCTATTTCACATTTTCAATTTTTTAAATAAATAATTAATTATTGAAAATTTCAATTATATTTATTAATGATTATCAAGTATTAATTTGGTTTACCTGATAAACTATAGATAGAAAATTATGTAGCGATATAAAAAATGAATCTTGCCACTGCTTGGTGAAATAAATAGCAAATAATGGGTTGTCTTCAATATTTTTTAAATATGGCAACACTTAAACATAAAATCATTTAAATTACAAAAGAAAGTAAATTATAAGCTACCTAAAAAAGAAATTATATCTTACTGAACCAATCTTTCCATTCACTTTGCATTTGTAAATCATTTGTCATCTTTGTTAAGAACTCATTTACTTTATCAGAACGATTATTAGTTATTGCATGTATAAGGTAGAATTTAAGTAAACTATTTTCCAGTTTTTTCACAGCTAAAAAACATGTATTATAAATTAAATTATATAAAATTATATTTTTAGGTATTAAACAAATACAAACCATAGGATATATCTTGATCTAGTTTGGAAAATAATTTATTTTCAAAATGTGACCAAAGCTCTTTTAATGTTGACAAATCATAGGAATAAACTAACTGTAATATTTGATCAACTAGTTTATCCGCCTAAAATATTAAAAAAAATGAATTATAATTTGTGACAAGATATTTATATTATTAAAATATATTATAGTGAAGCACTTACTCTAAATCCTTTATCTTTGTCAAGTTTCACATCAATATCAAACCATTTTATTGTATTAGTAAATCCTCGAAATAATAAATATTCTCGAATTAACTCATCAATGTGTTGCATATGTGGCATTTTGCTTAATTATAATACTATTGACTAATATAAGAAATTAAATTGCGAGTTTATGAATTAAGTATATACCTTGATTTAAACCGAAATACTTCAACTAAACGATATGGGGATTAATAATAGTTAGTCAACAAATTTAATTATTATCTCTTATGTAAAAACACTAAAAATCATTCAATGAGGCTGGGGACAGCCCCCAAAATATTAACAAATTGTTATATACTATAATATAGTATAACTGTATAATAATTAAATATTGAAAAAATAATTAATAATACCCACCAATTATAGTACAATTTTAGTTTTTAAATTTTCCTTATGAATGTAATTACTATATCAGTAATCAGTTATCACAAGATATTGAAAAAACCCGATAACAGATAATAATTTTTAAATTGACCATTTAACTTAAACAGTGCTTCAAACATAGATATAGATAATAACTATTATCTGACTTTAAGTTTTAATCATGGACTCATGATCTTAGAAGATCTGTCTGAATTCTGAATTCTATCTGTATGATTTAAATCTAAATTCATTTTTTATACAGTTTGTTGGTTCTGCCTTCTTCGTGTCAGTGGCGTATTTAGAAATTTTTGCTGGGGGGGGGGTCCAGATAATTTTTCTAGCACAATCTAGCATATTTTGATTTCATAACTACATTACTAATACTCATATTGTTGTAAATTATATTAACATACCTTAGTGTTTAATTTTTTATTTACATTTTGCGAATCGTCGTCATCACGTGATCTTTTCACATTTATGCTACTACTATGAGAAGTACTCGCCGTAAAAAAATTAGTGATTTTAGACATATTGCACAGGAACAAATTATAACTCAAAACCGAAAAAAGGGAACAAATTCATTAAGTAGTTAATAATACAAATTACATAAAGAGTGTCTGTCGATCAGTATCAAATTCTCGCTAAATGCTAATATTAAGTTATTATTAGAATTATCAGTATTTACATATCAATAGGGTCATGGGGGGGTCCGAACCCCATGGACCCCCCCCCCCATAAATACGCCACTGCTTCGGGTAGTACCTACTAGCATAGTTTAAATATACAATAAATAAATATATAAATACTGTATATTTAATCTATGCTACTAGCTACTACCATTACTAAATATATATATTAATATGTATATAGTATATGTACATGGGTAGTATCTACTAATTATTATTTGGATAAAAATAAATCTGTACTAAGATATGCATAAATATTATGTTAATACGTTCTATTATATTGTATAGAAGCGCTTCGCTTGAGTTCGCTCTGTCTTTTAGATTTTGAACGATGCAAGGAACGTATTGGTTTCACAAAGTTTTTTTTATTATTATTATTGTGTCTGAAATTATTTTTTTGAGTAGAAATAATAGTCTGATTATGACAAGTAGGGTATGCTTTCGGTATAAAATTGCACACTTCTTGGCACTTTTAGCTATTTAGCTAATTTTTCAAATTTCTCTAAAGTTTTTCCTAAGGAAAAGAAAAACTTCTAAAAAATGATGAACAAACGGCAAAATCGCAGTTGCTGTGAATTTGATGAATTAGGGACTTGTAAATTTTTTTGAGTATTCTCAAAGGTAGTTTACACGTATGGTAAAATTTTGGAATGGATTACCAGACATCAGTAGATTTCAAAACATTCTCATAAGTCTTATGGATTTTCATTTCTTATCATAAAGTTTAACTTTACTAACTCTACTAAACACAGTGGTGGATTCAAGGAGGCAGCAATCGTCTCCTACTGTATGTATATATATCTTATGTAGCATAAGAAAAGTTTAATTATAACTAACAAACATTTTTCATACATAAAAAATTGGAACAAAAAAAGTAATTATAATGCTGAATAAATTTTACATATATTAATAATTAAATAAGATTTCATTTAATTCTAAAAATATATCAATTAACAATGTATAAAATACTTTCTAATGACATAATGTGAACAAAATTACTATTTTTCATTTTTAAAATGAATTTAATCATTAAACAAACACTGAAACACAAGAAAGTATTATACTATATGATTATTTTATTATACCTATAGTAAAGATTCCATAAGTTTAACATATGGTTTTTATATAAATAATGATTACTTAAACATTTTTTTTAAGTACAATTTAATGAAATATATATAGATGTATATTTTAAAATAAATATTATTTCACAATAATTTAAAAGCATGTTTTAAGGTAATATTTTATAGTACCTACCTTATTACATGTCACTCTAGAAAAAATACTTGATTTAAACAATGTTTTAATAATTAGTAAAATAAATATTGAGAATTTAAAATATTAAAGAACATTAAACAGTTAATGGTAATATTGTTTATTAAATGAATTATATATTTGCTGTTTTAAAGAGTAATGTGTAAATCTATGTCATTTAAATCATGTAAAATTATCAATAATTTAATGTCAAAATAGGAAAAAAAAAGTTATTACAGGAAAATTGAATGTTCAACTCACAAAAAATATAGTAATAATTTAAACAATTGCTTTTATAACTGCATCAGTAAATTCATGAGTGCTACTTGAACCACCTAAATCCCTTGTTCTCACCTAGAAATATCAAACAATAATGTATAATTTTTCATTTAATATTAAAAATAAATTAAACTTTTTACTTCAATAAATTGACTTTATAATAATCAATTATAAAATCACGTTACAATAAATTAAATATTTGAAATTTATTATTTATCAGTTAACATAATTATTTAGATAACTTATGTCGGTTATCGAGACTAGTAATTATTTTCTGTACTTTTTATATTTATTATTTATCTGAACAATTTTTGTACAATTTATATATATAAATAATTTCCTTTAACTACTTTTTCTTTTACCATTTGTAGGTATACTATTAATTATTTTTAAGTGTATAGGTTTAAAAGATGAGATGCTTATTTTAATATCTCAAAAATTATAATATGTTGGTTGTCTCGATAAGCGACATTTGGTATACTTGATATTTAACTGATTATAGTAATAATGATAGTCCCATTAATTTAAAAATATCATTATTTCATAGAATTGAATGAGTATAATAAAACAATATTTTTTTTTTATTAATTTATAATTAATAACACTTACTTTGCCATTAGCAAGCACTTCTCTAATTGCAGTTCTTATGGCTTCGCTATAATGTTGAAGGTTAACATGTCTTAACATTTTAGATGCACACATCAACATAGCTGTTGGGTTAGCAATATTTTTACCAACAGCTGTTTGGAACACATGCCTTGCACCCTATCATCATAACTAAAAGTTAATAAATATTTTTATAAAATATAACTATTCAGTTACCGGTTCAAAAACAGCACATTCAGGACTGAAAGATGAACTAGCAACAACACCAGCTCCTCCAACTAATCCAGCTGCCAAGTTATCTAATATATTTCCGTATAAATTTGGCATGACTAGAATATCAAATTGTTGAGGATTGGATACCATCTGCATAGTACAATTATCAACAATCATTGACTCAAAATTGACATTAGGATACAATTGTTTCATCTAAAAACAAATAACATTTTTATCAATTTCATAATTAAAAACATCAACAAAATTTGTAATTACTTCTGAACAACTTTTTAAAAACAATCCATCTCCAAGTTTCATAATATTAGCTTTATGAACACATGTAACACGTTTGCGATTATTCCTAATAGCATAATCAAAAGCAAATTTAGCTATTCTTTGTGATTTTGTAGCAGTAACAATTTTCAAACACTCGACAACACCCTATAAAATTTTAAATATTGAATATGTATGAAATATAAAATTAAAAAAATGTCTTACATCAACAGATTCATGTTCAAGAGCTGAATATTCTCCTTCAGTAAGTTCACGAATAATCACAATGTCTATATTTTTATGCCTAGAAGCAACTCCTGGCCAGGAAACTACATGTACAACATTAGAATATAGATCTAAACCTTTTCTGAGTTTCATATGTAAGTTTTGAAGTTCTCCAGAATAGCTCACATCAGGACTCATTAATGCTCCCTAAATAATAAACTAAGTTAATAAATAAACTTAATAAATTAAGTTTAATTTATATTAAATTTCCATTATTATAACTGTAATAGTTTTAGTACCATTAAACAAATTCTATTGCGATTAATTGATTTGATAACATCGTCCACTTCAGCACTGCTAGAATGTTGTACTTCTGAAAATAATATAGTTTCAAAATCTATAGGTGCTCCAATTGCTTTCAGTACAGTTTGGACAGAGTTCATTAGTTCAGGATACACTCCATCACCAGGAATTAATGTACATGTAATTCGATCTACTGGTAAGTTGGAAAATTTATCCTGCAAAATAAAAGTAAGCTTCAAAAAAAAAAAGAACAAAAAACAAAGAATAAAAATATATGTATGGTTACTTCGTTTGATTCACCGGACGCAAATGCCCTAGCTATCGGTGACTTGATAGTAACAGTTTTAGCAGTGTCCTAGAAAAAAAGTTCTACATAATTTAATATAATTCTATAAAATTGGATTAGATCATAATCTTACCAATGATGATGGTGTATGGAGACATTTATTTCCCAACAAATTTTGAGCTGACTGAAAAAAAAAAATTGGTACATTGTACAAATGAATACTATAATAATTTTTTTTTTTTTTGTTAATTTTTATAAATTTGTACTTACTCTGTTCATTAGTAATTTCATTCCATTTTTAAGAATCGACATTTTGATGAAGTCAATTACTTAAACAATTTCAAAGCAAAAAAAACGTAAAATTATAAAATTAGTTAATACTGTATTTACCAGGATAAAATACACCCCTCTGACTTCTGAGTGGCAAAAAAAGTTTGGAGAACACAAATAAAATAAAATTTTGTTCTATCCAATGAAATTGCAGATATCATTGCGATAAGTATGTATTATTGCACTATACGTACTCTATGGATATAGCCCTTTAGAGGGTAACAGCTGTAGATAAGATAATAGATAACAATTAACAAGACGATAAGAACACAAATTATATGAAATTAGATAAGAATAAAGAAAAAATTTAAAATACTATTTTACTTACAAATATAATTTTGACAATAGTATAATAGATTAATATCACTATGCTACAGAATATGGATAGTACCTATTTATTATTTAGTAATAGACAATAGTTAATACTTAATACTTAAACCTACATAATAAAGTGTTATATGCTATTGCACTATGTAATATGTATAATCGGTAACTATTTAAATTTTTATTAGTAAATGGCAAATATTAAATCTAATAAGTAGTCATAAACTCAAAGCTTATAGGAATAAAAACGATTGTAACTTATAATTATTAGTACCTTCTTGAATTATGGACAACAATCGTCGACTGCTTATATTATATGGTAGTCAAACTGGATTTGCCCAGGAGGTAGCTGAAAGAATTTGGAGGGAATCAAAATGGTAACTTTATCATTATATTTACAAAACCTTGTTGGTTAAGTAAAAATTGTATAAACAAATAGTCTTACTTTGATTTATAAGTAAAGAAAACTTAATTAACTTGCATTAATTAACACATGAAAATGAGATCAATTACCTATAGTTATTTTCAAGATTGGGGTACATATTTAATTTAATAACACATTTATTTTTGTTTCATAGAAGTTTACTATTATCGTATTATATTATATTAATATCTAATATTATTAAATTTATAATTCTTTCAATTACAATTTGTTTGTACTGTGTAGGTTGCATTATAGTGGACCTGCTATTGCAATGGATGATTATAGTATTGACAAATTAATTTTTGAAAAAAGAATTATTTTTGTTTGTTCAACCACTGGACAAGGTGATCAACCTAATAATATGAAAAATTCATGGAAATTTTTATTACGGAAAAATTTACCATTGACTTCTTTAACTAATGTCGAGTAAAACCATATTGCTACAAAACAATTTAAAATATAAAATGAATTATTAATAGAATAACAGTTTACTTTTGTATTATTTTTAATCATGCAATTTAGGTTTGCTGTTTTGGGTTTAGGAGATAGCTCATATGTAAAATTCAATCATGTTGCCAAAAAAACTTTACAGAAGACTAATACAGTTAGGAGGAAAACCAATATGTGATATTGGATTAGCTGATGATCAACATGATATTGGAGCATTTGCTGTCATTGATCCATGGATAAATAATTTGTGGAATATATTGTCTAAAAAACATTCTCTTACAGATGGATTAATACCCTTAGATAGAAATTCATTACCACCACCAAAGTGTGTTATAAATTAAGTTAAAAACATATTTTATTTTATATATTATGTGTTAAATAATTATTATATTTAGGTGGAATGTGCATAATTCAAATATTACTATTCATTCTAATGACCAGTTAGCTAATAGTGATGTATTAAAACCAAATTTGACAATAATAACTTGTTTTTCAAACACAAAAACAACAGCTGACAATCATTTTCAAGTAACTTATAGACATTACCTTGAATGTGTAAATACAAATTAATATATTTATATTCAATTAATTTTGTAGGATGTACGATTATTAAAATTTAAATATACAGAAAATAGTATT
Organism: Eriosoma lanigerum; assembly: GCA_013282895.1. NCBI lineage: Eukaryota > Metazoa > Arthropoda > Insecta > Hemiptera > Aphididae > Eriosoma > Eriosoma lanigerum. The sequence goes on from CM023357.1 coordinate 67,721,573, forward strand.
AAGTATTCTCCTGGAGATGTTTTAATGGTACGTCCGGTTAATTCTGAGTCATCTTTGGAAAAATTTTTTCAATTGCTTAAAGATAATAAGAAGATTAAATTGGATCATACTACTATATTAAATGTGACCCAACGCAGTAATGATATGCCTATACCTTATAATCTATGCAAACCATTTAGTTTATATCAATGTGCTAAATATTACTGGGATTTAAATGTAAATATGTTTATGTTCTAATCGCATAACTTTATTTGCTGATGAATACAATTATGTAGATTATACCAAATAGATATACATTTCAATTGTTGTCATATTTCACGGACAACGAGTTGGAAAAAGAAAAGCTACAAGAGTTCACAACTCCTGAAGGACAAGAAGAACTGTACAGTTATTGTAATCGTCCGAGAAGAACAATTCTTGAAGTTTTGACTGATTTCCCTCACGCAACAGCTAATATATCTTTAGAATACCTTTTTGAAATATTTTCTCCAATACGACCTAGAGCATTTTCGATTGCTTCAGCACCTTCTGTGAGTTTAAATTTAAATATATTATATAATTTAAAAATTATTATTATTATTAAACATAATTATGATAAACTATTTTAAAAACAGATTCAGACCAGCTCCAAGATACTTTAATGACTCATGCCTCCATGCAAAATATTAAACCCCCCTCAAAAAAAAAAACAATTAATATTTTGAGTATGTTTATCATAATTGTATAAAACTATTATAATTAAATCTTTTAAAATTTAAAAATACATATTATGTGAATACTCCTATTTATAATTTTAAATGTCTTTGTATTTAGTGTTTTTATATATATATAAATACACATTATTTAAGAGAACATTCCCGCATGTTCTGTATCCATCTACCTAACAGGGAATATAACAAATACAGAACTTAAATTGTAATGTGGAACTTAGAGTATAAACATCTATTATCAAATTTAAATAAAAGCATATTTTGGGAGGAATGTCATATCTATTTTGTAAAATATAATCTGACAAATAAGTTACAATATGTTAAAAAAATTTAAAACTTAATACATTATACCTAACTTCTATGTCAGATGATATTTTACAAAATATTTATGACATTCCTTCCAAAATATACTTCTCTTTAGATTTTATAATAGATGTTTTAATGTTAATATTCTAAGTTTAACCTAAATATTACAATTTAAGTTCTGAATCGCTGTGTTTTTGCTATATTCGATAGATAGAGAAAGAACATGCAGATATGATGTTCTTAATATTTTCTTAATTTGTTGCAGGTACATATAAATGAAATACATTTACTTATTGCTGTTGTTTCATTTAGGACAAAATTACTAGCTAAACGAACTGGCTTGTGTTCTACATGGCTTGCTAGTTTAAAATGTGATGATCAGATTCCAGTGTGGATTCAAAAAGGAACTTTTAAATTTCCTTATAGTCAAGTTAATATTTTAAAAATCAAATATATAATTATTATAGATAATAATAAAAAATGTAAGCTTTTTAATATGTATAGACATGTCAAATTATAATGATTGGACCTGGTACTGGTGTTGCACCATTTCGGAGTTTTGTGCATGAAGCTGTAGCTAAAGGGTGTGGAGATGCTAAAACTTTGCATTTATATTTTGGATGTAGAAATAGATTAAAAGATTATCACTGTGTTGGTGATTGGGAAAAACTCGTAGCTAATGGAAAATTGTCATTATATACTGTATTTTCAAGAGATCAGGATCATAAAATGTAATATTTTATTTCAATACAATAATTATTTCCATTTAAAATTATATACAGTAATATTTATTTACAGTTATGTACAACATATTTTGGAACAAAATAAAGAAGAATTATATAAATTACTTTCTACTAAAGAATGTTATATATTTGTTGCTGGAAATGCTAAAGACATGCCAACATCAGTTAAAAATGTATTTATTAGTATATTTGAAGAATTTGAACATTTAAATCATACTGAATCCATAAACATTATTGATTCTATGGAAACTAAAGGATTTTATCAAACTGAAACTTGGAGTTAAATTTGTATTTTCTAATCAAAAATATATAATTATATATTTATATGTGTCAATTAAATTTATTTTATTTTGTATACAAATAAAATTATTCCAATATATACCTATATTTAAATAGTTGTTTTTTTCTCAAAAACCAACTTCTATAATATATTAGTAGTAGCATTAACCTAATGAATAATAATAATAATGATTAATGATACAAAATATGATATTATAGTTAGTAATTTAGTTTGAACAAAGTTAGGTATACTTTTATTTATATATAATAATAATAAAGAAATATTTAATACATAGAAAGATAAATATTTTAAGTAATAATATTGATATTATAAAATCAATGGTAATCATTTTAATTTGATTAATTTATTAAACTACAGATTTAGTAGCATATTTAGGAATTATTTCAGGAGGGGAGAGTCAGTTTCACCTTATAATGTTGGGGATTCCAGTACCTTCACTAATTGCAGCAATAATTCTTACTTTTAATACTTTAGTATCTATCAAATTGTTTAAACTCATTAAAATCAATAGTACATGTTTAATTACCTACATGACTACATATACTATTTAAAGTAACTTAGGTAGGTAATAATAAGTAGATTTAATTTGAAGTATACCTAATTAAAAGTAAAGAACCTAATTAATAAGAGATTTTTAATTTAACATATAATATTTTCACAACAGTAGGTAGTTGTCTATTATAAATTGTAATATTGTCAATTTACCAAACATAATGTTTATGTTAATGTTATATTATTCCTAGTGATGTAGTCCTATAAAAATGTATGGGTCAAATGTCAATATGTTAGGATATGATATGATGCAATATATCAACATGTAAGAATAATTTAACCCCTCTACTCTTACCCCTTCATAAAAAATCCCTTTGGTTTACTACAAAATAAAAAATCGTAAAACGTTTACATTTTGTACACATTAATGGTAGGTTTGTAATATTTATCATTATCATAGAAAACAGATAAATTAACAGCGTCGACCATAATCGTATACTACCTAAAATAAATATTTAGTATACAAAAATAATTGAAAGACGTGTCGACCATGTGCGTTGGGTACCCACATTGACTGTAGAGAAGTAGAATGTAGAAACTGAACAATGATTGAGAAAAACGAGTTTCGTGTCTCCCGCGAATGTCAATATTGATATGAAGTTTACAGCCCCCAAAAAGGAAATATTTATATTTGTATCTCTTAATTATCTTCATTATATTAAATTTTAAGTTGCTTAAAACTGAAAAAATGGGTACACATAAATAAGCACCGTGTACGGTGTACCCGCGGACGTTTGATTTTTTATATAATAAGATGTATTTAAATAAAATTTTCTTTTTGATTTTTTCGCTATTTCATCAACTGCCATTAGTATGTAGATAAGTATTATTATTATATAAAAGATATGACTACCTATATGTGTTTATTGAGTGTCGCCTAATCATTTAGTCTTTCTTGACCTGTAGCAGTAGACACCTAAAATATATTGCAAATAAACAATTAATATGTAATATAATAATATAATATATATTATCCAACCCTTGATAAATTTGTCCCTTCCCCTCATAGTATAAGACATAGGTTATATATTTTTATTTAATTAACCCATTTTCAATCCTTTTTTTAATAATATACATATCAAACAATAACAGATGTAACTTATAAAATTTAAGTAAATGTATTGGTTTTATACCTTTTTTTATATAGTTAAAGCATTAACTATAATAATATATCAATTAATAGATATATAAACATTATAAATCATATTTTATAAGTATTATTAATTGGTATTTAGTTATTTATTTATACAAACGGACGTGAATCCTAGTATTACAAGAAATAAGAATTAATATAAGAATATATAGAATTATATAATAATTATATATTATATCTATAAAATATATAGAATTAATATAATAAAATAAGAATTCCTAGAATCATAGTATTACAATTTGTGTGTGTGTACAATAACAAACATAATACATAAATTATAATTTATCTTAATTAAAGATTGTGTATAATAATATAATATAATATAATGTAAGAAAGACTTTTAAAGGAATAGGATCTGAGAATGAATCACAAGCACATGTAATAAACCCTAAGTTACGAAAAGCTTTATTTTTTATCATTTCAGTATGGAAAGAAAAATGTAATTTAGGATAAAAAAAACTATACCTAAATCTTTAAATTGATTAACAAGCTCAATATTAGAAGTAGAAATTGTATATTGAGAGTTAATAGCGTTCTTAATAAGGTAAAATTTCATAAAATTACATTTTTGAAAATTTAAAAATAAATGATTGTCATAATACCACAAAAGTAGGTTATTAATATCCAATTGTAAATTAATAGCATCTTGTTCAGATTTAATCATTTAAGAATATATGAATTAGTGATAACACTAGGAAGATCATTTATAAATATATTAAAGAGAATAGGTGACAGATGGTCAACTTGAGAAACACCAGAACGAACATTGAACTGTGATCTGTGTAGAGGTAAAATTTAGATATTTAACGATTTGGTGACGTTCTGATAAGAATAATTGAAACCAATTAAGTAGGGAACTAGAGAAACCAAATATTTATAATTTTCTAATAAGTATTACATGGTTAACTTGATCAAATGCCTTAGCAAAATCGGTATAGATAATATTATAGTTTGTGCATTCGCTTCAAAAGAATGAAGGATAATATTTTTCACTATAACTAAATTATTACATGAAGATCATTTGGGAGTAAATCCATATTGATAAATTGAAAGTAATGAAGAACAAAAGTTTGATAATTTTGACGAGATTAAATGTGAAAATAATTAAGGTATGATAGATAACTTAGATATCGGATGAAAATTCGAAATTAATGAAGCGTCTCTTTTTTTTAAAAATTGGCGAAATAAAAGAAGGTTTCTAAATTGATGGGAATATATCTTTATTAAGAGATAATTTAAATATATCTATTAGTTAAAACTGGTGTTAAGATAAATCTACAGTTATATAGAAAAATAGAAAGTATACCATCTGGGCCTGAATTAGAACTGAGTTTGAGATTAGAGTTTCAATTAAGGACATCCAGTCCAGTGAAGAAGATGGAATTTATATTTAAAACGGAATTTAAATTAATGTTATTAGCATTTAAAGAAGAATAATTAAGTGGGTAATATACATTAAAATAGGCATCAGAGAAGTATCTAGGGAAAACATTAACAATATCAGTACCATTATTTATGACTATTGTAAAGATAATGATTGGAGGTAGTGTATTATATTGGTCGAATTTTTTATAAACGACCAAAAATATTTTAATTGTTCTTTACAGAAGATTGAACTTTATTTATATAATTTTTATAGTCAGATTTGGTGAGTCTTTTGCATTTAGCTCTTAAATGAGAAAAAGCAATATAATTAGAGATATTTTTATATTTTTTACAGTCAAGGTGGGCGATTTTATTCTCTTTTAAAAGCGATTTTAAAGAATTGGAATACCAAGTTGGGTAAGTATTAATATATATATATATATATATATATATACGTTTCTTAGGAACAAAAATATTTGTAGCATCGTGTAATATTTATATAGGTAGTTGAATAGTTGATCAACTACGACGATTATATCAGAGGAAATAAAATTAATAATATTAAGTGAGTCGCCGATGCACTTAATGATCTTAATGTAATCACAATTTTTAAAATCATAAATTATATCATTTATTTATTTTTAATTATATATGGAGTCGATAAGATATTAAACTGTTCATATTTTAACGAGATATTTAGAGCTGGGTGGTGTTTATCAATAGGTAACAATGGGTCAGGGTCATTAGTGACGAATAGGTGGATATTATATAAGACTAAATCTAGAGTAACATTATTGTGGTTACGCAAAACGTAAAATTGGTTAAAATTAAACTGGGATAACATACTAATAAAATACGAATCTATTGGAGAATTTCTCAAAATGTTTTGCTCGGGAGAAGAAAAACTACCAAAAAATGATGAGAAAACAATAAAATTCACTGAAGTCGTAATTTTGACGAAATTGATTTTAGATTTTCATGATAACTAATGCAATTTTGAATGTAGGTGCTTAAAATTTTTTTGAGTATTCCCATAGGTAGTTAACATATGAAGTAAACTTTTAGAATGGATTATCATTTATTATTATAAAATATTGAGTTTCGCTCAGAATCGTATTTTTAAATGCAATATCATTGCATTCATATTTTAATTATAATAAATAATAAATTTCTCCGAAGAACCAAAGGGACGAAGGAGGATCGTCCAAAATCGACTTTTCCATTTTTTACAGTTCGCTTTTGTTATAAATTATAATAAAATATTAATTTAAATCAAAACAAAATATGTTGTTTAGACTTGAAACCCCACAAGACGTAGGCCCACCTAGCAAATCCCGATTTTCCGATAGGCCATCCACCCCTGGCCCTTCCTATTTGCGCCCATGATGTGGGTTAAATAAAATTATTTACTTGAATGTGTTAACGATTATAGGTAGTGGCGCACAGAGTATTCTTGAGAGCACATGCAGCAGTTGACTAAAATTACACCCACCCACGTATTAGCTTATCTAGGTTAGATAAAGACTTGGACAACAAATTTTTCCACAGTTGTTTTAATACACATTTTAGAATGTAATGTTTTTTTTTATGTCTGAAGAAACTTTTTGGAGTAAAAATAATGGTCCGATTATCACAAGTAGGGTATGCTTTCGGTTGCAAATTGCATCTATATTCTGTTCCATTTAAGAAAGGTACGGTGTCAGACGAAAATTCTTAGGTTTAGTCGTTTAGTGTATCTTTTCACTTTACCCTTTTTAGTTCCCCTTAAATTCTACGAAAATATGTAATTATGCTGATTACCGTCGTCAACAATAGCGGTAGCGTATGCATGTGAATCTGTTTATACGTATAAAAATAGCATGTATGATTGCGTTGACTTGGAAAAATTCGTTTTCAGTCGTGATATGTCGGCATTGTTCGAGTTAATCGAATTGTTGACTCGGCTGTGGTTTTCTGTCAGTTTATATAATACATGCGCGAGACTGTACCTTTCTTAAATGGTACAGAATATAGTTAGTCTTTATTAAGCTTATTTTTATTTCTCAAAAGTTTTTCCCTAAGAGAAGAAAAATGACGGAAAATCGGAAAAATTCACGAAAATTGTAATTTTGACCAAATTGATTTTAGATTTTTTATGATAACTAATGCAATTTTGAACAGAGGGACTTGTAAATTATTTCTGCATTCTCATTGGTAGTTAACAGTTTACACACGTGATAACATTTAGGATTGATTTTCTGACTTAATATTTTGAAATTTATCCAAAAATGTTTAATATTACGTGCAATTTTGGGTAACCGTAATTAGAACAAAAGTTACTTAATCTGTTTATTTTGTTGATTAGGTTTAAATTAATGATTTGTGCTATAACAATTTTAATAATTTATTATAAATTTTAGTTTATAAAGTTTAAAGTTCACTGGTGAATTTACACCACTGCAGCACAGTACTAGGTAACCAGTATGTGCGCCACTGATTATAGGTGTAAACATTATTTCGCCCTCTCCCCCCACATAATTACTGTTTAGGTAAAACACTGACATAACTATTAAGTTTTAACCATAAGGTATAAAGTCAGGCGAGTAACTAAAAAAACATTTTCAGGGGATTTACATTAAAATTTTTCCTGATTATACGATAGTTGGCATTTCATTTTTTCATTTATTATGTAATTTTTTTAAATTAATTAACAATTTGGTTGTAAACATATCTCCTTCGTTCAGGGCTACGTGACAAAATTAAATTAATTAATTTAATAGTCGATTTTCCAACAAATGAACAAACTACAAAGAAGTAATAATTTTCTGAGTGAGGTTCTATTTTCCATTTTTAATTTTCTATAACATAACGACCGACGGCGAAGGTGGTCACAATGGTGCCGGACTGTTTTTTCCGCGATCTCTTTGAAATCTGTTGTCATAATTTACCGTCAGTATCGCTAGCATCGTGGCGGAATTAATGTCAGACGAGCCAACAACAACAAAGCGATCGGACGTAATCGGGATAATTTTTTTTTATTTATTTTTTTTGTTTTCGTCGATTTTCTCCAGTTCCGTCGGTCGTTATGTGAACGTTAGAATAAGTTTTCGGAAAACCGACTAGTGTATATTATAATCTAGTATCAACGAACGAACTGCGCTCGGCGTCCAGGCACATCCGGCGCGTCGTCGTAAACCATTTTTTGGGAGCTGAACTGTCCGGGAAGTTTTACGCAAAATGTCGAATGTCGCCAATACGTTCAAACATGATTACATAGGTGGTGGAAAGTACCGTGTCGTCCGGAGGCTCGGCAGCGGATCTTTCGGAGAGATATTTCTCGGGCTTAACGTTATCAACGGCGAGGTAAACATTTTTTAAAACGACACTGGATAGTTTTTCTTTGTGATGTTTATGCACGAGTTATGTTTATGTGTTGCGTCTGTATGCACAATATGTGTGTATACGTATGTGCGCGATTGTTCGTGTGTCTGTATATATATATATATACGCATATATTATGTTTAAAAATTATTTTATTTAACTATGTATGTGCCATGTTTGAGTGTGTGTGTGAGATTGAGATGGTCCATGAGAATTTATCGTACCTTAGGCCTGTGTATTTGGAATCGAGTGACTCATTCGCTCTTGATGATATTCATATAATTTACCTATTTGTGTTTTAATAATTGTTATCAATTTACATTGTATGCTATCTATCTACTATAGGTACAAATTATAATACAATAATGTATTTTAACAATTTTTTTCATTGTATACCTAGATGTTTATTGAATTATATTATAAAACTGACATGATTACAAATATGTTTGTAACCTATGCGCGCCTACAGTTTATATGTCTAAAATAGGAAGTGTGAAAAAAGAAATAACCTAAAGAAATTTTTTTTGGTACTTTAAACGATTGACAGTAAAGAATAATTAAATATTTTATACTTAGGTAACATTTTAGGTACCTTGTTTTTTTGAAAATTGTGGAATATATAAAATTATTGTTATCAATCATACTGATTTTAGAATTTAATTAAAAAATTTCTTTTAATTATAAGATAATAATATTCATACTTATTAAAGTATTATAAGTACTGTAGTATTACATTGGTCGTTAAAATACCAATCTAAAAAATGCAGTTGACACTTTGATAAATTTAAAATATGTATTTGTGTGTATATTTTCTAATAGTTATCGACTTGATGGTTAATGTTGTTAATTTATTATTGAAATATTTGTTTGAAAAAAATTTTAGTTCATTCAGGTTAAAGATAGTTAAATTTATTACATTTTAAATATATGTTTTGTATTTTTATTTATTTAATTTTAAATTAGTCATATTATCTATTTTTAAATATTATTATTTAATTTCTTGACATTAAAATACAAATTTTACATACAATTTTTTAAAATTTATAATTCATATTTTTGTGTTGTATACTATAATCAACTAAGTATAGTACCTAAATAAATCCTATTTTATTACATTTGTTTTTCTTTTCAATTTTATATCTATAGGTAGATTTCTATACTATGGAAATATTCTATTAAATATAATTTATTCGAAAAAACGCATTCATTTAATATGAGATAGTAATATTAGGTATATTCATAACATATTTATATTTGTTAAACAATTAAATAAAGTATATAATTAATCATTTAAACCGCATTAAAATGTTTAAAATTACAGTAAAATTATACAAATTTAATATTTCAATCCAAAAACAATTATTTTTTTTGATCAATAGATATAAATATATGGCTTAATTTAAAACCTTGAAATTAGGGCCTTGGTTATGGCTATTCAGGTCCAAGGTATTAACAATCAACATTATCCTTTCTTAAATATAATAAGCAATTATGAATAAAAATTCACGGTAAAAAATTTGGGAATGATATATTATTCTTAAGCAGCCCTTATTATTTTCATGACATGTGTACTTATTGATATAGAATTTATAGTTTTTAAATATTTTTAATTTTAAATATAATATAATTTTGATTAGGGTATATAAAATCTTTTGAAATACATAATATATTTATTTATAAATAAATAAGTTACATTTTATACCAAGGTTATGTAATTATTTTATTATTAATATTGTACACCTATGAAATAAAATTAAAATTAAAATAAATGTATATTTAAAGTGCACACATTCAATTGGATATATATTATTATTTATTTTAGGAAGTGGCAATAAAATTTGAAAGTGCCAAAGCTCGTCATCCTCAGCTACAATATGAAAGCAGACTTTACAAAGTATTACAAGGAGGAGTTGGAATACCACATATGAGGTAAGTTGAAAAATTAATACAATACAAATTTAATATTATCATGATTGATGACACATTTTAATTAACGCTTGTAATAATTATATAATTATTATTACCTATATTTTTATGTAGAATATAGATTAAATAATTTGAACAAATCCTATCATTAAAATCTAGTTTATTATGTCCTATTAAATAATAATTATATTAGTAACTTTTTAAGAATTTAATGTTTAAAGATACAATTCTGTGATTCTCGTGTTTTTATTATATTAAAATTTATTTAAATGTTTTAATATTTGCCTTTTTTACATTTCAATATAAATGATTTAGTATTAGAATTATTTGTTATGTTTATAAATATCTAGTATTTTTCCTTATTTCCAATTACCATCAACCTTAGTCCTATCCTTTTTAAATATAATAAATATGATATTACATTTTATTATTTTTATTTATAATTTTAAATTTCTTTTAATTCATCATTTTGATCATATAAAATTTGTATCTACATAATATTGTGTTCCTCATAAAATGTCTAATTTATTTATTTTGTATTAATATTAATTCTAAGGATTAGTAGGAGTAAAACTGTGGTATTAGTTTTTGTTTTAAAGGAAGTGATTAAATAATTGATAGAACAAGACATATAACAAAGATCAGTGATGATGTAGTGTATGATTCTGATAGGTTCAAGTATTTAGGGTCGGTAGTGCAAAAGAATGGTAGTTCTGAGGAGAACATGAAAAATAGGATAAAGTGTGAATGGATGAAGTGGAAGGAAGTGTTGGGTGTTTTGTGTGATAAGAAAATGTTAATAAGATTGAAAGATTGGTATTATTGGTGATAGTTGAGAGGTAAGGTGAAGAAGAAGATTGCTGATATTATTTAGTTTTAACAGGTTTAGAGCTATGTATACCACTTTTCGTATATGAACGATTTGTCATTGGGGCTAATACAAAAACAATGATCATGCCATTCTTGCTAATGAAAAGTTTTAAGAATGTAATTGAAATATAATAAAATAATCTAAATAAAATCTAAGTTTTAAGAGTTCTAATGACTGTTTGAAAATTTATTTGACCAGCGGGCTACAAAATAATTTTCTGTGATTTTATTCTATTGCGTGTACTTAATCCAAAACACTATAATTTTGGTAAAAAGTCCTATGGTACCATAAATGGTACACAAAAACTTATTGGCAACAAGAGTGTATCAAAAAAGGTACATATAAAGCCTCTTAGGTAAGACACTAACAAATGGCATAGTGTTTAACTTGTTTAACTATTTTTTTATTTTCTACACGTATTTTATAAGAGAATAAAATAATTTTATATTATAATTGATAATGCAAATTTTACTAGAAATGATTTAATAATGAATATTGTATATATATATATATATATAACATGCTATAAATATGGAAGTTATGTTAAATATTATATAAAAAAAAATCTTATAATAAAAGAAAACTTTTTAGTTATTAAATAAAAGACTGCCAGGCTACTCAATGTATATGATAACAACATATGTTTTGTTCCTTATTAATTTTTAATTTATTTATAATTTTGTTGACTAGAAAAATTATTGTTTTTCGATATATTAGTTGATATAAATGTTCACAACTCCAATAATAATAGACTAAGTATAGGGGCACAGGTGGAACTTGTATTTTACTTTGCATTGCTGGTAGATCACATATTGTGGTAGATTTTATATTGTAAAACGACCATGTTTTGTCTATTTAATATAGTCATATGAATAAAAAAAAGAATACAATTTGTTAAAATTAGTAGACTCCATAGTTCATTCATTGGTTTATTAAAATCTAAAATATTTATTAATAATACTCAATAATATTGAGTCAATAAAATCTTAAAAAACTACTAATTATTATTGTAGGCTGGTATTTCACTTAATATCATTAAAATTAATATTATAATTGTATAAACTGTTGGTATATTTAGTTTTAATTTAATATATAGTTTTTAATGTGGGAATGAATTTGTAGGTTTCAGGATTGTTAATAATAAAAATATATAATTAAAATGTTTACTTAGATATATTTAACTATAATTTAATATACAGATTGATTGAAATTGTGTATCACTAAACTAGCGAGTATTACATGCATTTTAATTTTAATTTTTTTAAATTATTTTTAACACAATTTTCTATTCACTGTAAATATGTGTATGTTAAATATGTACACTTTCAATTTTTCTAGAATAAGAATACACAAACTGTTATGTCATTTCTTTATTTTGGTCAGTATGCAAATTTGTTTCTTCATGACATTATACAATAGATATAATTTTATCTAATAACATAATTCATAAATTGATGAAATTAATGTTACCCACACTGTTTCTGAAAATACAATTATAAACTAGATTTTTATTTTTAACTATAAGTTAATTGAATTAAATTATTATTTTACCTGTATAAATGATAAATACGATTTTGTTAAATCCAATATTATTTATTAAAATTTTTAACATAAATGCATACAATTTTCCTATTATAGATATGAATACAATTTTTACATTGTCTTAACTTATAATATAATAGATATAATAGTATATGTTTATCTATTATTTATAATATATATTTATACATGGTTGTTCTATATTATATTCATGTTAAATGACATTTAGATGTGATAAAATTTCCGATGATAATATAATATAATATTATTTAATACGTTTATTTGAATTCAATTCGCTAGGAGTAATTTTTATTATTGTATGTATTATTACATAAACATGATCATTCTGATTCCATAAAAATACATGATATACTGCTGTTCATTCTAATTATTCTCCTGGAGCGTCTATGTTATAACTATGGAATAATATCACAAATGTACGAAACTTTTCTATATGCACGAACTCGGCAACGTTGCGTACGGTACTGCGCTGGGTCCGGTATTACCTGGCAACGTTGCAGTAGGGCCATTAAACCTATACCATCATCATTGTCTTCGTCTGGGGCCTGTCAGCTGCGAATACTGCTCGATCGAGCCTCTAGCTCTCTGTAGCTTATGCATGTCGTCAATTGCCGTGTCTAATAACGCTATAACTGCATCACCGTGAACGAGAAGACGTGTTTTTTGTTACTCTTTTATTACCATTTCCCATTTTGTATGTATTGATATAATAATATTTTATTGTCTTAATGTTTTGTGCAACAAAAAGTAATAACGGTATTAAATTTTGTACTAGGACGTTGAATGACGAATACTTTATTCCCTCCTCAAATATACGATAATATACACATATTTACTACCGTGTTGTATTCATTATAAGATTATAATAAAATCGAAAACTTTTTTATACAATATGTACTCTACAGGCCCAAAAAGCTATAGAAATTTATGGGCTTGTGTGTGTTAGTGATTTTTTAAAAAACTTTTATCCACTCAACCGATAAGAAATATTTTTCGAGGTTATAATATGATATTATTTATATATTTAGACATTTAGAGTAAATTGTAATTTACTATTATATTTATGAATACATTTTCTGTCAACTATCATGTTTTAAATTATAAAGTAATTTTTTAAAACTTATTAGAAGTCAGATAAACTGATTTATTATTTTCAGTGTATAAACTAGAGTATAAAATAGAGTATATACTTATTATAAGTTATTTTAGTAAACAGATTTCTAAAGTCAGCAAAGTTTAGTCTGGGTGTTTATGATTTTGAATACAAATTTAAACATGATCTCTTAGAGGAATTTCATTATTTTTATACAAATAAAACTTCGTCATTATACAAATATGTGTATATGATTTGAAATTTGAATTTGTATAAAAGAAATATTCATTCAACTTAAATAAATATACAAAATTATAGACTATTATAGTACCTATGTTTATTTCGGTCAAGGTTGATCGTTGTATTGAAAATACATAACATTTTGTTTTTGTATTATATTTTGTAAAGTAATTTTAACTTTAAACAGAATTAATATGTTTTTGGCTATGTTGTTACACATAACAGACGCTAGGTATTTATTTTTGTTAATTTAAAATGTGATTATATGACTACGTAAGTCAATATTCAATGAAAGTTTATGATTTAAAAAAATATCATAAGCGTCACAAGTTTGCATATGAACCTGAATGTAATTTACACAATGTGTCTTTTATTTAACAACTATAACATAAATATAATTCTAATATGTGTTTTTGTTACTTAGTTATTTTGTTTTAATTTTAACCTATATGAATGCATTATTATTCTTTTAACTAATAATAAACTAATAATTTTATAAAAATATTGAAACTGGTTTTACTTGGTGTTGTGTAGTTTTTAATTTTGTTTTTATTTTTGTACCTATAATAAAAGTTTGTAACATAATTTATTTCTTCAAATTTGATACACGTATTTATTGTTGATTTAATTTTCGGTTATGAATTATATTAAATCGTAGGCGTTTCTATATTTACATAATTCATGCTGAATCAGTCATCCATTTCGGTAGCGCAGCGTGTTCCTATGGCAACATTTGATCCAAATAATGGAAAATTGGAAACCTCTAACGTAAATGTAAAATGCTTAACCGATAATATGTAATATAGACATAAAATTATTATAATAAATAACCAATATTATGTGTAATTTATTATAATATTATGTACATATTAATATTATATGTAATTATTTAAGGTGTTAACAAGTCGAAAACAATTGTGTGTTAAAAATTTATAATTACGAATTGTGATACTTTTTAATTTTAGAAAATTTTATGAATACAATAATGTAATAATTAATTAACTTTGCCTACGATCTATCTATAGTTATGTATGATGTCTATAACTATTACTATTAATTTGTATTTCTTTGTGAAATATATTACTGATAAATTATAATTGTGTAGTACTTAGTAGGTATATATTATTTTATATTACTATCGGGAATTCGGGAAGTAAATTGTAAATATTAATTATTATTTATTATACAATGAACAAATGTAATATTAGGTATTATTATTAAAGTATCTTAATACTTAATAATTAATAATTTAAATTTCCGAACATTCTTAAATTTTTAAATGATAACTAAGTTTTTATTGTAAAGATATATAGACATAGTTACATATACATTATTTGTTCATAATCAATGTGTCTCTTTTCACAAGATTAATTAATTAAATTCAGGATATATCTTAATAAGATAGTACAAATATAAAATTATACTCTAGTTTTATTATATTTGTTTTTTTGAAGGAGCGAATACAAATGTATAAAGTTTTTATTATATTAAGACTAGACGCGGTCCTACTGTTATAGCGTACTGTGTTCCTATATTTTCTTGTGAAATGAATACAAATTAAATATCTCATGCACAATGAAATATGATTACATTCTATAAAAGATTGTATTATTATGTCTAGTTTTTACTTTTTAGTTACGTATATTCTAGTCTAACCATCTGGCTCAAATAACGTTTTAAAAATCAAATAGGTATAACATAATGTAAAATAAGTTATAAAGTATTTATTTACTAATTATTAATAAGTATTTTAAGAAAGTATGATTTTTAATTATTTGGGACGTGAGACAATTTTAAGGGTGGACGATTATTTAGGTCCGTATTTATTTTTCGGTGATGCAAGTTTAAAATTGGGTTTGTAGGTCACCGGGCGGAGAGTTGCGTATAATTCCAAACAAGCGCGAGGAAATTATACCACGCCTATAAACCGCTGATTTCGTTTTCTATTTCCAAGCGGTTTTCACTTTTTTCGACTTTTGAGTTTTGGCACAACATAACACTCTCTTTTTTAATCTACCTCTATCAATCTAATTATTCCTCCAAAGTAAAAAATGTACTAATTTATTATGTTATTAATATTATTTAATTATTAACATTATTGTTGTTTGCATATATTATTATATATTATAATTATTAATATGTCGTAAATACAGAAAAATAAGATTAAAAGTTTGTGTTACAGTTTTCTCGTTAAATAATTTTAAAAAAAAATGAAATATTATATTTTTGTTTAGCCTTAAGCGATTATTATCACTATATTTGGAATGTGATTTTTATGTATTTAATAATCATTGTATACTGTAACATAATTTATATTTTAAAGAATTTAAAAAAAAAATTTTACTAACCGAACTAATATTGGTATTGTGTTATTGTGATAACTGTCGATTAATGATTATACAGTTTAACAAAGTAGTTTTGGATCAATTTATTGATTAAAGTATTAAGTATTGATTAAAATTAAATTGTACGAAAAAAATATAAAGTAGACATTTATTTGATTACTAAAATATAACCAAATTAAAATATATATTTATTATATTACAGTGAATAATCGATAATGGAACTAAAATAAGCTTTTAAGTTAAAAGAATATCTTAATTAGATTATACATGATATTTCGTTATAATTAATAATATTGATATTTATAATTTAGTTTACATATATAGCTTTTTCATATTTAATTGAACCTTATTGTGTAAATAATTAAATTATGATTATTATACTTCCCTATATGTGTATATTATAATAATATAATATTGCATTCAAAATTGTTTCGCTATATTTTATGGCCTCCTTGATTTTGAACTTCCATTTGACAGAATTCTCACATTAAAACATTGCTGTTCTTATATCTTTAATCTCTAAATTATAAAAAAGTAAATAAATCGCCAACCAAATTGTGGTCTTTTTAATTTTCCACTGATCACACTTAAATGTTCTTCATTTTATCATAGCCAAATATGTAGATAATATATACCTATTGTGAATTATTTATATATTATATTTTCCAGTTGTTTGACTGTGTAAATATATATTTTAATAATTCATTCAATTGTATTTTATAAACCATGAATACATTTATATATCATTTGCTGCACCAAAATTATTTCATCATGTTTAAATAGTATTTTATTATTTATTATATAATTTAATTATAGATATTTTCATAACAATAATGTAGACATCAGAAATATATTGGTATAATTGTATAAAAAATAATTAGGGAATACCAAATATTATAGATATATTAGCTATCGAAGTTATATGTACTCAATTTCTAATAAAATATTAACTTAATTTTTATCAAATAGTTTCCATTAAAGTAGATAAATTTTGTATATATTAAATTAATGTTAATACCATGAGCTGTAGTGGATTTTCAACATTTCCTTGAGGGGGTCCTAAAAAATAATATGTAAAAAAGTTAAAAGATTGATTATGGACGTTCCTTCTTCGTCGGTTCAGTCCTTGCAGAAATTAGTGATTTATTATAAGTAAGATTTGAATGCAATAATGTGGCATTAGAAAATATGATTCTTAGCGAAACTCAATGTAATTATATAATATATTATATTGCTAAACTGTTCCAAAAGTTCACGTGTGAAGTTCACCTATGAGGATAGTCGAAAAAATTTAAGTACCTACGTTCAAAATTGTATTAGTTATCATGAAAAACCTAAAACCAATTTCAAAATTGCGAATTCCGTGAAATTTGCCGTTTTACACTTTTGAGAAATTTAAAAAATGAGTTAAATAAAGTACCAACTACATGCAATTTTTTACCGAAAGGATACCCTAGTTGTGGTAATTGGACAGATATTTCTCCCAAAAAAGTGTCTTCAGACATAAAAAAAAATTGTAAATTACGATTTTCAAAATATTTTGTAAATAAAGTAAGTAGTATATGAGTAGGCTTCTATAAAATTTTAAAATTTTCAAACCCAAAATTTCATGTAATATTGTAAACATTTTTGAAAAAAATTTCGGAGCTCTATACTTCGTCAGAAAATGAACAAATCGTTTTCAAAATTTTTTCTCTTTTGTAGAACACCCATGTGAATACTTAAAAAGTCCTAACGCTCCTAATTAGCTAAAATCTAATTAGTTTTCACATATAAAAAAAATTTGTAATTTTGCCGATTTTCGCCATTTTTTGGTAGTTTTTCTTCTCCCAAGGAAAAACTTTTGATAAAAACGAGTTTAAAAAGTACCAACTAGATGCAATTTGCTATCGAAACCATACTTTATTCGTGATAATTGGGCTATAATTTTTACACGAAAAAATGTTTTTAGACACAATAAAAAAACTTCATTGTAAAACCAATATTTGTTTGAATTTAAAATAATATAAAATTGTATATCTATAATAATTATCAATATTCTAATATAATCGTATTATTATTAATAGTAATTTAATGTTACATAGGCATAATGATTTATATAGGGACACATATTAAGTAGGTACTTTTCCAATTGTGTACACAAAAATAGACATTGGATAGGTTTAAACATAGTGTTTTAACATATTATTTCAGTATAGGTACTTCATATTATATCTGGTGGTAACTGGTGGGGGGGGGGGGTCCAGTGAACCCCCAACGGTAAATTCGCCACTGACCATGAGAAATACTTATTAATTTTGATATTTGATTAAATATACAAATATTATTATTTATTTTACATTCACCAATATAATATGTTTATTATACTTATACTAATAGGTACATTAGAATTTAATACATATAATAAGTGTTCGCAGTGGCAAAAAAGTAGGATATAAAAATAATATTAATTTTTTCTTAGAAAAAAGAACGTCCTCATCTCTTTTTACTTAATGGCCCAATGCCTTCTCAAAAGTACGGTCAAATTTCTGAAAAATTAGTTGAGGACTTAGTCCACCTGCGTCTCAACTAATTCTAGCACTGCATAAATAATAAACTTTTATACTGTAAAATTTATTTTTAAAAGAATAACCATTAAATTAACTGTATCCTTAAAAATTAGGAAAATCTTTTTTTATTAATAGGTGAATAATTTGGTGTTTTGTGTTTTAAATTATACATTTGCAAATAGCATTATATGATGTAATATTATAAATTTTAATAAGAATATATTTATTTAGCTACAACATTAATAGTAATAATGAATGTATCACTTTTTTTTTAGATGGTTTGGATTAGAAAGAAACTACAACATTTTAGTGATGGACTTACTTGGTCCATCATTAGAAGATCTTTTCAATTTTTGTTCGCGGCGATTTACACTAAAGACAGTACTTATGCTTGCTGACCAAATGATTAGTCGTATTGAGTATGTACATTGTAAAAGCTTTATTCATCGTGATATTAAACCGGACAACTTTCTTATGGGAATTGGTCGTCATTGCAATAAAGTAATAATATTATAGTTATTAATTTATTTATAGGATAAAATATAATTTACTTTTGTTTAGCTGTTTCTTATTGATTTTGGATTGGCTAAAAAATACAGAGATATGCGCACAAGGACGCATATTTCGTATCGTGAGGACAAAAATCTTACAGGAACAGCCCGTTATGCTTCTATCAATGCTCATTTAGGAATTGAACAGAGGTAATTTAAAACAGTTTTTTTTTTTTACTTATAATAAAAAAAATAATAGCTAATTAAATAATTTTATTTTTAATTATAGCCGACGGGATGATATTGAATCCTTGGGATATGTACTTATGTATTTTAATAAGGGATGTTTGCCATGGCAAGGACTAAAGGTATAGTATTGGACTATTTTTAAAAATTTAAAATATTTTTGAAAAGATAAATTATAAAAATGTATTACTATCTTCTCTTTTTAGGCAGCAACAAAAAGGCAGAAATATGAAAAAATTAGTGAGAAAAAAATGTCTACGCCTGTCGAATTCCTATGCAAGGTATATATATATATTAAAATTAATATTATTAATGCAATATTTATAAAGTTTTTATAAATTCAACAAAAAAGGCACATTTTGTTTTAAAGAAAACTTCTTATGAAACATTAATTATATATTAAAACTAAATTTTTTTTATCTAATATATCCCATATTAATTTGTCAAAATCTATTGTTTGTAACTTAAGGTGTATTAGAAATTTTGCATTTTATAATATTTGATATTATAAGATTAATTTGTATTATCATTGGCCATTGTATACTCCATAGTAATTTGTATTTAATTTTGTATACAATTATAATTTTTCTTTGTTCATTATATAATTAATTTCAGTATTTTATATTAGTAAATTACCCTATATATTCTACTTATAAAGACTTGTTATTTTCTAGAATATGTTTCCAAGAATTAACTTATACTTACATATATATATATAAGTATAATATTTTCTTATTAGTTAAGTGATACTTATCGTCTGCAAAATTTTTTTTTTTTTGTATTTGTCAAAATATAATATAATTAATATAATATAATATAATATAATATTTAATTAATCAATTTATTATTATTAATTTAGGGACTACCAGCAGAATTTGCCATGTTCCTAAACTACAGCCGGGGTTTAAGATTTGAAGAATCGCCAGACTATATGTACTTGAGACAGTTATTCCGCATTTTATTTAGAACATTAAATCATCAATATGATTATATATTTGATTGGACTATGTTAAAACAAAAGGAGTATAATAATGATGGACAAAGTGCGGCTGTACCGCAAGGTGGCTCACCTGTGTCTGGTGCTGCTGTAGTTAGTGGTCCATTTCCTGCCCAGACATCTGCTACCTTAGGTAACTGTTAAACAGATTATTTGTCAATGAAAAAAAAAAAATTATGATTTTTATTTAATTATTATTTATATTTTTTTTTTTTTCAAACTAACATAATTTAAAGTATATATATAATATATTTATTTTCCTTTTACAATTTGAAATTTTATTAAATTTTGTAATCATAATATTTTTTTTTTAATTTTTAATATAATGTTTATTATATTTAAAAAAAAAATATTAAGACAGAAAAAATGTGTGTTAATATTTTTCTAGCTACTGCGAACCAGGCGAGCAAGAACTGAGCCTTCATATACTTTAATTTTAGCTTTGAATTTATAAATTGATATAAATATTTTGCAATTCAGCAACTAATTAAAGCAATGTCAACTCTAAAATTAAAATTGTTTTATTTTTCAATTTTTAAAATTGTGCACAAATATTTAAAAATCTCACAAAAAGTGTATAATTTTATATATATATATATATATATTTTTTTTTTTTTTTAATTTTTAGTGTATTACATCATAATGTACAACAATTTTTGTTTCAGGTAATCACTAAAATTAAAAAAATTAAACAACGGATCCTTAACCCTCCTGGTATCCCTATCTAAAACTCGATTTTGCATAATTTTTTAATTCGTTAAGAAAACATGTTTATCGCCTTCCTTTATTTTATGGAGTAAAGTGGCCAAAACTAATATACTCTCATATTTTTATTAATTTCTCATTGACATTTATAATTATGATGCAAATCAACTATTTTGAAATACACGCCCTTGTATGTATTAACAATTCAAATGAGTCGTATTTTGTATTCATATACATACAAATATATATATAAATATATATTATTTTGTCTTGCAAAGTATTAAATAATATATACAATTTTCTTATAATAAATGTTGTTTATGTATTAATGAGAAAACATAAAATATAAAAAACTATAACTCCCATTTATTATTATTATTATTATTTTTAGTTGCATTTAATGTTTTTTATACTTCATTTTCTAATTATTGTTTTTGAACTATACACATTTATTCATAAATCAAATAAATAGTAAAATAACTTAGGAATTTTGTAAGATATATATATTATATATGTTCAACATTATTGAAATTATAAATTTATGCCAATAATGTTTGTAAAATTTGAGATATTATATTAATTAATTTTTTTTTTGCTAACTTGTTGACTTTTATTGAATTTACTTGGGCGATATGTGTTTATATTTCATGAGTAATTTGTTTCCTCCAGTAAAATAGATAACATCATTTAAGAATTTAATATTATTAATATTTTAGTGTTTTATCTTTGTATACATGTATATTATTTTTTATGTATATATTTATATATATATATATATAAATACCTATATGTACGTTACTGTACAATATAGATATTATACCAATATGTTTTCTGGGATCTATGCTCTAGTGAACCATTTTATTAATTATATTATTTAGTATTCCTATCACTTATTAAAAATATAATATGATAAAATTAATCAAAGGGACATGCAGTTGTAATTTGGAGCAATGATACATAAATTATATATATATATCAGTGAAAAATTACATATAATTTGAATGTTATTAACACATTCCTGTTGCTTTAACTGCCTAGTAAAAATATATTTTGTGACAAATACTTTTGTTATAGACCAACAGTTCTTTGTGTATATACAACCCAAGAAATGAATTTAATTTTTCACTTCATTATTAAAAAAAATCACTCCCATCCTTATTTTTTTCAATTACCATAATTAGTTTATTCATAACAATGTGTTGTATGTTTATATTTTTATTAAAACCTTGGTGTTTATATTTCGAAGTTATTCGACACCCAAAATTGGGTCGTGACCCATAGATTAAGAAAAGCTGTAATATACAGACTGTTTATATACAGAGTGTTCCACAGAGATCTTATAAATGCAATAATGTGGGGGCCAATTCTTGAAATCATGTGATTAAAATTCATAGATTATATCGAATGAGACGTACAATTGGTATTCTTGAACTGTATTCAACAAGATTAGATAGATTGTCAAATGCAAGAAAGTATATCGAAGGAACCACAGTGGTAATATCTTAAAACATAGATAATTACTTCAAGTTAGGTTAAAAATTGTATAAATATTAATTTATTCCTTTACCACTGAGTGTTATCAATGAGATTATAAAGAAATTAATTTTATTAAAATAAGAAAATATAAAAAATTAAAAAAGCATAAAAAATCTATATAATAAATTAATCATTACTTTTTAATGATATATAATATCTATACAAAATAACATATAATCAGGAAAAACAAAATAAAATCATCCTTATGTAGAATTAATGTACCTATAAGCATTGATTAATTATACATAGATAGTCCAAGTTAATGCATAATGAAGTTTATATAAAATAACGATTATTAAAATGGTTAAAATTTTAAAATTTCTACTTGATGTGTTTTCATTTATTTTTAAGTGTAATTTTCTGTGTTTTTTTTAAGTTTATGAAAATATATTTAAAAGTAGTTGGGTACGCAAGTATGTTTATTAATAATGATACATTGGTCAGTAAACATTTTATATTTTAAGTAATGAATAGTTATATTATAATTTTCAAAAAAATCATTACAAATAAATTAAAACGCTTTAAGAAGAAATCTCTTTTTAAAATTCAAATTTATAAAATTGCTATTTTCAAATAAAAATGGGTGTACCTAATACGACCTACCATAATTGTAATGTTATAGTATAAAAATAATTTGAAAAGAAAAAAAAAATTTATCGTATTGCATAGAACTAGAATTATTGTGTTATGTATCCAGGGGATATTTTAATGAAAAATGAAACGTGAAAGTATGAAGATCTGGTTGAATTTTGATGCATATGGTTTAAAATGTTGTTTGGGTATAATTTTTTCATATAAATATAATATAATCAGATAATCTCATTTACCAGTGGCAATGTACCTATATAGCCTGTAAATCCTTTGTCAAACAAGAAAAAATAGCGTAGGTTCCAATGAATTAGGTATATTAAAAATATTGTAAAAATAAAATAAAATGTAGGTGTATTAAATTAAAAAAAGGAAAAATGATATTTTTTAGCTCATTTTCGTTCGAGTAGTTTTTAATGTCATCATTCAAAATTTCGCTAATTAAATCGTTAAGCATAAGAACAGTATTATCGGTACTCATATCAGATAATAGAACAATTGCTCATATTTAATTATTATTAGTAATAATATGAAGTTGATTGATTACAAATAACAATTTATTATATTACAAATTAACATCGTACTAGCATCGAGATAGATAAGAATACTGGAGTGCGTACTTGATAACAGAAAACGGCCGGGCGCTAATAATGTTACCCCCACATTATAAATTTATAATATTAATATTTTATTATTTATATGCACTCACTACTAAAACATAAAATTTTTGCCGAAGTCCTAAACTGTCTTTCACATATTATTTTTTCTATTAATCTATTATTTATACTATTTAGTTTAAATATGGTTATTTTATGTGCTGCATTAGTTGTAATAATAGGCAACTAAAAGGAAACTCTATACAGTTCCATCGGTTAGTAATTGACATTTCACATTATTTAAAAATACACTGAGACAGTTACTATTCACAAAAAATGTTTCTGTTGAAAGTGGTAATTGATCTAACTTTGATCTTCCAGAAGGTGATATAGAATTTCGCTCAGAAAAACGTACTTTAATTGAACCAGATAAATCTATAGATGAAAATAAACTAGAAACATATTTGTATCCATTAGATAATATTAACTTGGGATGTTATGTCAATGATATTTTAGACTATATGGGAGGATATGTTGTAAGACGTATACTAAACAAAATAGTTGGTCCAGATTGTGTTAATTTATTAATAACGAATAATTTTGATCATAAATACAGTAATTCAAATTTTACAACATATGTAAGTAGAGGAAAATTAATAAATATCTCAAATGCTGTATCATTAATTTTACAACTAGAAAAGTCATTCCAACTTATAGTTATAAAAGAACAAATCCTTCATAAAAATACAAAATTATTAATTATTGAAAGCGCTAAAAAAAATATTCTAAATAAAAATAACAATTTTTTTTCCTTAATTCACATCCTACTAATATAGATTTTGGATCACCTACCCATGAATATAATCTTTTTACATTATTATGTCAAAAATTTATTAATATTCGTATTAATTTCAATATGAAAAACAATATAATATGCGTATAATTTTTAAAAACCGTTCATCTGTAAGACAAAAATTAACAAAAATTATCTTATTTAATAATGTATAAAACTTTTAAGTCGTTTATATACACATAATTAATATGTATATATATTTTTTTACAAGTGATATGTGTATAATAATGTATGTTTTTTAACCCTTTGTCCTATAAACCGAACAGCTTATGTTCATTTTATTGTGTGTAATAATATAATAATATATTATTAATTACATAATTTATTATAATATTATATTTTAATAAAAGTAAAGTAAGTACAAATTACAAATTATTAAGTGAATTAGTAAATAGTAACTCACTAACGTCACAACGGTATTATACCTTACGGTTATGGTTATATGTTATACCATTGATTATAGAATAGACAGATAGCCCACGGCATAGGGAAATTTGGCTACTAATATTATATTTATACGGGTTGCCGAGAGGTGGCGCTGTATGAATTGACACAATTAATTTTACTTTTTCCTACAATAGTATATATTAGTATTTCCATTTTCAACAGTCAATGCGACTTTAGATACCACGGCTGTGTGCCTATATGTGTCGCAATGCAGCATATTTGAAACCTGTTTTTGTCTGTCTAATTATATTAATAAATAATAACAATAATATATATAATATATCAATTACCCACATTTCGTCACAAACATACGGAAATATTTTGATGGTAATGCCCGTTTCTTGAGAATCATGTATAGGAAATTTCTTATTCACACAATCACACATTGTTGTTGACGTTTATGTGTGTATACAATTTGTACAAAACATAATAAATTGTGATTTTTTATAATTATGATTTTCTGAGGAAGGTTAGACGAATAATACTTCTGAACAAATTTAAAGTAAAGAAGTTCATCTATGTTTTTACCAGATAAATGATAATAGCAATAATAATGCAATTTTTTTATAGCTGTTTAAAAATCAATAAAATATATTTTTTTAATCATCATTTTTTTTAGTTCATAATATAAATATTTTCAAAAATCATCTAGTACAAATAAAGACAATGAAGTAACAAATTCAGAATCATTTTTTAAAATTAATAAAATACCAGTATAATGTTTATTTATGCAAATTTACAGACCATCTAAACGTTTCAGAAAAAAAAAAAAAATATGAGACATAACATGAAATATTAAATTTTAATTATTTTTAATCATAATATATAAATATTTTTTCTTATTCAAATAATATAATATTGTTTTAAAATCTTAACTTTAAGTAAAAATGTATAAACTTACATTTCAAAAAAAAATAAAAAAGTTTTAGGATTAGTTTCTGTTAATGGTGGAAGTTCTGAAGGTTCTCTTTAAATTGATATGTGTAGCTTGTGGATTCAATTAACTCTTATAGGTACAATGTCAGAACACAGGAACAATAAAAATAAATAAAGGCATTTATTAATAAATTAAATATGGTTTAATATTTTTAACTTAGAAAGTTTTGCCAATTTTGATGTACTTGAAAACATTTTTGTTTTATTAAATATTTTACATATTAAAAGTAATTCAATTATATACATTTTATGTTCTATACAGTTTGCCATTGATTCATTTAGTCATTTTATTATAGTATTATTTTTTTTCATATGCTCAGTTAATTGAAATTTAATTTTTTTTTTATGCAAATAATTTTTATAATTGTTTTCAAAATATTTAACATTTTATTTATTACATTATTAAAAGAATTTGATGGTGTTTTAAGTCCATTTTCATTATCAATTGATGTGTAATTTTTATTAATTAAAAGTAATTGTTTTTTATCATTTAAATTTTTATTTATAAAAAGTTCACATTGACAATGTGTGCAATTAAATTTTTTTATACATTTATATCCTAAATATCCTGCAAAGTATGTAACAGAACAGTCCTCCAAAGTAACATCATTATTTAAATTTTCAATATTAAAAGAATTCTCATCAGTAGACATAAAAGAAACAGATAAACGGGGAGATAAATTAGAAATATATTCAGTATCAGAGTCAGAAGAATTGGAATTTATATTATTTTGTAATCCTATTGGGTCGAATATTATTGGATTATCATCTACTTGAGTGTCCTCACAATTTGTACCTTTGGATGTACATAAAGAAAAAATACAATTACTTCTTATTGAAGTCCTAATTATTCTAGCTGTTGGATTTTTATTATAACCGCTATTTTGTCGAATAATACTAAAAAGATTTTCTAATGTATCCTGATTCAAACGATTAGTCATTAAAAAAACAATATCATTGGATTTTTCTTCTTCAAAAAATTGTAATACACCATTGATTGTCTGTGTAAAATCTTTAAAACAAGGTGGTTGTGTAAATTTTCCTTTTTTTAATTTTTGTAAATTTGTGAAATATTGTGAAGATTTATTTAAAAAAATTTTTACTGTTCCTAAATCAGTTAATGCACAGTGATACGGATTATGACTATATAAAGACCTACTATTAAGACAGTCAAATAAATTATTAATAAACTCAATAAAATCTGCGGTATTTGAGGAAGTGTTACTTTGAAGTTGTCCTGTTTCTATACAAGTTCGCATTGTTGCTGACATAGAATTGCTTAATAATTGTGCTGCTAATTTAACGCGCATTTTTTGAAAAGAATTTGGATAAATGTGTGCATCTGTTAGTTTGATGAGAGCCTTACTTTTTTGATTTTGTTTGTCTAACTCATATGTTTTTTTTATGTCATCAAATGAAATTTTAATGTTATTGTCTTTTATAAAACAGGCTTCAATTAAATTATTTCTAATACTTTTAAGTAAATGTGGAACGTCAAATAAAGAAAATATTTTGTTATTGTTAATGAAAAAGAATGGCTTATCTTCTGAAATATTTAATGATTTTAAAGTACTTTGATTATTTGTGCCTTGATCACACACTATAATTTTTGGCCATAATCCAACATCAAATAATTTTTGAAGAACATCAATAACTAATTTTTTTAATATTATTTTGTTAACTCCAGAATGAGCGAGAAAATAGGCAATTGGAAATTTCCAAGGTGAATAAATACCTCGAGCCATAAATACTAGAACACAGTTAGCACTTTTATTAGACCTACCATAATGACCTAATTCTTCAAAACCTTCAATGAAATCAAATTCTTTGGAATATTCTAAAAACTCTTTTATATACATTTCATCAAAACAAACAGTGCACGCTTTTTCTTTATATTCGGATGACTCAAATTTTTTTTGAAGATGACTAAAAAATAATTTGCTAAAACCTGGTAAGAATTTGGATTGACCAATCCAACGACGAATAGTTGATGGTCCTGGTAAATTAACTTTCTGTGAACGTAAAAATTTATATGCCGTTGGAGATTTATAATATAAATTTAAAGCTAAATTTTTTTCATTTAATGTCCATGATTGACGCTTATCTTTTAGTTGCATTGTCACCATTGCTTTAGAATTTACTGATGCAAAATTATGAGTATTTACTAAATTTTTAAAATTATTATGCAAGTTAAAACTATTAGCTCTTTTTTTTAATTTTGCAATGTGAGTAATTTTATTATGAATTATTTTCTTTTTTCGTTTTAATTTTTGTTTTAAATTTAATTTTCTAGGTGTGTCTAATTGAATTGAATCACATTTATTTTTTAAATATGAACTTGGCATTTGTATTATATTACTTATTTTATTTTTTTGAGGAGTCAAAATTAAAGAAGAGGGACTAGGGAAAACTAATTCTACTGTATCTGATTTTGTACAATGATCACAAAAAACTTAAAATTTTTTGACAATAAAAATTCTCTGAAAATTTAATTATATAAATATATTCTCATTCAATTGGAAAGTGGACTTTTCATAATATTTAGTTTGTTAGAGTATATTAAAAGTTGTAGTAGTAGTAGACATGTAGTCGTATATAAAACGTTATTTAGAAAATGCATAAATATATAAATTTATAAATTTAGCATAAAATAATTCGAGAAATAATTTATTGTTTTAATTTTTATTATTTAATTTACGTATTACAGCAAGAAAAATAATATTGTATATAATAATATTATTTAAAATATATTTATGGGAGAAAACCTGCTAAGATATTTTAAATTGTAATTCAATTATAAATTATTATTGATGGTAGTATTAACAATACAATAAACTAGTATGTTAAATATAGCTACTATACTCTATTTCAAATAAGAATGGTAAGGGTTTGCGCATGTATACTGACAAAAAACCCGCAGCCGAGTCGACAATTTTATTTTCTCACCCGAACAATGCCGACATATTACGACTGTAAACGACTTTTTTCAAACAGCGCTGCCGTCGCCAACTATACACCTTGCTCGCATATTAATAATTTTTTTTTACACATTATTACCGCCGACGTCGATATTATCATAGAACATAATGTTCTATGATATTATTTTTACGTAAATTTACGTTGTTAATTTCTTTGATGATAACAATGGACACTGGTTATTGGTTAAACTAAAAGCATGGCACTGTGCTTGGTCTAATAGGCCCCATACGCCTGTAAACATATTGATATTGCACAATAAAGGCGTTTGTACTAACAGTTATATAGAATATGGTGTTGTTTGACGTGTTGCGATCATTTTTTGTATTAAAAATTTCAAAACCAATGTTTGCTTTGATACATAATATTGTGAGTAAATTAATATATATTTATATATATATTAATAATAATAATAATAATAATGATAAATTATTATTACTATACAAAATTTACAAATTTATTATACGCAGTAGAAAGAAAACGAAACACTTTGCGCGCTATGTATAATGCATACGCTACCGCTATCGTTGACAACGGCAGTAAATGTAACTACATTTTTCTGTGGTATGGAAGGGGAACTAGTTAGGGTGAGGTGTGGAGATGCGCTAAACCGACCAATTTTCGTCCGCCGCCTTACCACTCTTATTTGAAATAGAGTTTACGTAGAACGTAATGCAATTTAAGATTCGAATTGGTTAATAATTATTATACTATAAATTTACGGAAAAAAATGCTATACAATTCTAAAATGTGGCGTTTTTTATAATATGGTATAAAAATCGTTTTAAAATAATTGTATACATACTCAAATGCCTTGTAATCAAATATTATAATTTGACATGTGTTTATAGACACAGAGCGAGTCAATCACGAAACGTGTGTTCTATAACCTTAGAATTCCTTCTCACAATACTCGGTGTCCTATTCAGTTCTCATTTCTTATCCATTACACAAATTATTGTTACTTCCACTCTTCCAATAGAATAATTAATGTCGCTAATGAGTTCTTGTAAACCATCTACACTTAATGTTTTGTATTTGTTTGTATAGTTTTTATTTTTTGTTTACTTTTTATTGTTTATTTATATATTTAAAAATTGTTTTCACTCTGTAATTGCCGTTTGAAGTATAAAAATAAAATAAAAAAATATTTATATAATATATATATATATCAATATATTAGATGTAAATACAACCAATAAAAACTATTTTAACACAATTGTTATTTTTAAACCTAAACTTTTTTAAAAATTTAATACACATGTATATAAATAAAGAATCGACGTGCCAAAAATAGCGTTAAAAGCCGATATATATATATATATATATACCTATGATTTAATTCTAAAGTTATTATCTATTATAAGTTAGTATAATAGCCTATTTTTACTGAATAGACACGACGTCAGTATAGGCAATTATATTATTAATAACTATACTAAAAATATTTTGCAAAATACAAACCAGCTGTCAATAAATTAACCTTATATTTGTTTATGTAGAATCTGTTATTATAAAAGCGTTTAACACCATTTAATTTTATTCATATTTTTGTTTTTTTTATTGTTCATAAATATATGTTAAGGAATTTATAAAATGTTTGTTATTTCAAGTTATAAAATCATTTTTATAGTAATTTTTTTAAATTATTTTTCTTTTACGAAGCAAGATGGTAATACAATTTTTTTAGATTTTTATTTTACAATTTTAATAAGAAAATAGGATTTTCGCTTTTTTATACCTAGTATCTACTGAAGTACTATGTATCTTTATTTATAAGTAGTTATATATTTTATATATTATTATTAATTAGCCATTTTAATTATTATAGAGAATACGTTTATTCATTTTATAACCAAGTGTTTACTTGGAAGTCATTAATTTTATAATTTCTTATTATTAACCAGTTAATGATAAAGTACCTAATGTTTATTTTTTTAGAATTTGCTGTATTCAAAGATATGTTTAATAAAGCTGAAATAGGTTGGTATATTCTATTCGTATATCGGCATTTAATCGATCACCTAACTTATGAGTACTTAATCCTTCCCACTTTTTATCATCCAATCACTCTATTTTCAATCGATCGTTAACAGATTGCTAACACTATTTTTTCGATGTATACACATGGATACGATGACATAACCTTTAATTTTTGCTTATCAACTTATTCTCTTTATTAGAGGATTTGTTAACTATTCTCTTGTTATTAGAGAATCATTCATCGTTAACAGCTCGCTATCAATAATTTTTCGATGATTCATACATCTTGTCATTGAACACATATATCATATATTTATTACATATGATTCAATCGATCACATAACAGAATATTATAATATTATTAGTAACTAACGTCCAAACATGTGAAAATTAAATGTATTTTTATTCAATCACCCTAACTTAATAATATGACAAACAGGAAATAATATAAAATACAACTGAATTTAGTTATTCAAATAATTTAAAATATTGAAATGTATAATATTATAAAATATGTGTTACCTTAACTGGATTTTGAATCACAATAACACATTATTTATTAAGATAATGTTTACTGAAGCCAAATTATTTGAAAGTTATGTTAGTAAATATTTAAGCATAAAATGTTAATATTAACTTGACTAAACATATAAAATTGTATTAACAATTTAATTATTTTAAACAAGAGTTCACACGCATGGCTGAACTAATAATATATTTATTTACCATCAACTGCATTTTAAATCATTTACGTATTGCAAAATCGATAATCGAACAACGCACTCTTCAATCATATAAATATATATATTATCCATATATTTCCATTACATTACGCTACTCAAAACAATAATATATGCAAAATTATCACAAAGTAAACATGATATCTTAACAATAGTGTTATATCTACTTACTGTGAAGTACAATAAGAATTTTATTATTTCCATACCTATCCAATCTGACTAATCCGATATATTTTAAAATAATATATAATATACGATTACACCCGCGTTGGATCTATTTCTGTCAATGACAACTATAATAATAGATTATCATAATACACGTTACTGCAAACACTATAAAGTATTGCAGCTGTATGTATAAATATAGTATGACGGTGTAGAATTTTATGTGTAAAAATAAAAAAATTAAGGAATATATAAACGTTATTTTCTTTATGTGAATTGCTTGAGACTTTAAGAGTATACCCATAATTTTTTTAAAAAAAGCTTGAGAGGTTGGAGAACCATCATGGAATCCCTATGGGAACACACTACTGTAATATATTATTATTAATTAGCCATTTTAATTATAGAGAATACGCTTATTCAATATTCAAAGGCATATCGCCCAAGTCGCTCCATGTATTTTTAGATAGGTAGTATTAAAAAATGTATAGTATTGAATTTGTTTATTACGAATACACGGTCATACAGGAGTTTATACTTTCTATTTCCTAATTATGAATTTTTTTTTTTAATAATTATGTTCTAGGAAGTCATTTGTTTTCTAATTGAACAACAAATTTTTTTTTATAATTATGAGTTATTGATACGGTAATAATTATTTTTTTTAGATTTCTCTGATTACATTAGTCGGTTAAATGATATTAACATAGGTTAGTAAAATATATTCGTAAATAAATACCTAATTTAAATAACTACGATCAGTACTGTTGGTAACACAGACAACTGATTATTTAAGAATCTTGATTGTTTAAGAATTTGTATTAGTAATTTTATGCATACCGGATTGGGTTAATTTGGTAAATAAAATGTTAATAATTTATTTTTCGATTATCAATATTTTTCCAATGCATTTTTCTACCGGCCCGGCGGCCCATCAAGATTTTGTTGGTATCTCAACAGGTCAATCTGGGCCTGATTTTACATTAATGTTATTATATCTAATGACTTATATGTGATATGTTATGTTGAGAATAATAATTAATGCCATATCATATCGTTTTCCTTACAATGTAAGTTATATACATTTTTAAGCTATTAATTAAGCTTTAAGCATTAGGCATATAGAACATCTGGCAACGAAAATCAAATCGAATAGCATAATGATTTTAGTAGGCTGCATTGGACCATTCGATGACACTAATACCAATGACGATTGGGAGTTGTACATAGAAAGATTAATTTTAAAAAGATAAACTATTCGTAAAATGCAATAACATATATTTGAAATGAAAAAGATAGCGACATAATTAATAATAATGGAAAAGAAAGTATATCAAAGTATCAAGTAAAATAAATAGTCACAGATTTTTTAATACCAGATAAACCAGAACTAGAAACATATGAACAGATAATATAGAGTGTCTTAAAAATTACTACAACCTAAAACTATATTTTATTACGTACTTGTTAAGTTCAATAACAAAATACATAGGAGAGACAAGTCAGTGCAAGATTATATCAAAGATGTATAGAAAATATTTGTCTACTGCTAATTTGGAGAAGGATTACTAGAAGGACTAAGGGATATATAGGTAAGTGGTATATATAGAGCCGGAGCTAAACGTCAAATCTGAATGGAAACGGGGGAAAATTTGTCTTTTGAAAAATCAATAGAAATTGTATCACAAATATAACTGGTAAAGTGGTAACAAAAGAAAGCAATTTAAACAAAAATTATGAAGAAATACATTTTATAAAGATGTGGAATTATAGTAAATTCAATCGGTAAGCATCACTAATTCCCAACAAATAACAAAGTTCCAGAATATCAACTACTCACAGCAGAGAAATGTAAAAAGTTACACAATAATAAGATCAATGGAAGAAAAACAATGAATAAATATACAACTAAGTCGTAGAAGATCTAAACATATACTTCCAGACTAAATGTATAAAATATACACATGTAATTTATGCTTTTGAATAGGACATGTAAGTTATAACTTAAAAAGAGTGAGTTGATTTAACGGAATTTTGTAGCAGATTATATCGTATTAAAAATAGTAAAAAGTTACGTAGAACTGAACCTGAACCTAGAATTATACGGGTAAAGAAATATAAATGGAACTAAATACAGGAGCATCAGTGTTCATAATTTAAGAATAAGAGTATATCAAATGGTTTAGTTACAAAACACAGCCACGGTGGGTTCATATTACGAAGCAAAATAACCGGAGATCCAATTTCAAGTTGTAAATTTCTTGCAATTTTTGAGGCATTAAATCAGTATTAATAGTGGGAGATATACTGCAGCTAATAGTTTCGATAAAAATAATTCGCTCCTTAAAAGATACGATATCGCTGCGAAGAAGAGTATTATAATATCTCAAGTCACTTATGTGTACAACTAACTGGTTCACACTAGATTTCAGTTTGCTAAATTATTCATTCTAAGATGAAAGAAGGACTTTTCACTGCGTTAAAGTTTCATTCTAATCTTTTCTAATGTCATGAGTAATCTTATTAAAATCACTAGTTGATAACTGAGACAGTAGTGCATCAAGACCTTTCTCAGATGCGTAAGATCTTAATCTGGTCGATTCTTTGTTACCGGATGCTTAAGGAGTAGAAGAACTCATTTTAGAAACAACACAAGATATTAATAATAACTTCTTTAATGAACACAGATACAACTATATTGTACTTAAGCAGACGAAAAAATGTAAATGCAACCAACCTAGTACTACAAAAAAATGTAGCAGATAGAGCAACTTTTGAACGTTACCACTTTAAAAGACAAATGAACAACCTAGTATACTACGTCAACTGATCAACAGCTGATTGAATAAATGTCACAAAAAGAATGATATCTTGTGATGATATCTAATAACATATGTTTTTTATGAGGGTTTAAACTATTTAACGAAAAGTATAGGTAACTCATGTTATTTGAGTTTTTAACATAAATTTACCACATTCATAAAAATATATATATTTCAGAAAATTATTTAATGTATAAAAGTAATTATTCATGGTTTATAATTGAATATACTTATTTTAGATATACGTGAACTTAAGGGTAAGGTATATTATTATTTAATATAAAAGGTTTTGTTATAATTCCATAACTAGATTATAGCTGATGTTTTGGTGGTTTTATCCATTTATATACAAAATTCATCGTTGACAGTATTCAAAAATGAATATAACGTACAATGTCATTATATGTAGAGTAATATTTAATAAATTAAAACGATTAAAAAGTATTATATTACCACAATATATCAAAAAACGTGAAATATAAATATTATGTAGATACGAACGATACAATTAGTATTGTAGAGTGTTACCTACGGTTACCAAAGTGTCACAAAAATTATACTCGGTAGTATAGTGGTAATTATCTCCGCTCGTTGAGCGGGTGACTAATAGGGTTTGATTCCCTGCCGGAGAGCCACAGCGAAAAAATATATTATTTAAAAAAAATAATTTTATGTATTTAAATAATAATTCATGGTTTTTCAATTGAATATATTTTAGATCATAATGGTGTTATGTGTAAGTTATATTTTTATTTAAAATAAAAGATTTTGTAATTACTCCATTCATTTATAAATTTCGATGTAGCGTCTTATTTCATAGGAGACGACTGTATTATTTATTTTAATACTCAAATAATATTCTCAAAATATTCAATTAATTAAATACTATACCCATATAAAAGTACAATAAAGTCCTATCTAACTTAATAATTAAAAAAAAATATATAATCTTATTACAAGGCGAAGTCGGACGATCCGGTAAACATTCTGATTTGATTGTAGTTGATGCGTTTACAGGTTCTTTTTCTTTGAAGTTACAAAATGTTGTTCCTAACTAAGCAGGTGAAATAGCATTTCATTGTTCCGCTATCTCTTCTAATTGTATTTTATTCTACGTAAATTTATGACATCCTTTTAAATATAATTGTGTTTTATTAATACGTTTCTTATTGTAATAAGGTATTGTATAAATAAAATTTACTTAGGTATTTATCGATTATAGAGTAACATCATATTATTATGTAGTTTTCATGTAGAAAATATAATGTAACTCTTAATTATAATCAAATTATAAGAAAATAATTTCATTTTATAACATCACATTTCCAATAGCGACCCAATTGTTTTTATCAAAAATTAATAGTCCGAATTTGGTTTTTACATTTATATAAAAACCTAGCTTGTAGTGTTGTACTATGAATACAACAACCCGAGAATATACTTTTCTTTTCCCTTACTTTGTCTAGAAGTCTATGTTTCTATCGTTGCTATCCATATTTACCATATAAATGATATTGATGAAAATTGAAAATACAACTTTTATCATCAATGTATATTTTATATATTATATTTTTAGTGGACATAAATGTATACAAACAATATGTTCTAAAACATTTTGATAGTATGTATTATTTAATTATACATATATAATATAATTAATTAAAAATATTTAACATTTTTATGATATGATTGAGCAATGGTTTTGGAAATATTTAAAGAGATTTTTTCGAATTATAAAATTTAATTTATTAGCATAAAGTATAATTTATTGATGTTTAGTTCTTAAAATAAACTTAAAACGACTAAACTGTTCTACCTCAAAAGAAGCTGTCGGGACACATTAAATAATTGAAATATCTTAGGCTTCAAATGGTATATTCTTGGATATTTTTTGTCTTACATGAAATGTAACACAACGATGTTTAGTTTCTAAGAATTAAATATTCATTTGTTTTATTTATATAATGTTTTATAGTTAAATCTTTTATCTACTTTTAATATATATATATATATAAAAAAAAAACAATTTTCTGGATTAATTTTAAGAAATATGTATCAAAATATGTATATTTATTTAAAATATTTAAAAATCTAATTTATTGCAATATATGTGGTTATTACTGCATGAATCAAATGTTGATTCAGGAAATTGCTATATTATGAACGTGGAATTATCGACATTAATTTTTCACAAATTACAATATGAAAACGAGTGAAAGTATGCAAGAAAAAATGTGAAACTATTTTTGTATTTTGCGACACGCACAGGGAGTCAACTATAGTCATTCATTAGAAGGAGTCAGATAACGTTTACATAATAATACGTATATGGCATACGAGTCACGTAATTACGAAATTTGTTAAAACCAAGATTGATATCTGACACGAAAATTTATCAATGTTTCATTCCGAGATCCAATATAGCAAATTTAACGAAAATAAATGAATTGAACATTACTGAGAACAGACATGTAAATTATAACTAATAATATAATGAACGATAATAACGTAGCAAGTTCAAACAAGGAAATCCAAGATACGTATTATCGAAGAAAACAGTCACATTATGTGAAGGAAAATTAAGTTAATCAAGTTAAACTATTTATTATGTGCAACGTTTTCATTTGTGGACTGTTCATCAATAATGTTTTTAGTCAACATATTGAACACTACGATAATGTTCATTAGAGGAAAAGTAACAATGTTACAACTCTTTCGATTTATTTCGATAGTGTATCATGAATTACATTATCAAATGACTAAATCAAAGTTTATAAAGATAGCACTTTTATTGGAAACACCACCAATAAGAGACAAGTATAGCAGTCAAAAGTAACACAGCTATTGCCGGTGGACGTCCCTCGTAGGAATTCATTTCTTCTGTAGTACGACGATTGAACCGGTCCCACCAACCTCGAGCAAGCGATTGACAATCGGAATTGTGATGTTGCTGCGAGATGTGAGATTGCTCTAAAAATCATAATACAATCACGGACCGCGAAATTATCTATTATTACCTAAGATAAGTGTTTTTAAAACA
The DNA here is from genome assembly GCA_013282895.1 of Eriosoma lanigerum. Lineage (NCBI taxonomy): Eukaryota > Metazoa > Arthropoda > Insecta > Hemiptera > Aphididae > Eriosoma > Eriosoma lanigerum. Next base: position 67,759,768 of record CM023357.1, read on the forward strand.
TTGTGTGTGACGTATAAATATAATATTAGTAATATAATACTAAACTCTCACCATTTTTCTATCTTTTATAATTCGATAGATATTAATAAACTGTTTACTATTTGTTTCGGCTAACAATTATTATAAACTTCACAGGTATAATGGTGAGATTACAGTCATTTCATTCAAATTTGGACTTCAAAATTATGAGTAAGTATAACATATCATTGATTTTATTTGTATTTTATTATAAATAAATCATATAAAATAGTTTTTTTCAACATTTTATAATTTATTTTGTGAAATATAGTTATGTTATTTGTTTCATAATGTTTCATTATGTTTAATTATCGTGAAATGGAACTGCAGTTGGCTGACGTATAAGTTAACGACGAATTTGTTTAATGGATATTGAATTTGTACAGCTTCATGCCTTAGGCAGAATTTATGGTTTTACATTTTCTGTTCCTTTTCTATAAGCTATGCAAAATTGGCCAGCATAAATTACCAAGGCTGCGTAAATTAACTAATTTTTTTTTAACTTGTTATGTTAAGTTACTTTAGATATTCCTCAGTTATATTAAAAACGTTAAATTTTAATTGAAAATAAATAACTTAACTTAGTTAAAAAGTGAAATTTAATAATTTTTAAACAAAAAATAAATATATATTTTATAAACAAAAGTATCAATTATTGACGATAACTGTTTAATAAACGTATTCAATTCCAATTTTGTGATCATTGTATAAATATCCCATAATTAACGTTATACTTTTTTTTATAATATTACCTTACTTATATACATTAATATTATATAATATATTGTGTGATAATAAGAAAACTATTAATTTATAATCGAAAGCCTTCGATTAAACAAATTTTGTATTGTCTATATAACCTATAAGAAATATATTATTATAACAATACGTACAATAAAATACAAGTATTTATGTCTGTAAAATGTATAAATACGACATATCGGTATATTATATTGAATAACACGGTTTAAATTAGTTTAACTTTCATTAATTTTTTGTATTTATTTAATTTTTTAGAAAAGAACCTTTTTGCATTTTATTTTTTTTGTCGTAAGAAATATAACTTTATTAATTAATTAATTAATTTATATTTTTATATTTTTAATCCCAAAAAATAATAAGTACATGTACTTAATAGTACAATGATAAATTGATATTCATAGTATTATGAAAGTTAAATAATAATAGACGAATCTTGATTAGCAGAACGAATGCGATTGAACATGGGAGCAATTTTATGAAAATTTGAAGGGCAATGATTTATGTAAAGAGGAATAGAATATTGGTTTGAGAGTGAGGGCAATTTAAAGTGTATATAAGAGAGAATAATAGAAGAGTCAATTTGAATAAAAAGAAGATTCGCCTAATGTAACGGTCTGAATCTAAGGATTGAAAAATCTAGTAAGTATTGTATGGACAAATAATCATGTGGGTGCCAGGGAATAGAGAGTAATAGAGTGAGTAGAGAATATTATCTTATTACTAGTTAGCAATTGATTAGTAAATTATTATGTTATTTCTATATATTAATATTTTATCAGTTATATTATTCAATATATTCCTCTTTATTTTATATTTTATTGTCCAATAATATTTTAACGTTGTTTTGTATTCAATTGTTTTTCATACCTTATCAGCTATTAATTTTATAATATCAAACCCCATGACAATGGCGTCGCGAACAATTTTAAATTATGAGGCAACTATAAATATTTTGCTACAACTACTACAACCTAAGTAGTAAATGGGTAGTAAAAGTAGTAAATATATAGTAAATATGTAGCCGAAGGTTACTACCAACCAATTGGTCATGTGGCCACATAAAACACCGTATCGCGCAGCCACTGCCTTATTATGGATCCTTTTTATTATGATACATGTTGATTAATCATAATTATATTATATTATATACCTGTGGTTTCAATAGATATTATATTGGTATTTAAGTAATTGTATGTAAATATTAAATGTAAATTAACTTAAATAATTTTTTTATAAATAATTCAGAAATTTTTAGAGATTGTCAAGACTGTCATTCAATTCGTAAGTATAATTTATAAATTTAAATCATTTATGAAATATTAAAAAAATATTTTTATTACTTATGACTTGGTTAAATCTTAACGTAAAAAAAACATATGTGGGTATTATATTATTGGTGAAATTAAGAGTAGATAGAAATATTATAGCCTTGATTTTATTTATTTAATATTATTTAATGATTTTAATTAAATTAAATAAACTGTGAATAACCGTACATATCAATACGTATTTTAGTTGAAGATTCTTATAGCTTGGCTAATTTCATTAAGGTATGTTTTATTTTTTCAATATTCATTCATTTGGAAGGGGATCAGTATATTCCAGTGGTGCCCCATCGTAAGAGGTGACTAAAATAAGGTTGCGTCAGATTCATAGATGCTGTAACATACGTCAAAGTGAAATGAGAATTTGTCTTATTTCGAATGTACACTTAGACATTAGGTATGCAGGGCCTGATTAATGGTAAATGTGCAAACATAATGGTTGAATTGCGCTCAATACTTATTATTGAGCTTTGTCAAATACATTTTGATCTTGCCCGTTTACCACATATTAAATATGAAATAAACACGAACACAAAAAATGGAAAAAAGTATATTATACGAGTTTGAAATTAATACATTATAACAACATTTATAGTTATAGGATTTGTATATATTATTATATATAACAAGATTAAATATAATGAAACTAAAAACTAGTGTATTTATTTGTGTTTAAGTTTATTAATTTATTTCAAAAATCAATTTCAAAATACTTTTCTTGTATTTTCTAAGAAAAATTGTCAATAATATTTGTAACGTTTATGTGAATAAACATAATATTATTATCTACATTTAATAATTTTAAGATATTTAACCTGTTGCTGACAGTGATATATTTTAAATAGTTCTCAACTTTTTTTAGAATAAAGTCATTCACTAGAACAGTTTATTAGTACAGTATTAAGATAAAAAAAAAAACTATATATAAATGTAGATAGATTAAATCACCCAAAATTTGTCTTCTTTATAAATAAAATCACGTAGTAGACTGATCGAAATAATAATCTTTAAATTAAATGTTTCCTGAAAAAGTAGCTATTAAATAGATATAGGCTTTTATAGCTGCTCTTTTAAAATGCCCGGAGTAGTTTCGTATTCAGTGCATGAGAACGCCCAAGGAGGAGTTCACCGGTAATTCGTAACTAGAAACGATCAATATGAGTTTCGTGTTTGGTAATTTCGTGATCAGTATAACCAACTCTGTTTTGGATGGTACTAGACAATAATAGATATACACATGTATATAAATGTGAATTAGTAGATTAATAAAAATGCAATACTAAAACCGTTAAAAAAATTTCTTATTGAGATATTGGACTTAGAATCTTCTTTGCGTCTTCAAAAACATTTATCGTTTTAGGTAATTGATTATACTGCCGGTTTCGTAGGTGAGAAGTTATAACATAATTCGTGAGGGGGTTAGCCAGTGGAATGGCGTGAGAGATACTAACCGGACACTGAATGCGGTAGTCTACCAACGTTTGTGATGTCAACGACCAAATATTGGTGAGCCTATACGTCATACACAACTCCATGGTTTGAAACAACGTAAACTTGCGAGTGAGAGATACAATGTAAGAATAGGTACATGTAATGTAGGGTTTTAACAGTTTGAAGTAGGGAATTATACGATATGTTAAAAAATTTCTGTGTACAGGTGATTATGTAGGACGGTTGAGAAAGCTAAAGAAATTGGGGAAGGGTATAAAATAATATAGGTACTCGGGTAATATAAATACTAGAAACAGATTGGGTGTTGGGAAGTAAGACAAAAAATATTATGATATTTTTTTAATATTCCAATTAATGGATACAATTATATCATGTTATGAATAAATATACTTTATTCAATAAATGTATATGTTACGTATACCAACTGTGGCCATTGTTGATAATAATTGAGTAATTTAAACATCACCTATACAACTTGGTTTATGTCAAGAAATGATAAAATATTAACTTTATCCGGGAATTATTAACTTTAGCTAAACACGTGTGTCCTGTTTGAGTATATTTGGATACGATTAAATGACACGAATTAATCAAACAATCAGTTGAAATCGTTTCGTATTACCGTCGTGGTGTCTACGTGTTTTTCGTAGTTCATTTTATAATAACGTATACTTGCAATAAATATGATTTCAAAAGATAAATTCTATGAAAAATAAAAAATGTACAATATGAAGTACTTATTTATATAACTATTGGACATCGAGAAAAACACAGAATGCTTGGTGAATTAAATGATATATTATGATTGGTAAAATAATTTTACATTTTTCAAAGTTCTGTATTCATTGTAAAACTAAATTAAAACCAAAGAAAAATGTTCTAGCTATCAATCCAATGGTATATATTTAATTAAACCGTTAAATATTTCATGTAATAAAATATTATAAAACATATTATTCTTAAATCTTTATCCATATCGAGTTGGCTTATGGCAACATTAACCATGTATAATTAAGAATAGCCAATTTTATTTGGATAATATTAACATTGATAACATTGCTTAACACTAATATCAACAATAGACACAATTCGGACATTAGCTGTAACATATATATATTTGGTTTTCAGGATGATCAAAATTATAATCCAGGTACTACTCGACAATAGTTTGTAAAACATAAAAATATGTAAATTGGATATAATAGGGAATTCTACTGTTATAATGGGTATCCGCTGCTTCCACCAAATTCCGTTAAACTCCTTCGTCACTAAATCGTACCAAAATCTCAAAACACGTCAATTCAGACGCCACGTTAATCCTTTCACTTTTATATAAAGTTTTCATAATAATAATTTTTATTTTATATGGTACTTAATGTGTATCTTTATTTATGTTAATTTATATCTTTTATATTATATATTATTCTACAGTGTTCGACGTTTTGTTGTCTAAAAACTTAAATTCTAACACCGGTTAATTGAATATGAATTATTTATTGTAATGCATAATTAAAATAATGATTACGATCAAAGATTAAAAATCGTATGTATTAACAAAACAACAATTTATAAATTTGTGACAGTGCGTTCATAATATTAAGGTGGTCGGTGCAGATCATTTATTAAGGAGTACTGTATAGGCAATATTGTAAATATGTACACACGCGTGTGTCACTGTGTGAGAAGTAAATGAACATTAGTGTGAGTGTGCTATTATTTGGCTTATCGGTCAATTTCTTGTAATACAACAGTTATTAGTGTTTTATCATCTACTGGTTAATTTATTACCTACCCATAATTTATATTAATTTTATAATAAATAATACAATAATTATATAATATATGTTTATACACGCGTATCATCATAGGAACCGGGCAACCATAGTATACCACCAATATTTTTTCTGAGTGAAATCCAATATAACACAATTTATCATACTGATAATCCTTTCCATAATTTTACGTGTGGAAATTACCTATGAGAAAAAAAAATTACAAGTCCTTAAGTACAAATACCGGTAACTGCATTAGTTATCCAAAAATATTTAAAATCAAATACACAGCAACTGCAATTTTGCTGTTTTCCGTCAATTTGTCTATTATTATACAGGTAATAAACTATAATATAAAAAACAAATATTATGTTTATTATTTATACATTATATTAATATTCAATTAATGAAGTTCATTGACAAGTTGAGGCAATACATATTTTAAATAAAATGTTTTCAATTGTTTTTCCATTTTATTTGAGATTATTAAAAGTTAGGTAAATTTTCGCCCGCTTATTCGACTAAATGCATGAAAAATATAGATTGCTCTAACCTCCTTATATAAAAAAAAAAAAACAAATAAATATATTATAATCCATTAATGCAGTTCATTTTTAACACAAATAAATGGAATAACGAGAAATAAGTATTACCCAAGTATAAATTATAATCACCATGATAATGTCGATGAGTGACTGACTAATTTCTCGTCCATTGTGTACTTATAGCACATTCATTCTTTAAATTTACCTATAATTATTATTTTGGGCCTTTATTTAATTCGTGTCTTTTCATTTTAATATTATAAATTATAATAAATCAAATTTAACGATCGAATCATCGAATCGTTATTGCAAGATATAGAATATTAATATAATCGTTACAATTCTAAGAAATACTATTACATACGTATGCGCATGCACATGTATCCAATGAACACTCAAAAATATTTCACAATTAATAAATCGAATAAAAAGCACAAAAAGCGGGAGAAAAATCCACCTAGTTCTAATGGTTAAATTATTATTTTAAAAATTATTAAAATTCCTTATGTTGTTTTCTATGATATGTAGGAAATTGATTTTTAATTTTATATTTAGCTAATTAACCATGATACAAAATGAATTTATTGTTTTTTTTTTTTTTTTACATATAGTTCTACGAGTCATAGGATAATAAAATAAAAATATTTTCCCTACATATCATAGAGTTTAAGTTAGTATAGTTAGTTAGTTATAATAAATTGTAATTATTTTTCAAAATTAAAATTGGACTATTAGAAGTTAGGTAAATTATCGCCCGCTTATTAGTCTAAATGTATGAAAAATATAGATTGCTCCAGCCCCTTTAAGACGAAAACGAACGGACTAACGTTTCGCCAGACGGTCTTTCGTAGATATACCATTTTTATATTGTGTCGATATACAGTCAGTGTTGTGCATTATTTAGATGAAATTATCTAGATAATTTATCTGGATAGAATACAGTTACCTTTTTATCTTATCTAGATAAAAATTATTTTAAGTATCTTTTTATCATATCTTAATAAATAAATAGGCTATTTGAGAATAATCATCTAGATAGATATTCGAGAAATGATCTAAAAAAGTATTATAAATCGCCCTCTGTAAACACTATTTACAGCTGTAACCGGAGCATCAGATAGTTTATAATTAATAATAATAATATTTACAAAATAATCATGGTAATAACAACTATGGTTTACGCCGAGTACAAACGTTGGATCTATATATCTATTGAATATTAATTTTTAGTTTTTTATCTAGATAAAATTCGTTATATTTTATCTCTTATCTAGATAAAAAATGTAAGTGCTATGTATTTATTTCATCTAGATAAATTTCAAACAAATTATCTGTCATCTTATCTAGATAAATTATGGGTTATCTTTGTACAACACTGTATAGAAATGATAAACAAAAACCGAATACATAATCGCAATTACTATATTTTTATAAATATGATCATTTCGTTGATTGTGCAATCGCACCTATGAAAATGACCACGACCTTCGTTTAATTATTATCATATGAGATTATTTCGTCCGTTTTATTACCACGAGCAGGGACGGACAGTTGATTATTTTCGGTCTTGTGGAATAGTTGGTTCGAAATATTCAAAAACGTATATTATACGTTAATAGGTACATTGCAGGGTCATACAGTAGTTTATACTTTCTATTTCCTAATAATTATTATTATTATTATTTTTTAATAATCATGTACTAAGAAGTTATTTATTTTATCATTATTCTAAAATTGTATTGTTTTATTAATAATTTAATGATTAAGTACCGAATGTTTATTTTTTATTAGTATTGGAATCATACATGAATAAATATAAAAAAGCTACTATAGGTTAGTAAATTATATTCGTATAAGAGTACCTACTTATTATACTAATTGTGACTTATAAATTTCAAAATATTTTGTTAATAGATTAAGTCAGGGCCGTTCTTATGATTTATATATATATTAATATATTTTTTTGTATTAGAATATAGAAAAAAAAGTATAATATATAATTGATAATTGATTTGGTTATTGTTTATTATTGAATGATCAAATAAGTAGATATGTTTATGTAACTTGTTATTTTTTTGAGCGCGAGGCCCCTTCAATACGCGAGGTCCGGGGCATTGGACCGCAAAATCCCACCTAAGAGTGGCTGTGGATTAAGTAGTATATGAGTAGGCTTTTATAAAATGTTCGAACCGTTAAACCCAAATTTTCAGGTAATATTAAATTATTATGGAAAATTTTCAAAGCACTATATTTAATTAGAAAATCAACTATTCCATTCCAAAAAAAAAAATAAATTGTAATTTTCACATACTTTTAGCACCTACTGTGTATCAATATTTATGTTTAGTTATATCTGTATTAAATTTTATATTATTATTTATTAGCCATTATAATTATTATAGAGAATAGGTTTATTCAATATTTAAAGGCATATCGTCCAAGTCACTTACATGTATTTTTAGATAGATACTAGATAGATAGTATTAGAAAACGTATTATATTGTATTCGTATATTAAAAATACATACAGGGTCATACAGTAGTTTACACTTTATTTTTCTTAATTAAGATTTTTTTTTCTAATAAGTACATGAATTTGGTAGACATTAATTTAATAATTTATTAAATTTCTATTTTATTTATTAATGAATTAATGATAAGGTGTTTTTTTTTTTTAGATATAAATGACTACATAACCCGGTTTAAAATTATTGATATAGGTTAGTAAATTATATTCTTATGTTGATACTTAATTTTAAAAAAAATCTATGATAGTAACACAGATAACTGCGTGTGATTGTTGATCAATCATCAATTGATGTACACAATTGTTTATCTAAGTGTTTTTCTGATTGTATTATGCATGTAAAACATTGTCGAGTACTGTTGGATAACAACAATTTATAAATTAACTCGTGTATATTGATATCAGTATATATATTAAATTACGAGTCCAGGCCATCGATTGCCTTTATACAATTTTTTGCCAATAACGAGCGACTTCTACTGCCTGTTTGTTAGCTTTCAAAAGATCTAGAGACTTTTTGCTTCCACAGGTCTATTCTACGAGCTTCAGGTATTGTTGCGGAGTATAATGGATTGTATAGGTAAAAATAATTATGGTAGGTGCTTATTGGTAAAATCAATCAAAAATAAAACGCGATTTATTATAACTAAAAAGAACTGTCAGTTTGCGGCCTACTATTAAACACGAAATAAATAATATATATAAAGGGCACGATAGGTGCTGCTAACGGGAATGAAATGATACCACTACGGCTAACATAATAAAAATAATAAATAATAAATTGTATACATATAGATATAAATATAAAAACCGTGGCGGTGACTACAAGCCTTAAAAGGAAAGGGTGCATTTATTCGGACTAGCATAAAACGGTTGGAAAGACACTGGTGTTTTGGTTTTAAAAATAACGATATCTCAAACAGGTGTTATTGGGATTTCCTGTGTAGATGGCATGCAACTTTTTTTAGATTTTAGTCTTCTGTATAGTGTATAGTTCATACTGGTTTTAAAGTATGTCTTATATCATTGATTTGTTTTCCTCTTTCACTACTTGTCGACGGATTTCAGGTGAGGCTATTCCTACTATGGGGTAGATTTTATGAATTAATGTGGGCTTAATTGTTGCGGTGACGATCTTCACGGCCTCGTTCAAAGCGATATCGACGTGTTTCGTATGGGACGAGTTTTTCCATACTGGTAAAGAATATTCTCCAACAGAGAAACAGAGGGTGAGTGTTGTTGTTCATAGCATACTCGAATTGGCACCTCACTTTGTACCTGTGAGCTTGCGTATGATATTATTGCACGACATGGCTTTACTCTTTGTGCCCTTATAGTGATTCATGTACGAGAGAGTACGGTGTAATTTGACGTCGAGGTATTATGGTGTTAAATAATATTCTAATAATTGACCTTGCTAGTTGATGTTTAATTTCCTTGTTGCTTCCTGGTTTTTGAGATGGAAGGCACATACCTGAGTCTTTTGTGGATTTGGGCGTAGATGATTCGCTTCATAGTACGTTGTTAAGGCTTCAAGTGATGTGGGTAATAGTTGTTCGACTTCTTGAAAGCTGTTAGCTTGTGTGTCTTCTGGTTCTCTACCTGCTGTTTCTGTTTTGAAAGGACACGTGAAATCGTCTATTTTTCATGGTGCACGATTACTTGTTTTTTATATTAGTTTGCTTGTAGATTTTGTAGAGTAGACGATTACTGTTTATTGTGTCATATGCTGCTTTTAGATCTATGAGTGTAACACCTGTTACTTGGTTCCTTTCATATCCATCTTCGATATATTGTGTCAAATTTAAAATTTGGCTAAAGCAGGGTTTACAGGTGCGGAAACTAGATGAAACCGGTCGATGAAATTAATTATTCTATTTAGTATTGGACATTTGAAGATCTTAAATAGATGGCAAAGAAGTGAGATAGGCCTAAAGTTTTTGACATTATTTGGCTCTTTTCCTGGTTTTAATAGGGCTACTACGGATACTTTTGTATCCGTATCAGTAGTCAAATCCTTTTTTTGAAATAATGTTTAAAAATACTTTTTCATTTACTAAATTTTCTACCACACTGTCAATTGTTTCTACATTACCAACATCTTTTGCTATAGTTTTACAAATCTTTTGTAAATGCACTACTTTTGAACATAATTGAAATTATTACGTTGTGTACTTACATGATGATTAAGAATGTAACACCACACGACAACAATAACATAATTATTACCTAATTGTTATTCCACTGTCCATAATTTCTAGTTATCCCATAATCTCTGTTGATCTTTATTCATCTCTGACTTTGGATACCGATTCTTTTTTTGTCCTTACTATAAAAAAATATATTTTAGAAAATTATTTAATGTATAAAAGTAATAATTCATGGTTTATAACTGAATGTACTTATTTTAGATATCAGTGAACTTAAGGGTAAGTTATATATTATTATTTGAAATAAAAGGATAGATAATTAATCCATAACTAGATTATAACTGATATTTAAGAGATTTCATCTACTTATATATACAATTTAGCATTTTAAATATTTAAAAATAATATTGAAGTACAATATCTTTAAAATTAGAGTAATTTATAATTAATTACCACAATTAAAAAGTACTGCAATACATAAAAAAACGTGAAATATAAATATTATGTAGATACGAACAATACAATATTGTGGAGTGTTACCTACGGTTACTTTATGTCACACAAAAATTATCCTCGGTAGTATAGTGGTAATTGTCTCTGCCTGTTATGCGGGTGACTGGTTTGATTCCCCGCTGAAGAACTATATCGAATGAACATATTATTAAAAAATATAATTTTATGCATTTAAATAATAATTCATGATTTTTCACTTGAATATATTTTAGATGATAATGGCGCTGTGTGTAAGTTATATTTCTATTTCAAATAAATGGTTTTGTTATTACTCTATAAATAGATAATAGATGTTTAGATGATTACATTCACATTTATATAATTATAAAATTCATTTAAAATTACCTTTTATAGAATATAAATTAATATTAATATTAATAAAATTATAATAGTTATAAAACTTTCCTGCGACCATTGTATAATATAAATTATTTTAGATTCTGAGCGAAGCGAAGAATGTATTGGTTTTTACAATGAAGTTTTTTTTATATATTGTCTGAAAGCATATTTTTGGATAGAAATAATGATCTCATTACCACGAATATGCTTAAAAAAACTACCAAAAAAAGGTGGAAAATTGGTAAAATTACAATTAATATTATAAATTTTTCGAAAAAATTTTAATACTCTATACTTAGTCAGAAAATAAACCAATCATCTCCATATTTTATTCTTTAATGAAACACTCATGTGAATAAAAATGTTCAAGTCCTTACGATCAAAACCTAATTAGTTATTATAAAATAAAAAAAGTGGGAAGGCCGATTGTGGATGTTCCTCCTTCATCCCTTCGGTCCTCAGAGAAATTAGTGTTCATTATAATTATTAAGATTTGAATGCAATGATATTGCATTAGAAAATACGATTCTGAGCGTATCTAAATATATTGCAATATTATATACTGATAATCCATTTAACATTTTACCATGAATGTATATTACATTTGTAAATATGCAAAATAAATTTCAAATCCCTACGATCAATATTCAAGGAGCTTTTCAAGGAAAAACTTATGAAAAATTCAAAAATTGAGCTAAATAAAGTACAACTAGATTAAATTCGGTATAGAAAGGGTACCTTATTTGTGGTAATCGGACCATTATTTCTACCAGAAAAATGGTTTTTATACTCGTATATCAGGAAAAAGCCTATAAAAATTGTCAATTTTCCGCTTCTCAATGAAAATCTTTTGGGAAATTCGAAAATTGAGTCAAATAAAGTACCAACTAGATGAAATTTGGTATGGAAAGTTTCCCTTTTTGTGGTAATCGGACCATTATTTCTACTCAAAAAAAGGTTTTCATAGATTAAAAAAAAAAAAAGTAATAAAAAGCCTATAAAAAAATTGCCTGTTTAGATTTTCAAAATATTTTGTAAAATGATTATAGTAGTATTATAGTATTGGACTTCTATAAAATTTTCAAATAGATTATTTCAAAATTGTAGGTAATATTAATTTTTTTTGGGAAGACGTTCAAAGCTCTATATTTTTCCAAATAATTATCTATTCCCTTCCAAAATTTTACCATGCTTGTAAATAACCTATATTTATACTAAAAAAAATTTCAAGTCCCTACTATTTAAACTTAATAAGAAATCACGAAAAAAAAAATATAATAAAAAGCGTATAAAAAATTGACAATTTTCGGCTTATTAAGGAAAAACTTTTGGGAAATTCTAAAAATAAGCTTAATAAAGTACCAAGTAGAAAACATTTGCAAGCAAAGCAGATGCTATGCGTAATAATCGGACTATTATTTCTACACGAAAAAATGTTTTTATACATAAAAAAAAAAACATCTTTGTAGAATCAATACATTTCTCGTTCCGTTCAGAATCTAAAATTTAAAATAACAGAAAATGTAAAAAATCGAAATCTAACCATTTTTTTGGCAGTTTTATATGAGATATTCTATTTTTAATAAAAACATTATTATCACCCAATAAAGTATCATCAGACATAAAAAATAACAAAACGAATCATTTTTGTAAAACAAATACATTCCTCGCATCGCGTAAAATCTAAAATTGGTCATACAAATTTTATCATCGAGATATGTATTAATGTACTTTATATATTTTATTTTTAGCAATGGACATAATATATAACTTAAATAGTTATGTTTTTTTCAATTTTAATGGTATGTATTAATATAATTATACAAATATTAGATAAATAATAAATCTTTTTTTGTGATATAATTGATTAAATTTTTTGGACTTACTTATCGAATTTTTGAATTTTATAAAGCTATCATTTAATTATATAGCATAAATTATAAATTATGGATGACTAACTCTTAAAATTAATTTATAACGACTCAACAAACATTCAAACTCAAAAAAATTAATTATAGCATATTACATATTTATTATTGTAAAAACAAACAATTAAATCTTCAGCAGAATAAACAACTAATACAGACAAAAACAATATGAACTATATTGAAAAATTCAACCGATATATTGATCTAAAATAAGAATTTATCAATCATCTTTTTGAAATTAATTCATTGTTAGAAATTGTTCTATATGTAAAAATAAAACAATTACACCAGAGTTTGGATTAACCGGATTATATGGAACAATTTAAAGATATTAGGATTTATTTTCTCATGTGAATAGATTTTAGATTTACTATAGATATAGTAAACAGTTACGAAACACTATAATCTTATTTTATATCTAGAAATTAATCATTTGCATACATGAAGTAATCAACCAATTTGTGAAGTTATTATTACATGAACTAAAATATGTTTCAGTGAATTACGAAATTATGTACTTCGAATTATCGACATTAATTTTCTACAAATATCAATATAAAACTGAGTGAATATATGAAACAAAAAATGAAATTATTTTTGTATGTTGCGACACAGACAGGGAGTCAATTAGGCATTCCTTAGGAATCCAGATAGTTCGACATATTTGTTAATAGCTAACGACTATGTTCCTCAACTGTTGTTGTCATCTAATACTCTTTTTCAGTGGACAGACATTGGTATAATTCAATGTTCTTTGAAAGTGCGTTTATCATAGATAATATAAAATAGTTAGACCATAGTATTTAATTTTAGAAGAATAAACAATCAAATTTAGATGTTAAAAAGGATGCACACATACCTGTAAATACCTTATGCCTGAGAGAGATTAATTTTCTATAATATTTAATAAATTATTTTTCTTTTCCTCGTTCCAGTCCACGAAACTGTTGCAGTGGTCTATCTATTATTTCGTTATTTATAGGTAACACAGTCGTCACCGTTGGTTGTTGCTTGTTGGAATTCATTTATCTAATGTGACGTTTTAACGGTCTCGACAACCCCTATCATACGATCGCGGACATCGACGCGTTAAATGTTTTTGTATAATGTATGCGTTAATTATATGTATATTACATATAATTATTTAAATGATTATTAATTCTTATAATTTGATGTTATTAAAATAATATCTTCATTTTTTTCTTTTAACATTATTATAAATACAATTAAACTCTCATCGTTTTCATTTTTTATAATTTGGCACTAATAAATGTCTACAATTTCGGTTTATAATTATTACGAAATTCACAGATATATTAGATAGATTACAGTCATTTAATTCAGGTTTGAACTTAGCTGATATGAGTAAGTAAAATATATCAGTGATTTAATTATTAGGTATAATATTATTATTTATTATTCATATAAAATAGTTTTTTTCAATATGCAATAATTAATTTTATGTAATATAAGTATGTCATTTTTTTCTTAATATGTTATATTTTGACATATTAAGTATTAAGTTTTCAGATTCAGGCTTCAGATCTAAGGCAGAATTTAGGGTATTACATACTCTTTCCCTTTTTTATGATTTGTAATGCAAACTGGCCTGCACAAATTACATGTTAAGTCGAAAATGGTCTGGACCAAATGGAAATGGTTAACTAGAACATTAACATTTTTAATGATTATTACTTTATTATGATTTGATTATTACTATTTCGAACTGTTGTTTCTCGAGCTATATACTCGTAAGCAAAGATAATTTGTTGTCATTTTCGCTTAAAATTTAATTTTTATGTAATTAAATTAATATTATTTTTTGAGCAGATATAATATCGGTCCGTTCTACTCTCAAGAGAACCGCAACAACTGAACTTTGTTTTCTTGGGTACACTATTAAGCATTTAGCTGATGGAGCCCAAAGAGATCTATGCAATTTTTTTTTGAAGTAGTGTTTTATCTAATTAAAAATTTGCGGAAAATATTAATTTTTCGATATTTTTCTTAGTATAGAATTCTACAGTTTACATAATTCACGGTTTTTTTCTTATTGAAAGAATAAATAATATCTTTTAGTTTATTTATGAAGTTCCTGTAGTTAAATAATACCTTATTCCATATTATAGATAAGAGATAGAATATTATTAAGTATTCTAGAACTAAAACTTATTGATTTTTTTTTATGTTTTAAAAAACGTTTAGAAATAATGGTCTTATTACCAAATTGCGTATATTTTTCGTACCAAATTGCTTTTAGTTTGTATATTATTTAGCTTATTTTTCGAATTTCTCAAAAGTTTTTCTTTAGAAAAAGGAAAACTAATTATGAAACGACCTATCAGTATATGATATTGTATTATATTGAGTTTCGCTCAGAATCGTATTTTCTAAAGCAATATCATTGCATTCAAATCTTAATTTTAATAAACCATTTATTTTTCCGAGGACTAAAGGGACGAAGAAGGAACATCCAAAATTCCCACTTTTTTTTATTTCTGAAGACACATTTTCGGATGGAAAGAATGGTCTGATTATTACGAGTATTGTATAATTTCGGTAGAAAATTGCATCGTATTGATACTATATTTAGTTTAGTATTTTTCTTATTCATCAAATGTTTTTCCTTGAGAAAAGGATAACTACCAAAAAATGGCAGGATATCGGCAAGATTAGGATTCCGTGTTTTATCGTAAGGACTTGAGAATTGCCTACCATTGAAAATCAATGAAATTGTTCTTTGGGTACAATTTTATTTTTTGTTTGTTAGTATTGTCTGTTGTCCTCAACTATTTTCATTCGTTTTCGATATTTTCTTGTTTATACATGAAGTTAATACTATTAAATATTACCTTACTTCATAGATCAGATATAAGACAGAATATTATTATGTTTTCTATAATTCAAACTTATGATCCTTACTTATAATCGAAAGTCTTCGACTAAATAAATTTTATATTGCCTATAGACCTATACAACAAATTATTATAATAGATAGTAGATACATTAAGATACAAATATTTATGTCTATAAAATGTATGAATACAATATATCGGTATATTATATCGAATCACACAGTTTATATTAGTTTAATTTTCAATAATATTTTTTATTTATTTATTTTTTAGATAATGGCTTTTTTGCATATCAAATTTTTGGTCGTAAGATATATAACTTTATTAATAATAAGTATATATATATATATATATATATATATGTATAAAGTTAATAGTAAAATTTATAGTTGTATGATAGATTAATAGCCACATTATTGTGAAAGTTAAATAGTAATAGACGAATATAGATTAGCAGAACGAAAGAGTTGGTACATGGGAGCATTTTTATGAAAATTTGAAGGGCGATGAAGTATGTGAACACAGATTGAATATCGGGTTGATAGTGAAGGAACTTTAATGTATATACAGAAATAAAAATAAAAGATGAATTGATAAAAATATATTTGTTATTAGTTAAAACTAAATCACGAAGGTGGTTTTTGATGGGTAACCATCCCATGGTTCTATGTAAATTTGTGATGTTAAGTTGAAAAATACAATGAAGTAAAAAACGTTCAGAATCCCAAAGATTATATGAAGATAAGGGAGAAATACTCTTAATAGGCATGCTAAGAAGGGAATAAGGAATATCATTATGAATATCAATTAGGACACCTCCACCATGCTCAAACGATCTTGTATGCGAAGAAAGGTTGCATCTATATATAGGGCAAAGGACAGACGTAATTGATAAGGGTAAATATTACTATATAGCTAAGTTACTGAAAAATTTAAGAACAGATTATGAAAACATGAAACATTAAGATTAAGACTAGTAAGTTATATTCGTTAACTACGACAGTTTTGATTGATGCTAAAGTGGTGACTAAATACGAAGATCTTAGCATTAGAGAGTTTAAAAGACCTAGCTTGGGACACACCAGAAGAAGCCAGGAAAGGTATATTAATTTATAGTTTGCATGATAAAAGCATAGCTATGAAAGCAATGGATAACCTTACCTAGAATTTGAAGAGTATTAACGGCAGTCTTCAAAGGTGGATTAATAGAAATATTTTTACTATTAGCCAAAAATTAGACCACGATAGTTTTGATAGAAGATAAAGTGGTGACTAATTACGAATAATTTTTATTAGAGACTGAGATAATGAACAGAATGTGGGTTTCTCGATAGTATTTAAATTCTTCTTGTCTTCATTATATGTTGATGCATGGTCACGATAATTATGGTTTATAATGTTACATTTGCACTTTTTTTGTTGACTGATTGTGGTTAGAACTGTTGTCATGAGAAAATGTACTTAGTTGGCATATGACGTAGAGCTTAAGTAATCAGATAAATCAGCTTGTAATAGCGAGAGTGTTAGGTACAGATAAGAGTTAAACATGTTGTCTTCTTGTCACAGATATGTATAATAAACTAGATTATCAATTTCTATACTCTTTTTGTGAAGAACTATCTTCGTTATGACCACGAAAAGCTATTTCTTGCTTTCCCAAAAAACAAATAACATGTATTAAACGTGTTAATATTCGACGATTAACACCGACATTTTCATTATGTTTAATTGCAGCCAAACGACGTCCTTCCGACAGTGCATGTTCAATCCGATTTGCCCCAAGTAACATAAATTGTTCTTGGGAAGTTAAATGTGTTTTACTTATTGCATGTTTTGATGCTTTACGATCAAAATTTTTCATAACTGAAATACCATCACTTCCCCATGTTTTTTCTCCCCGAAACAGTAAACAATAATAACAAAATAATTTACCTAGATTTTTACTTCCAGCTAACCACGCATATTTTGTGTACCATGATATTTGAAATTTTCGTATTGTTTTCCCATCAACCGTTTCCAAACTTAAACGTGGTGTTGGTTTTTTCGTTTTTAATTGAAGTTTATGTTCGAAAGAGTAGTTATGAATTCCTACTTTTAAAATTTCACTTATTATATCTGAACACTCCATATTATTAAATTTAAAACACTTCGCGTTCCAACGAGAAACAACAACTAGGTACCTAAATAGTTTAAAATATGTTTAAAAGATTCATCAATTTAAATATAAAATATAAATTATTAAAAATACACTGCTATTAAAATTAAATACGTATTATGCTATTATTATTACTGCTTACTGTATAAATACGAATAAGAAAATAATTATTACTATATTATATCATTATCTTATCGTCATGTGGGTATATTTATAAATATACCATAACGATACATTCGTGAGACATGTCTCCATTAACTCAATGCGCACGATACCCCTCCTTCAAGAACCCACCACACCGCATGTTCTAAAGTATGAGACACTATTCACATTGTCTATATATCTAGCAAATAACATTATTATTGACTATTGTCTTGTTTTGACCCGACAGCGTCTATTTAAATCTGTTTATGCATGTATATTTTATATTTTATAATTTTTAGAATAATTATAAACTAAAATATCGTCTATAATAAAAATACAAATTTGAAATTATGATATTTGATAATACATAAATTGTGTATCATTTGTATACTTGAGTTAGAAACCTAATTTATTATACATACGATCTGTGCTTATTGTAACCTTATTTTTTAATAAATTTTATTTTCACAAAAACGAAGATAATATGATTTTTTATTCATTAATTATTTAAAAAAGAAGAATATATTTTGTACTATTAGCTTTTAATTTTATAATATTATTTAGTACTATAATTTTTAATTTTCATTATGATACAAATTGATTAAATAAAATAATATTTTATTATGTTACTGTGGTTCTAAAATTATATTGTTAGTTCTATAATTGTATGTAAATAATGAATGGAAATTAACTTAAATTATTTTTTTTTATAAAAAACTTCAGAAGTATTTAAGGATTGTTTAGAATATTATAATATGAGTAAGTATAGTTTATCAATTTGAGTCATTTATGGAATATTCAAAAAATATATTTATTACATATTTTACATGACTTGGATAAAGTTGATTACTTTATAAAATTCGGTTAATGTAAAACCGTATGTAAGTTTATATTAGTAGTGAAATTAAGTAGATATATAACCTTGTACTTATTTATTAAATATTATTTAACAACTTTAATTAAATTAAATATACTGTGAATAACTGTGCTTATATATGTATATATTTATAGAAATTGAAAATGGACCTCCTTATAAAATCAAACAATTTCTTGAGGTACGTTATATTATATATATTATATTTTAATATTCTTCCATGTGGGAGTTAATCAGTATAAATCAATAATCTTTAATGCCTATCGTTATCGTATTTATAGTAGAAAGATTTCAACCTTTAAATCATTTATAAAAATATTAAATACAACGAGGGAGAAAACTATTGTATTTATCAGTGTTTATGTTTAGTAACTTAATTTTAAAATTGTTTTCAAAATATTTTTTTTTGCGTTTTTTTTTGAAAAATACTCAATTTTAGTTGTTATGTTTATGAAAATAAACATATTATTGTCTATATTTAATAATGTTAAGACTTTTAGCCTGTTGCTGAAAATGATAGGCCTAAAAAAATTCTTAATTTTTGTAAACGATGAATAAGATTCACTAAAAGAGTTGGTACAAAGATATATTATGAAATCTATAAATAAATTAGAGATATATCGTCAAACAATTTTCTTCTTTATATATAAAATATTTAGTGTTACATTAATTCATATTTAATTATCTTTAAATTTAATGTTCCTGGAAAAAGTAGTTATTAAATGATTATAGGCTTTTACTACTGCTCTTTTAAAATACCTGGAGTAGTTTTATTTTGGTCGATGTGAATGGCCAGGTTGAATGAGGAGTACACCGGTAACTCGTGACTTTTAAAAATCCACTTGCTGTATGATGTTTGGTAATTTTGAGATCAGCACAACCAATTTTGTTTTGGCTGGTGCCACCTTGATATCTTGATATCGATATGTATATCCAGCGATCGATGGTTGTGAGGGAAGATGTACACATGTGCATATATGTGAATTAATGGATCAATAAAAATGCAATACTAAAATCTTAAAAAAAAAAAATTCTTTCTGAGATATTGGATTCTTGGCCCCTTTATAAAAACATTTATCGTTCTAGGCAATTAATTTTACAGCTAGTCTCAAATAATGGAAAAGAGTACAGTGACGCAACTACGTTATACAGAGCCCGGGTGTGAAATATTATTTTGGCATAATATCCATTTATTAATTATTTGGTGCCTTAGGGGCGCATTTTGGGTTTCATGTGGTATGCTACAATCCCCTGCCCCCCTACCCGACAATTGCGTAACTGGCGGAATAACGAAGAGTGTATTCAATTGATACAAAAATAGTAATTTAAACCTATAGCACTATAGAACTCAATAAATGTATTTTATTTTTCTAAATTTATTATTCTACAAATAAGTGGTTCACCATCTTTTAGCTCGAATACTTTTTTTTTCTTTTTTCAAAATAGAATTTAAAACTAAAAGCGCAGCACTTTTTAATTTTAATTTATATTCGTGCATAATCAAATCATTTTCACTGAGAGACATGATTTATTGTTTTAATTATTGGTACTTGAATTAAAGTTTAAAATATATTGTTAACGTCACACTACGATCACATATGATCACTAAACAAGAAACAACAACTGAAAATCCGGACCAGGAATTTTGTGTACAAATGTAAGTTGTGCGTGACAAACGGACCATACACGAGCATATGTGCTCGCACGTGACGAACACAAATGCTCAGCCGGTGCGTGGTCAGGCGTGGACGCGCGTTAAGAAAAGGTACGTGTAACGTAGGTATCCTAACAGTTAGAAATAGGGAATTAGACGATGTTTTAAAAATTGGCTGTGTACAGGAGACGAATATAGGAAGGTGGAGAAAGCTAAGGAATTCGGAAAAGGTTATAAAGTAATATAGGTACTCAAGTAAGATAAATACAAGGAAAAGATTGGGTGTTGGGAGGTTAGACAAATATTAATATGATATTATTTAAATTTTACAATAAATGGGTACTATTGTAATATAATATTATTCGTGTTGTTTATATTTCCATAAATATATTATAAATAATTGAAATTATCGTACTAAATATGTTTATAATTATTTTTTTAGGCAAAAACTTTAAACATCTCGGTTGGAGAGTCTTCCTCGGCGGCACATCCTTGAGGATGGATTTTTAAAGTTTATAAATATGTACAAACAATTTAATGGGAGTTTTTTATTTTCAATTATATTTTATGCTTGTAATAGTTCCCATTATTAAATAAATAAACTATATAATATTTATTGTTTAATATTTATTATTTGCTTCCATTTAATGTTATCATGAATACTATGTAATTGTTATGAAGTATAAATATAATTTAATAATTCTTAGTGAAAGTGTATTAACAAACCAAAGGTTTTGAACTTTTGATGTAAAATAAAAAATACGAAACAATGATAACATGCATTTATACTACAGAAATTGGTGGTGGTTAGAAAATAGGTGAAAATTGAATGTTGTTTGCATGGAAAGTGAATAAAGAAGCCGTGGAATACGTAAAAGTACAAAATACAGCTTAAAAAATGTCAAAAAGATAGAAGGATAGAGAGGAAAAATGTAGCTATGGACGTAATGTAAAAAAAGTCTTTGGCTTGTATGCGTGATTGGAACAACAAGAGAATGAGAAAAGAAATATCTAAATTAACTATGAATTGAGAAATGGGGCCGCATTGTACCAAAATTTGTGGCGTATAAAAGGGGATGATAATTGCTGATGATTTATTAGACTGATTTTTTTGGAGAAGATCAAAAAATTAATAATATATGTAATATAATGATGATTAATGTTGATTTAGTGTATAAGATAAATAGTTTTAAGTAGCACTTTAAATGCAAATTAATAACAGTTTTGAAAATGATATGAAAGGAAGGGTAATAAGTGATTGGTTGAAATGGGGTTGACTAGAGACAATAGAATAGGAAATTTATTCTCCTAATTCAAGGAATTATCATTTCATGTTAAAAATTGTCAGTCACGATATTTAAAATATTATGTAAATAGATTAAATAGTATATGATTAGATTTCTACAAAAACTTCAAACTGTTCAACCAAAAATTGCAAGTAATTTTATACATTTTTAGAAAAATTCAAAACTCTATATTTAGCCAAAAATCAACCAATATATTCCAAACTTTTACTTAACGTAAACATTACTTATGTGAGTACTTTGCATTTGAATGCTATGAATGTTTTGTAAAAATATTCACTTTAAAGTGATATACCATAGACAGTTATCATCTTTTGTGTTTATCTTTTGATCTGATGATTTACAAGGGGCACAGAAGCAAAATACATCTTTTCTTCTAAACACTATTTAAGTTAAGAGGGTCGGGTCCGGTGCGTTTGTTTTTTTTTCAAATTGTTTTTTTAGCTCTATTTAAAGTCAAATGAAAATTTGGATTTCAATCCGACCTGTGAAACGTTCTCGTCTTTTAAATAAAAAAAAAAATGATTACAATCCAACATATCTACGAGGCGTGAGGGTTTTTTCCTGTAAAGTAGATCCCCTCTCGTCCGCCCACGGGTTGTCCGCCACTCCGATTGATCCGACCATAGTATTATCGTTATGAATAATTTAAAAATGCATAATACTTTAGTATATAGAACAAAATTCAATCTCAAAACCTGACACGGTCCGATAAATCTCGAGCTTACAGGTGCAAGCGATATAGCCAACGCTATATCCAACGACGTCTATCGGTAACTCCGCCTCATCAATCGGTAGGTGGAACAGGTGGGGGGCGGCGAGCTGAACTGGTTCGCGAGTGAGCGAACGAAAAGACTACGCCGTCGACTATCATGGTAATATGTGCGTATCCACGACCGTCCGACATTAAACGTACGCACAAGTATCCAAGGCGGAAACCTTCGTACGAGTCATCTCATCACAAGTGTGAAAAATTGTTCACCACGCGAACAGTGTCAACTATATATAACAAGATTATAATCATGTTATTATTTTACCAAATAACTCTTCCGTGTTGTCATTTCGCCCTTAATCTAACACGTTAAAAAAACCTCCTATCACCTGAGACAATGGCAACCATCCGAGTTCCGTGACACACTTATAGGCATTTTGTGTATCAAGAAATGGAGGAAAATTGCAGCTAAGTCTAGAATATCATTTGCTAAACAAAAATCTATAACTGACTATTTTTCTAAGTAATGTATGAGTATAATATAATATATTTCTTATATAACCTAAGTATGTAATATGTAAATAAAAGTGTTCTGTATAATATTCTGATAAACCGACCTTTTTCGCGTTCCGACCAAATCCCCAGTCCCGAAAGTGACGTTCTACTGTAATAGCATTTTTTTTCATCGTTATAACTATCATATAATTTTGATGAAAGTCGATTTTTGACTTATATATACGCGTGCGTAAATATCTATACACGTGAGTACGATTTTGTCACCGGCTATCACATACAACAGTTCTGGAAGTCGCACGCGTTATCTATTCCTATCGCTGCATTCCATTAGTAATAATTAGTAATTATTATTGGATTTTATTTAATAACTTGTTTTTTACGATGCTAAAGTAACGTTTATAAGTTATAATAATAATAGCTGTAGCCTGTATATTATTAACTTGAGCAGCGTTTCCCAAACTGTAATCTGGGGATTTCGAGAGGTCTACACGTATACTGGAGGGGGTCCGCTAACACTTTTTTTATGGACCCTTATTCACGGAGTAGTTTTTAAATTTGAATAATATAAATATAGGAACTATAAATGTATCACATAAATTGTACATTATACGATAAAAATATTATTTAAGTAATTTAAAATAATTTGTATTTTTATAATCATAAATAAGGGAAAGCCAATGTAGTTATAAAAATATCGACTACTTCCGTTTTCTACTCTTTACCAAACTATATTAGTATATTAATATTTCCCAGCGTATTCCACGGCTTCTTCATTCATTTATCATGCAACTAACTTTTAAATTTGAACTGTTATCTACCACCGCCTATTTCTTAGATTTCTATCAATTGCATATTATTATCTGTGTTTCGCATTTTTTATTATCCATCAAAAGTCCAAAACTTTTGATGTGTAACTACACTTTCACCAAGAATTACTACATAATATTTATATTTCATTACAATTGCATAGTATTCATGAAAATATTAAATGAAAAAAAAAATACATATTAAACAATGAATATTACATAGTTCTTTATAGTTGTTTATTTTTTTAAAATATTACAAACACAAACTATAATTTAAAATAAAAAGGCCCCATTAAATTATTTTTATATAACTATGAACTTTAAAAATCCATCCTCAAGGATGTGTCGCCGAGGAAGACTGTTCAACCTGGAACATT
>CM023357.1:67811087-68220244 GCA_013282895.1 Eriosoma lanigerum
CAATTATATAGCATTCATGATTTTATTAAATGGAAATAAATAATAAATATAAAACAATGAATATTATATAGTCTATTTATTTGTTTGTTTATTTTTTTAATAATGGGAACAACTACAAGCTAGAAATTAATATTTTCAATATAAATTATAATTTAAAATAAATAACTCCCATTAAATGATTTTTACATATTTATGAACTTTAAAAATCAATCCTCAAGGATGTGCCGCCGAGGAAGACTGTCCAACCGATAAGGATGGAGTTTTTAACTGAAAAAAAAAAATATATATATTAATACATTTAGTATGATAATTATAGTTATTCATAATATATTTATCGAAATATAAATAACATGAATTATATATTATATAATTGTATATTATATTATATTATAATAGTATCCATTTATTGGAATATTTAAATAATATCATATTAATACTTGTCTAACCTTCCAATCTATTATTTGTATTTATCTTACCTATGTATCTATATTACTATATACCGTTTTTTGCTTTCCTTAGCTCTCTCCACCTTCCCATATCGTCTCCTGTACTCAGTCAATTTTTAACACATCGACTAATTCCATATTTCTAACTGTTACGATACCTAAATAACACGTACCTTGTCTTAAGGTGCGTCCACACGTGACCACGCACCGGCTAAGCATGTGTACTCGTTGCGTGCCAGCACATATGCTCGTGTATGGTCCGTTTGCCACGCACAAATTACATATGTGCGCGAAATTCCTGTTCCAGATTTTCAGTTGTTGTTTCTTGTTTGGTGATCATATGTGATTGTAGTATGATGTTAACAATATTGTTTAAACTTTCATTTAAGTACCAATAATTAAAATAATAAATCATGTCTGTCGGTGAATATTATTTGATTATGTACGAATATGCATTAAAATTAAAAAGTGCCGCGTTTTTAATTTTACATTCAATTTTAAAAAATAAAAAAAATAAAGGTATTTGGGATAGAAGAAGGTGAACTACTCATTTGTAGAATAATAAACTTAAAAAAATGAAATTCATTTTTTGATTTCTATAGTATTACAGGTTTCAATTGCTATTCATGTATCAATTGAATAAACTCTTCGTTATTCTACCAGTGCTGTAACTGGGGGGGGGGGGGTTGGTAGCGCCCCATGAGAGATAAAAAAAAATGATCTCCAAAAGCACCAAATAATTAATTAATGAATATAATGTCAAAATATTAGTTCGCGCCCGGGCCCCTCATAACTTAGTTGTGACACTGTACTCCACTCTATTATTTTGTGGTATTTTATTTTGCTAAATTTGTTAAGTAGCGAATAGACAAATATATTGGACAAACACGTCCAAACGATGTCGTGCGTCGGGCAAAAATGCCTTTGGACAAGTTTATTATACCGACAACCATCGGATCGCATTCGCTGTTTGTCGTGAGCATTGGTGCGTGCTTGAAGTTCGGTCCAAACGATGGAAATCATGCGAAATTATGGAAAATCTGCGACGCATGCAGAGAGCATGTATGCTTGTTCTTGTGTCAGCTTGTACGTACTCTCATGTGGACGAGCCTTTACATTGTATCTCTCTCATTACTAAAAAAACTACGAAAAACACAAAGACATCACGACAGTAATACGAAACGATTGTTTGATTAACTCGTGTCGTTTAATCGTATCCAAATATAATCAAACTGATTAGACACACGTGTGTAGATAAACTTAAAAATTATAATACATAACATATACATTTATTAAATAAAGTATAATTATTATATTATTCCTAATATATTATAATTGTATCCATTTATTGGGATATTCAAAAAATATACCCAATCAATTCTTTGTATTTATTTTATCCAAGTACCTATATTATTTTATACCCTTGACCGATTTTTTTAGCTTTCTCAACCTTCCCACATTATCTCATATACACAGCAAATTTTTAACGCATCGACTAATTCTCTATTTCTAAATTTTAAGATACCTAAATAACACGTATCTTTTCTTACATTGTATCTCTCACTCGCAAGTTTACGTGGCTTCAAACCATAGAGTTGTATATGACGAGTGCGCTTTCCAATATTTGGTCGTTGACATCACATACGTTGATAGGCTGCAGTCAGTGTCCGGTTAGTATCTCTCACGCTATTCCACTGGCCAACCCCCTCACCAGTTATGTTATAACTTTTCACCTACGAGACCGGCAGTATAATTAATTTCCTAGAACGATAAATGTTTTTAATGATGCCATGAAGATTCTAAGTCCCATATCTCATAAAGAATTGTTTTTTTTATTTTTCACGGTTTTAGTAATGAATTTTTATTAATTCATTAATTCACATTCATACACATGTGTATATTTGCCCTCAGAACCATCAACCGCTGGATATACATTTAATACCACGATTTCAAGGTGACACCAGTTAAAACAGATTAGGTTGTACTGATCACGAAATTACCATACACCAAACCAAAGTAGATTATTTATAGTCACGAGTTACCGGTGTTCTCCTCACGCCACCTGGCCATTCACATCGACTAGAATAAAACTACTCCGGGCACATTAAAAGAGCAGAAGTAAAAGCCTCTAATCATTTAATAGCTAATTTTTCAAGAAACATTGAATTTAATGACTATTAAATATGAATCAGTGTAACACTGAATATTTTATATTGACGTCATCCGGGATAAGATGATGTTTGAATCAAACATCTATCCCGTGGATCGGAGTTGTAAAACAATCGTCAACCGTCAGCTCAAAAGTGTCGACGCCGGTGGACACCGCACGTCAACAACAGGCGGCGCCCACTGGCGATAGCCGTGCTTCTGCGTGCGCGAACTGGTCCGCGATATCTCTATTGTATTCTCACATTTATATTTTTTTGCTTTGACAGTTTGTTGTAATAGTAAAAGTATATTATATTTACAAAATTTGTGATACTTATTATTTAATTTTTTTTTCTTTGCCTCTTTTGTCGTTTCTTTATTATTACTATTTTGTTTATTGTTTGTTTAGTCGTGTGTGATCACAACGTAGTATTACAGAAATCAGACACACTGGTAATCACATATGAAACTCGGAATATTTATTTATTTTTTATTTTCTTATAGTGACCATCACACCTTGTCTACCAGCGAACATAACTCGTCCAGGTTCAGGACTATATACAAAGAAGAAGATTGTTGGATGATATTATCTCTAATTTATTTATAGTTTTTTTTATTTATTTTTGTACTGACTGTTCTAGTGAAAGATCTTAAAGACTATGAAGGCTGAATGTCTTAACATTATAAAATATAAACAATAATATGTTTATTCACAAAACATAACAAATAAAAAGCGCATATTAATAATTTGTGAATTAAATTACTAAACATACACACTTATAAATACAATAGTTTTTGCTTTATTTTATTTAATCTTATTATATAAAATCTTATGATATAAAATTTTAAATCCTTCTACTATAAATGTTGTTATAATTTATAAATATCAAACTGGTATAATATGCTTTTGCACATTTTTTTTGTACGTGCTTATCTCATATTTAATGTGTCACGACCAAGATCCAAATATATTAGACAGAGCGCAACAAAAATTAAGGGTATTGAGTGCAACTCAACCATTGTCTTTTGGCACATTTTCCATTATTTAGGTCTAGCATACCTGTTTCTAAAGTGTACATTCGAAATGAAAAAATCACGCATAAATTTTGATCCTTTCATTTCTCTTTCACTTTTGACGTAATTTACAGGAGCTATCAATCTGACGCAACCTAATTTTAGTGGCCTTTTACGATAGGCATAAATACTATTGTATTAAACTGATTATCTCCCACATGGATGAATATTAAAATAATATAACGTACCTTAAGAAATTCATAGGTGTTACAAGAAGTTCCATCTTTAGGTTCTATATATATACATTTATAAGCACAATTATTCACAGTATATTTAATTTAATTAAAGTAGTTAAATAATATTTAATTAATTAATACAAGGCTATTTATCTACTTAATTTCGCCAATAATATAAACCTACATACGGTTTTAGGCTAACCGAATTTTATAAAGTAATTTATTTATTAATTCCCTCTATTCAAGGCATGTTAAATATATAATGAATATATTTTTTTAATATTTCATAAATGACTCAAATTGGTAAAATATACTTACTCATATTATAATATTCTAAACAATCTCTAAATACTTCTGAAATATTTTATAAAAAAAAATAATTTACTTTAATTTACATTTATTATTTACATACAATTATTGAACTACCAATATAATTTTAGAACCACAGTTACATAATATAATATTATTTTATTTAATCAATTTGTATCATAATGAAAATTAAACATAATTTTACTAAATAATATTATATAATTAAAAGCTAATAGTACAAAATATATTTTACTTTTTTAAATAATTAATTAATGAAAATCATATTATCATCGTTTTTATAGAAATAAATTGTAATATAAAACAAGGTTACAAAAAGCACAGACCATATGTATTAGATTTCTAACTCACATATAAAAGCGATACATCATTTATGTATTATCAGTTATCATAATTTGAATTTGTGACGTGCGAAATAATTGTTTGTCAAAAATGGTTTATTTGTCAACACTAATATTAATATTATAAATAATTAATTATTTATTATTTTATGTAACATACCTATAACATATATACAAATATTATATTTGTGTAATTATTAATTTACCTACTCGTACGAATTTGTTATGATTAAGCCCATTAGTCTTTAGTTTTAATAATATTATAATTTAATAAGAATACTAAAATTCTGTCTTGCTTTATTGTTGGTTGTAAAATGTAGTGAGAAAAGAATTCACGTCTATAGAAAAAAATTAATCCCTAATTATTTGCCCCTCATTAATTGTATTCTTGCTTTAGTCTTAACTTTCTTCCAAGTCCAGGGTTTCTAGTTTGAAATAAGTTGTTCGATACATCTGCTGTTTGATTATTATTTTTTTAGAATATAAAAAATTAATTAATTTTAATACAATGATACAAAAATTTGATATTTTTTGGGGAAAATTGTTTGAAGACCTTACAGGATTTTTGGACAAATTTGAACTAAATATTCAATAGTAATAGATTGGTAGAAAAGTTTACTATTTTGCAATAATATTTAAAGAAATTTATCAAAAATATTTTGAAAGTTTATACAAATAGATAAATAAACATGGAGCAATGTTAAAAAATTTTATTGAGAAGTTCACAAGAATAGGAAATAAAATTTATATCTATAACAGAAATGTGCTTTATATTAATAAAGATATAAATAAGGAAGACATTTATGAAAAAATGTAGAGAGGTTTACCAGACAATGTATATGAAAAAAAGTGGGAAGGTCGATTTTGAATGTTCCTGTTTCTATTTACTAAAATTGACAGTTGTGTTAATATACACATTTTTTTTTTTTTTATATTAATAAACATGTATTATATTAACTTAAATCAAGATAAACATTGTAAATAGAAATGGATTTGTGAAGTTTTATTCATTTTTATTAGGATAATATTATGATTTTATTCTATAATGCATTAAGAATATTAATAATGAAATTGAAACAATTTTATGCATAGCTTTTTATATACAATTCTAAAATAATCTACACGGGAAGAGTATAGTAGTTAACAATCTAGTTTATTTTACATATCTGTGACATGAAAACAACATGTATAATCTCTTATCTGTAACTAACATTCTCGCTATTACAAGCTGATTTATTCTCCCTCTTGTGTTACATTTATGTTTGTTAATGTATTTAATTTTGTATTAATTACTCATAACAATTTCTGTTTGCAAATCTGAATTATTTGTATTTCATACTTTATTTTATCAAATAAATGTTACTTAAGCTGTGCGTCATAACTAAGTAAATTTTTTCATCACAACTGTTCTAACCACAATCAGTCATTCCGTAATGAACTTCATATTTTTGGTGACTATAACGTCGGTTTAGAATCATTGCTCTTTCTCAACCTTACTCACTAGATAAAAATTAAATAAAAGCCAATAATAAATACCTTGGTGTTGCCGTTAAGCGTGGACACAACGATCTCACCACTCGTTTTGACAATTTGTTTGGCGACAAAAATAAAAGAAATACTTAACTCATCATACTTCTCAATGATTTTATCTCTGTTTACTCAATAAAAAAAGTGCAATTTTTACATTATCATCAATAGTAATCTTAAACATGCATGAAAAATTAATGAGGACAAGAAAAATTTAATTACTATTGAAAAACCCACATTCTGTTCACTATCTCAATCTGTAATGATAAGTTCTTCGTATTTAGTCACCACTTTAGCTTCTATTAAAATTGTTTTAGTCTACGAAGAAAACTTACTAGTCCTAACCGTAATGTTGCATGTTTTCATAATCTGTTCTTAATTTTTTCAGTAACTTAACTATATAGTAATATTTAATCTTCTCAATTAGGTCTGTCCTTTGCCCTATATATAGATGCGACCTTTCTCCGCATACAAGTTCGTTTGAGCATAGTGGAGGTGTCTAAATTGATATTCGTAATGATATTCCTTATTCCATCTTAGCATGCCTATGAAGAGTATTTCTCCCGCATTTTCATATAAACTTTATGTTTCTCAATATTTTTCACTTTATTGTATTTTTCAAAGTAACATCATCACAAATTCCCATAAAACCATAGGATGGTTACCCATTAAAAATCACCTTCGTGATTTAGTTTGGGCTAATAGCAAATATATTTCTATCAATCCATCTTTTGTTCTAATAATTTTTTCTTAATTTTTATTTCTGTATCTATTTTAAAGTTTCCTCACTGCCAAACCAATATTCAATCCCTGTTCACATACTCCATCGCCCAAATTTTCATAAAAATGCTCCCATGTACCAACTCATTCGTTCTTCTAATCCATATTCGTCTATGATTATTTGACTTTCACAATATTGTGGTTATCAATCTATCATGCAACTATAAATTGTACTATTAACTATATATGTACTTATTATTTTTTGGGATTAAAAATATAAAAATATAAATTAATTAATTAATTAATAGTGTTATATTTCTTACGACCAAAAATATAATATATAAAAGTTTCATCATCTAAAAAATTTTATAAATACAAAATATTAATGAAAATTAAACTAATTTAAACTAGGTGATTCAATATGATATACCGATATGTCATATTTATACATTTTACAGGCATGAATATTTGTATCTTATTGTATCTACTACCTATAATAATAATTAGTTATATAGGTTCTATAGGCAATTCAAAATTTCTTCGGACGAAGTCTTGCCATTATATGTTAACTGTCATAAGTTCAAATAAAGAAAACATAATAATATTCTGTCTCATATCTGGTATATGGAATAAGATATTACTTAACGACACGTACTTCATAAATAAACTAGAAAATATTATTTATTCTTTCAATAAGAAAAAAAAACGTAAAAAATGTTAACTGTACACTAAGAAAAGTAACGAGGAAGATTAAATATTTTCTGTAAAGTTTTAATAAGATAAAACACTTCTTATAAAAAAAAATATTCATAGGTCACTTTGGATTCCACCAGCAAAATGCTTAACTGTCCCTCTAATATTGCGCTAAAGTTAGTTAATGCTAACGTAAAGTTAAGGAGACATTTAGTTCATCGTGATATAGTAATTGATCGGTATTTTGTACGACGATCATTTGATTAGCTTTAAATTTCTAAATTTGTTAATAGTTTTGGTTATCCGACAAAAAAGATAACACAGTACTGCACTCAAGAAAATAAAATTCAGTTATTGCAGTTCTCTCGACTGAAGAACGCACAAAGCACCGATATTGCCTCTGCTCA
Source organism: Eriosoma lanigerum (assembly GCA_013282895.1). Classification (NCBI taxonomy): domain Eukaryota; kingdom Metazoa; phylum Arthropoda; class Insecta; order Hemiptera; family Aphididae; genus Eriosoma; species Eriosoma lanigerum. The sequence continues at coordinate 67,818,947 of CM023357.1, forward strand.
AGAAATAATATTAATTTAAATAAAAAAAAATACATAATTTTAGCGAAAATAACACTAAATTATCTTTGCTTACGAGATTGATGCTCGAGAAACAACAGTTTGAAACAGTAATAATGGACATAAAAATGTTAATGTTCTAATTAACTATTTCCATTTGGTCCAGACCATTTTCTTAATATGTAATAACATGTACATAAAATTAATTATTGCATGTTGAAAAAAACTATTTTATTTGATTAATAAATAATAATATTATACCTACAAATGAAATCACTGATGTATTTTACTTACACATAGTTTTGAAGTTAAAACCTGGATACAATTGCGTCATTCTGTATATTATACCTGTAAATTTCGTAATAATCATTAACCAAAACAAGTTGTAGACAATTTATTAGTGCCAAATTATAAAAAATTGAAAAATGGTGAGATTTTAATTGTATTTATAATAATATTAAAAAAAAAAAAACATGAAAATATTAATTTGATAACATCAAATTATAAGAATTAATAATCATTTAAATAATTACATGTAATATACAATTTTTTCAAAAATCTTTTTTAACGTTATAATAGATAACGCGTCGAGGTCCGCGTTCGTATAGTTGGAATTGTCGAGACGGCTAAAACGTCACATTAGAGAATAAATTAATTCCAACAAGCAGCAACCAACGGTGACGGCTGTGTTACCTATTAACAGCTTTTGTAGCTATTAATAAATATGTCAAACTAAGTACTTAAGGAATGCCTAATTGACTCCCTGTCTGTTTCGCAAGATACAAGTATAGTTTCACATTTTGTTTCATGCATTCAATCGGTTATATTGAAATGTGTAGAAAATTAAAGTCGATTATTCTAAGTACATAATTTCGTAATTTACTGAAACATAATTTGGTTCATGTTATAATAGAATCTCAGAAATTTGTTTAATACTCCATGTGTGCAAAGGATTAATTTCTAGATATAAAATAAGTTTATAGTATTTCGTAACTGTTTACTATATCTATATTCACTCGAAAATCTGCGCATGTGGGACAAAAAATATTAATATCTTTAAATTGTTCGATATAATACGGTTAATCCAAGCTTTGGTATAATTGTTCTATGTTAGCATATAGAACAATTTCTAACAATTAATTTCAAAAAGATGATTTAAAAATTCTAATTTTAGGTCAATATAGCGGTTGAATTTTGCAATATTGTTCATATTGTTTTGTCTTTATTAATTATTTATTCTGTTGAACATTTAATTGTTTGTTTTAGATTTTTTGGGTAGAAATAATGGTCCAATTACCACAAGTAGGGTAAGCTTTCGGTAGCGAATTGTGTCTAATTGGTACTTTATCTCAGCTCATTTTTCGAATTTCTCAAAAGTTTTTCTGTGGGAGGGGAAAAACTACCAAAAAATAGTGGAAAATCGGCAAAATTACGGTTTCTGTTATTTTAAACTTTTTAATTTCGTAATAAATAATTGAGTTTTGATCATAGGGACTTGAAAATGTTATTGAATATTAATTTAGGTCATATACAAGTGTAGTACAATTTTAGAAAGGATCGGTTGATTATTTGGCTAAGTATAGAATTACATTCACAACGTTATATCCACAATCGACATTCCCACTTAACATTACTTTTTTACAATAATACCAATTCATATTCAATTCATAAAAAATAAACATTGTTGAGTTTTATTTTATACAGAAAGTATCCAAGAATATAATATTTGATCTCTCAGATATTTCAAATGTTAAATATGCTCCAATTAATTTATTTTTAGTTTGAACACTTGTTTAATCGTTATAAGTTAATTTTAAGAGTCAATCATCCATAATTTATAATTTATGCTATATAAATAAATTTAATAGGTAATTAGATAAATTCGAAAATTCGATAAGTAAGTTCAAAAACTTTAATCAACTGTATCACAAAAATGATTTATTATTTATATAATATTTGTATAATTTGTTAAATACATACCTTCTAAATTGTTAATTACATAATAATCCAATCTAGGTATTAAGTCTATTCCTAATAATAAAATATATAAAGTACATTGGTATATAACTTGATGATAAAAATTGTATAACCAATTTTAGATTTTACGCGAAGTGAGGAATGTATAGATTTTACAAAAATGTTTTTCTTTTTTTTTTTACGTATGAAAAATTTTTTCGGATAGAAATAATTGTTCGATTATTACAAGTGGGGTATGCTCTCGTTAAAAAATCGTGTCCTCTTAGTACTTTATGAAGCTCATTTTTCGAATTTCTCCAAAGTTTTTCTATACGAGAAAAAAAATTACCAAAAAATTGTAAAAAATTAGCAAAATTACGACTTTCGTCATTTTTTATTTTTTACTTCGTGATAACTAATTGAGTTTCAACCGTAGGGACTTGAAAATACTTTGAGCACTAATGTAGATAATATTTACGTTTATTAAAATTTTGAAACGGATTGGTTTTTTTTTTTTTTTTGCTAAATATAGAGCTTTGAATTTTTTTCGAAAATGTTTAATATTACCTACAGTTTTTGGTTTAAAGGTATGAAATTTTTATAGAAACCAACTCATATACTATTTAATCTATTTACAAAATATTTTGAAAATCGCGACTGATAATTTTTATCATGAAATGATAAGTTATTGAATATTTATCATAGGGATTTGAAATTTCTAAAACTACCAAATAAAGGCGGAAAATAGGCTAAATTACGGTTTCTGTTATTATATATTAACTATTATTTTAAATTTTTTTATTTCATAATAACTAATTAGGTTTTTATCGTAAGGAATCGACCACTTTTTTGAGAATTCACATGGGTGTTTCATTAAAGGAAAAAATTTGGAGACGATTGGTTTATTTTTTAACTGAGTATAGAGTAGTGGTAATCGTGGTATCGGAATATTATTTCTATCCAAAATTGTGCTTTCAGATATTATATAAAAAAAAAACTTCATTGTAAAATCAATATATTTTTCACTTCACTTAGAATCTAAAATAATTTGAATTATAAAATGGTCGCAGGGAAGGTTTTATATCTGTCAGATATTAATGTTACAATTTTAATCATTACGATACCAAGAGAAGGCGGTAATAGCGTGTGATAGGTGCGGTATTAAAATAATATACCACAAATTCAGATAGTATGGATACACAAAAAGACAAATATTTAATACACTGTAGCAGGACACCTTCAGAGAATTTTTTCCCTACACATATTTGGCTATTATATCAATAATTTTATTAAAAACGAATAATTGTATTCCATTAAGTTGTCCAAAAATATACTTTCTATGTAATTTATTTTCTGAATTGATTATAATATAAATATCTGTATACAAGTTTTTATATGAGATCTTATACTTGAACTTATAAGTATTTGACTTACTATGTCAGTGTCATTCATAGTCATGGTCAAAAATTAAGGTTTAACATAAATTTATGAAAACTTGGTTTAATTCTTAAACCTGAGTTTAATTCCTGTTTTATTTTGTTAAATAAAGTGAAATTTAATTCATTTAAATTAATTAATTTGAATTAATTTAATTCATAGTTAATTTAATCAAAGTTCTAGACTATGATTCCATATACTACGGATCATCTCGGGTTTATCATCCACCCCTAAATATCCCTATTTATATTAATGATTGCCAATCTAAAACTATGAAAAAATTAAATTTTTTAATAATAACACAACTTTTTTATCCATAGAACTTATATTTTTATATAGTAAATCTATAGTTTTCGCAAATATTTTTTATCATTCAATATTTGTTTTAGTTATTTGTTACTTAAATTTAATTTTTGTTAAAAATGAGTACCTAAATAAGGAGTAATTAGGAAAAAGGTGAAAAAAACATTATTAATAGAAATAATTACACCGTTCATTAAAATTATCGAAAATAAAAATTGTGACACCTACACAAATAAATTAAAATTAAATTCTTGGACAAAAATTTACAATGGTTTTAAACGATAGGTATCCATTTTATTAAATATTTTAAACTTTAATATCATTAAATATTAATAATTGATGATAAAAGTTATTAGTATTTTTTACATTAAAACTGGCTTTAAACCAAGACATTACGTTGTTTATAATCGTGGAGTTTATCGTTAAACCCAATACATAGTTTAAGTATAGTTTAACCTCTATGAATAACAAAAATTATGAACTATTGTTAAACTTTTATTAAATCCTACTTAAACTAGCTTTAAATTGTCTATGAACTCTAAGGAGTCTAAGTATATTGATTATGTTAAATAAAATGCATTTAAGTTGATCATTTAGTATTGTATAATTAGAATTTATTTACCGATAAGTTAAGTTATTAAAAAAGTATGTAGTATTTATATTAATTGTATCTTTCGTACGTACATTATTTTTATATTTCACATTTTATGAAATATTGCGGTAATATAATGCTTATTTATCCAGTTTGGTAATTAAATTTAACATATTAATATACGGTTTTAATGAAATCATATTTTCGTTTTATGTTTTATATTTAAAACCGTCTTAAACATATTAAAAATCAGCTGATCAAATGACGTTCAATATTAATCTAAGTGTATATTCTAGTAATGGTAATTTTAAATGAATTTTATAATAATTTATATGTGGATGTAGTCACCTAAACATTTATTATCTATTTATGGAATAATAACAAAACCTTTTATTTTAAATAAAAATATAACTTACACACATCACCATGAATTATTATTTAAATGCATTAATTTAATTTTTTTTAATAATTTATTCTTTCGATATAGCTCTTCAGCGGGGAATCGGATCATAATCACCCTCACAATAGGTGGAGATAACTACCGCTATACTACCAAGAATAATTTTTGTTGTACGTAAGGTAACCGTAGGTCTGTCGGTAATACTATACAGTATTCTATCGTTCGTATCTACATAATATGTATATTTCACGTTTTATGATATATTGTGGTAATGTAATACTTTTTAATCGTGGTAATTCATAATAAATTACTCTAATATTAAAGATAATGCACGTTAATATTATTTTTGAATACAGACAATGCTGAATTATATATAAAAGTGGATGAAACCACCTAAACATCAGTTATGATTTATACTCTGTTCCATCAAAGAGTAAACTGCTTTCGCGCATCACGACTCACGATTTTGACGAATCGTCGGGCCAATTTTCCCCCTCCTAAGCACAAAATCAAGCTGTGCCGATATGTCATCTAGTATTGTTTTAATGTAAACATGATGATCCATAAAGTATAATTTTAATTTACACTGTATTTTTTCCAGTAGGTAAACACTAGATATCGGATCGGCATTAGAGTTGTGTGTTGTTGCTGACAGCAGCCAGCAAATATCACACCCTGGCCGGCCGCTTGGTGGTGGATGCGCGCCACCCGACGAAAATTGGTCGCCACCGTTTACTCTTAGATGGAATAGAGTAGATTTATGGAATAATTACCTAACCCTTTACTTTAAATAATAATATATATAACTTACTTTCAAGATCACTGGTATCTAAAATAAGTACGTTCAATCATGAATTATTACGTTTATACAATAAATAATTTTCTTATAATACAAAAGTATTCGTTGTAGTCCTATAAATACAAGAAAAAGAGCCAAACAATGCCAAAATCTTTAGGTCTATCTCATTTCTTTGCCATCTGTTTACGATCTTCGAACGTCTAATCCTAAATAGAATATCTGATTTCATCAACCGGTTTAATTTGGTTTCCGCCCCGGCAAATCTTGTTAAAGCCAAATCTTAAATATGACACAACATATCGAAGATGGATACGATTATAAAATAAATAAAAATCTCTTAAAGATTATAGTGCAGCATACAACTCTAAATAGCAAACTAAAGTAAAAAACTAGTAATAGTGTGCATCTTGAAAAATAGACGATTTCATGTGTCCTTTCAAAACAGAAACATCAGGTGGAGAATGGAGAAATTAGAAGACACATAAGCTAACAACAATCCTTTGGAGCCTTAACAATGTGCTACGAAGCGAATCATCTACGCCTAAATTTACAAAAGACTAAGGTATGCGCCTTCCACCTCAAAAATCGGGAAGCAACGAGGAAATTAAACATCAACTGGCAAGGTCAAATATTGAAACATTGTTTCACACCATAATACCTCGGCGGCAAATTAGACAGTACTCTCTAGTATAAGGAGCACTATAGGGGAACAAAGAGTAAAGACATATCCAGTAATAACATCATATTGACAGTCACAAAGTGTGGCACCAATCCGAGTGTGCTATGAACTTCAGCATTCGTCCTCTGTTTCTCTGCTGAAGAATATGCTGCACTAGTATGGAAAAGTTCGTCCCATAGTCCCAAGTCTCTATCTAGAACAACCTAGATGCAACCTAATCATGTCAAGTGGAATTTATCAGTAAATGATAAATGTAAATGTGGCTTCACACAGATTGTGCAACATCTCCTGGTCTGTCCAAACGTTCCAACAACATGTAACAAACAAGTTCTTCTGAAAGCCAACAACCAGATAGTAGAAGTCGCTCATTATTGGCAAGAAACTATATAAAGGCAATTAATGGCCCGGACTCGTAATATAATATAAATACGTATACAAATATATACGAGTAAATTTATAAATTGTTGTTATTTAACAGTACTCGACAATGTTTTACATGCATGAGATAATCAGAAAAACTTTTAGGTAAACAATTGAATAAATCAATTGATAATTGATCAACAATCACGCGCAATTATCTGTGTTGCTATCATAGATTTTTTAAATTAGGTACCCATATACGAATATAATTTACTAACCTATTGAAATCATTTCAAACATCTGTTTGTAGTAATCTATACCTAAAAAAAATAAACAACACTTTATCATTAATTCATTAATAAACAAAATGAAAATTGAATACAAGTAAATAATTATTAAAAAAAAAATTCCTAATTAGGAAAAAGAAAGTGTAAACTACTGTATGACCCTGTACCTATGTTCTTTTAATTTACGAATACAATCCAATACGTTTTCTAATACTACCTATCTAATATCTATCTAAAAATACATATAGTGACTTGGACGATATGCCTTTAACCCTACTGTCAGTAACAGGGTACCCGGGTACCCATTTGTACTTCAATTACAAATTTTATGATTATGATAATTATTGATACCTCCCTACCCATCCAGAAACTCATTATTTAACTTATTTCACGCTCATTTGTAAAATTTGAACTAATTTTAATATTTACAATTTCTTAAATTTGCACGTAAAAGTTGACTTCCCGGTATTTCAGTAACCGGGTACCCGGGTACCCATTCAATTTATACATGAATTAATTGGATTTTATGCTGTTATTTTGTTGGAAAAACAATTATAAAGACATTTTACTTTATAACTAACAATTCATTTTTGTTTAAATTAAGATTTATATTTATTATATTAATTAAATCAATTGAATAAATTAATATTTATTATATTAATTCACTATTTAGACATATATTGCAGGAGCCTACCACTATTTTGCATCCTGTGGAATCAATATGTTGATGATTTTTGTTTACACTTATACCGGACGTTTGAATCAAATAAATAAATTTTCCTAAAACACTTTCAATGGCCACTTTTGTTGAAAAATGTCTAGTTATTTGATTATTTTGTGACCTACTTCGGATGTGTGGTGTACACAGATCTTTACTGAGCTGGCGCAAAAATATTCTACATTGGTTAGTTTTAACTTTTATCATTTTGTTATTTTCATAGTAATTAATGTATGCTGAAAGGCTGACCATATCGATGATATTAAAAAAAAATGCTAAGGGCTTATGACAACCAATAGATATTGGTTTGGTGATGTGTAGTATATCGTCCTAGCATTTGGTCTATCGTATCGACAGTGTATCTATGAGTTATAATACTTGATAATTTCTGGTTATTGTCTTCTATCATAACATATTGTCATATCCAAATGCATTGTGGAAAGCTTAATAACAGCTTTGTTTTATTTTTGGTACGTATGTACCTTATTTTAAAGCCAAATAGCGCGAATATTCTTCACGTTCTTTTGAGAGTGTCATTTCTAAAGGAATATATTTTTTATTTTTTTGAAGTATGCCAACAATTGTTAGGTTCCATGATAGTAACATATTGACCAAGGGTAAAGTGGTGAAAAAATTATCCATCGTAATATTTCGACCAGATCCTTTATATGGCGCAGCCAGTTCCTGAACTTTTCGTTCGCCTTGATTGGTTTCACAACCAATATTGGATTTTCCTGCATATATTTGGTATTGTAAATTACTAGTTGTATCTTCGGTGTCCGGAATTTGAATTTGATCATTAGGTAACAAAACACGTGCCAATAATATGACGGGTACCCGGGTACCCTGGATACTGAACAACGCGAAATATTTTGGTTACTGACAGTAGGGTTAAGTATTGAATAAACCTATTCCATATAATAATTAAAATGGCTAATCAATTATTATATAAAAAATAAGTGAGAACGTCAATTAAGATGTTCCTTCTTCGTCTCTTCGGTTCTTGGAGAAATAAGAGGTTTATTATAATTATTAAGATTTGAATGAATTATATTGCATTAGAAAATACGATTCTGAGCGAATCTCAATATATTAATATATATATTATACCGATAATCCATTGCAAGTTTTCACCATGAATGTAAATTACATATGTAAATATGCTTAATAAATTTCAAATCCCTACGATTCAAAGATTTATTATTTCGTGATAAAAATTGTCATTCACGATTTTCAAAATATTTTGTAAAAATATTGAGTAGTATATGATTAGACTTCAATAATATTTTCAAACTGATATATCAAAAAGTGCATGAAATATTAAACATTTTTGTAAAAAAATACAAAGCTCTATATTTAGCCAAAAAATCAACTAATCCGTTCCAAAATTTTACAAAATGTATTGTTACCTATGTAAGTATTCAAAAAAATTGCAAGTTTCTACGATCAAAACTCAATTAGTAATCACGAAATAAAAGAATGAAATCGTAATTTTGCCGATTTTCAAAAGCTTTTACTTTAAAAGCTTATGAAAAAAAATTGTCATTTACGATTATCAAAATATTTTGTGAAAAGATAAGGTAGAATATATTTTTTAATATTTTCAAACCAATAAAGCAAAAATTACAGGAAATATTAAAAAAGTGTTTGTAAAAAATTTCAAATCCCTTTACTTAGTTAGAAAATCGATTAATCGGTTCGAAATTTTTTTTTCCTATGAAGCACACTGGTGTGAATACTGAAACATATTTTCAAGTCTCTATGCTCAAAACTCAATGAGTAATCACGAAATTAAAAAATGTAAAATGACAGGAACTATAAATTTACCGATTTTCTGCCATTATTTTGTAGTTTTTCTCCTCCCAAGGAAAAACTTTTTAGAAATTCAAAAAATGAGGTAAATAAAGTATCAACTAGACGCGAATGTGTTTTCATGTATTAAAAAATATAAAAAAACATCTTTGTAGTTTGTAGGAACAATAGATTCCTTGCTCCACTCCGCTCAGAATCTAATATAATATAAAATATATAACTAAACATAAATAATGATACACAGTAGGTACTTTAAGTTTGTGTTGTTTTTATTAAATAATTAAACATAATTAATCAAACATCTTCAAACATTTTTAAAGCTGACATAAAAATGACATTTTTTTTTTTAAAGGTTTGGTTGATTTTGTAACTAAATATAGTGCTTAGAAATTTGTCATAATAGTTTAATATTACTTGAAACTTTAGGTTTAACGGTTTTAACATTTTATAGAAGCCCACTCATATACTACTTGATCCAGGGTCGCTCTAAGTCGGGGTCTTGAGAGGCCACTGCCCCGGATTTCGTGTATTGAAAGGGCCTCGCGTTCGAAAATATAACAAGTTATTTAAACACGAAAAAAAAGTCTTTATTAAATTGTAGTAAATATAATAATATTACTGTTACATTATAATAAAGTATTTATTTATAAAGGTATTTTATACATACGACTATACAAGTATATGATATACATATATTAAACAGTGCCTTGATTAGATATAAATATTATGTTATCTACTTATTTAATAGTTATAATATCATCAGCAATAACCATATCAATTATGAATTATATATTACACTTTTTTCTATACTGCAATATTAAACAATATATTATGACTTTTTTTTAAATACATTTTAAATTATACAATTTGTTTTAAATTCGACATTTAATTTGTATAAAATTATTTATTTGTGATAAAGCTAAATAAAAATGTGATTTTAACTTTAGGTTATAAGATAAAGTAGAAGGGCCTCGCAATAATATTTTGCCCCGGGCTTTGCAAATTCTAAGAGCGGCCCTGACTTAATCTATTAACATATTATTTTGAAACTCATATATCACAATTAGTATAATAAGTAGGTACCCATCTATATATGAATATAATTTACTAACTTATATCAGCTTTATTATACATTTCCATGTATGATACCAATTCTAATAAAAAATAAACATTCGTTATTTTATTATGAAATTATTAATAAAAAAAATTCAATTTTATTAAAAAATGATCAAATAAATGACTTCCTATGAAATTAACACATATGATAATAATTAAACGAAGGTCGTGGTCATTTCCATCGCTGCGAATGCACGGTCAACGAAATAATTATATTTATAAAAGTATGGTGATTTTGATTACATATTTGGTTTTTGCTTATCATTTCCCGCGACTGGATACAGTGTTGTCAGTGGCGTATTTATGGGGGGGGTCCATAGGGTCCGGACCATCCACGACCCTATTGATATGTAATATAAACATGTTATATGTGATATTTATGTGATATTAAGTGATAAGTGATTAGAGTGATTAGAGTGCATCATTGATTAATTAATATCTTTATTTTGTTCTCGTTATTATTTAATGTTAGTAGTTTTCTGTGTTTAGTTATCTCACACATATTATACCTCTGATATCATATGGCATTAATTATTATTCTCAATATAATACATTACATATAAGTCATTAGATCTAATAACGTAAAATCAGGCTCAGATAGACTTAGTTAAAAAGATTAAGTAACATAGTGTTGGACTTATATACAATTTTCAAACAGATAATCCCAAAATTGTAGGTAATATTAATTTTTTTTGGGAAAATGTTCAATGCTCTATATTTTTCCAAATAATTAACTCTTCCGTTTCAAAATTTTACCACGCTTGTAAATAACCTATGTTAGTACTCAAAACAATTTTCAAGTCCCTACTATTAAAACTTAATAAGAAATCACGAAAAAAAAAATATAATAAAAAGTGTATAAAAAATTGCCAATTTTCCGCTTCTTAAGGAAAAACTTTTGGGAAATAAAAAAAATGAGCTGTATAAAGAACCAAGTAGACAACATTTGCAAGCGAAGCATATGCTATGTGTGATAATCGGATCATTATTTCTACCCGAAAAAATGTTTTTATACATATAAAAAAAAAAAAACATCTTTGTAGAATCAATACATTCCTCGCTCCCCTCAGAATCTAAAAAATAATCATTTCCGTATCAATAACTCATAATTGAAAAAAAAAATGTATTAATAAATTATAAAATAAATAACTTTCTAGAACATAGTTATTAAAAATGCCAAAAGGTGTCACCTGTAGATCACCTGTAGATCGCGGATGCCTTAAATCAACTGAAGGCGGATAAGACTACGAAATTCCTTTTAAATAAATGTAGCTCCACAAAAGGAGTTTTGTTTACGTTGTAGGCGTTATGTCGACGAAATCGATATGCCATTTTCTAGTACAAATATAATACATAAAATATATAACTACATATAAATAAAGATACATAGTAGATTAGTAGGTATTAGGTATAAAAAAAGCGAAAATTCTATTTTCCTATTAAAATTTTAAAATAAAATCTAAAAAAATTGTATTTCCATCCTGCTTCATAAAAGAAAAATAATTCTAAAAAATTATATAACTTGATATAACAAACATTCTATTAATTCCTCGACATATATTTATAAAAAAAAAAAAAAACAGAAATGTGAATAAAATTAAACGGTGTTGAATGAATTAATAAAGGATTCTTTATAATCAAATATAATATTAATTTATTCACAACTGGTTTGTATTTAGTAAATATTATTTAGTTACAATTTTTTAAAAAAAATTTTATATTCTCTAGTTACCTATACAGGGTGAATCTCGATGATCTGATAAATGAAATAACTCAGGTTCTATGCAGTATTAATTTCAATTTCTTTTAAAATAATTATAATTATACTCCAGCGCTATAATCACGGTACATTCATTATTATAATAATTTGTTTTTATACAAAATTGAAAAATAGAATAAGAAAGACGATAAATCATTGTTAGTATGTGATGCAAAAAGTAATTTTTGTATCTATCAAAATAAATATTCATTAGGTTTAATCCAGAATTCGTGTAGAATTTTTCAAATTTTCAAATTTTCAACAAACATAATTTTCCACGTTCAATATTTAATATTCAATATTTATAATTAATTAATATTTAGATCTAATAGATCTAGTATTATTTATTCTATAATGTTATAAAATAATTATGATTATACTCCAGCGCTACAATTATGGTACATTCATTATTATAGCATCAAATACCTAATTTGATTTTTATATAAAATTGATAAAGTGAATAAAACTGAAAATAATCAACTGTCCGCCTCTGCTCGTGGTAATAACGCGGACGAAATTATCGCTTATGATAATAATTAAACTAAGGTCGTGATCATTTCCATCGGTGCGAATGCAAGGTCGACGAAATGATCATATTTATAAAATTATGAAGTATGATGATTGTGATTATGTATTCGGTTTTCGCTTATCATTTTCCGAGACTGTATACAGTGTTGTACAAAGATAACACATAAATTATCTTCATAAGATGACATAAGATAATTATTTATAAATTGATTTCGATGAGATAAAAACATAGCACTTAATTTTTTTTATCTAGATAGGAGATAAAAGATAATTAATTTTATCTAGATAAAAAAACAGAAAATTAATATTTAATATTGTAGATCTACTGTTCGTACTCGGCGTAAACTATAATTGTTATTATCATGATTATTTTGTAAATATCATTATAATAAATTATAAACTATTTGATGCTCCCGTTAAAACTATAAATAGTGTTTACAGAGCGCGGTTTAAAAATTTTGAGTCAAATTTTTTAAAATCATTGATTGAATAATTATCTAAATGATTATTCTCAAAAAGCCTATTTATTTACATAGATATGATAAAAAGATACTCAAAATAATTATTCTAGATAAGATAAAAAAAAAAACTGTATTATATTAATATAAATTACAACATTGACTGTATATCGAAACGATATAAAAACGATATATCTACGAATGACCGTCTGTCGAAACGTTAGTCCGTTCGTTTTCATCTTAATATTATTTACACTGTCATGAATTTATAAATTATTGCTATATTAATACATACGATTTTTAATCTTTAATTTTAATCATTATTTTAATTATGTATTGCAATAAATAATTCAAATTCAATAAACCGGTATTAGCGTTAAGTTTTTAGACAATAAAACGCCGAACACCGTGGAATATTATATAAAATAAAATATATTTATATATTATGAAAAAGATATAAATTAACATAAATAAAGATAAACATTAGTTACTATATAAAATAAGAATTATTTTTATGAGAACTATATTTAAAAGTGAAAGGTTTAACGTGTCGTCTGAGTTAAAGTGTTTTGAGATTGTGGTATGATTTGGTGACGAAGAGTTTAGCGGAATTTGGTGGAAGCAGCGGATACAGAATTCCCGATTATATCCTACTTTACATAGTTATATGTTTTGACAAACTATTGTCGAGTAATACCTGAATTATAATACATTTCATCCTGAAAAACAAATATATATATATATATATATATATATATATATTTATATATATGTTACGGCTAATGTCTGAATTGTGGCTATTATTGATATTAGCCGGATAATGTTAATATTATCCAAATTAAAGTGGCTATTCTTAATTATATCTGGTTATTGTTGACATTAGCCAATTCGATATGGATAATGATTTAAGAATAATACTAGTATATTTTATAATATTATATTACATTAAATATTTAATAGTTCAATTCAATATATACCATTGGCTTGATAACTAGAACATTTTTCTTTGGTTTTAATATAGTTTTACAATAAATATAAAATTAAAAAAAAGTAAAATTATTTTACTAATCATAATATATCAATTCACCAATCATTCTGTGTTTTCCTCTATGTCCAAAAGTTATATCAATATGTACTTCATATTATACATTTCTTATTTTGTATAAAAATTATCTTTTGAAATCATATTTATTGCAAATTAAAAGTCTAAGTTATTATAAAATGAACAACGAAAAACGTGTTGTCTTCGTGTTTTTCAGTGTTCATTTTAGTAATATGAAACGATTTCAACTGATTGTTTGATTAACTCGTGTCACTTAATCGTATCCAAATATATTCGAATTTATTAGACACACGTGTTGATAAACTTAATAATTCCCGGATAAAGCTAATATTTTTATTATTTCTTGACACAAACCAAATTGTGTGGGTAATGTTTAAATTACCCGATTATTATCAACAATGGCCACAGTTACGATATGTAACATATACATTTACTAAATAAAGTATAATTATTCATTACATAATATAATTGTATCCATTTATTGCAATATTAAAAAAATATCATAATACTCTTTGTCTTACCTCCCAACATCCAATCTATTCCTTGTATTTATCTTACCCGAGTACCTATATTATTTTATACCCTTAACCGATTTTTTTAGCTTTCTCAACCTTCCCACATTATCTCATATACACAGCAAATTTTTAACGCATCGACTAATTCCCTATTTCTAAATATTAAGATACCTAAATAACATGTACCTTTTCTTACATTGTATCTCTCACTCGCAAATTTACGTGGTTACAAACCATTTAATTGTATATGACGTATGAGCTTTCCAATATTTGATTGTTGACATCACAAACATTGATAAACTACTGCAGTCAGTATCCGGTTAGTATCCCTTATGCCATTCCACTGGCCAACCTCCTCACCTAACTATATTATAACTTTTCATCTACGAGACTGGCAGTATAATTAATTTCTTAGAACGATAAATTGTTTTAAAGACGCCATGAAGATTCTATGTCCAATATCTCATAAAGAATTGTTTTTCTTTTTTTTTTTTTTTACTGTTTTAGTATTGCGTTTTTATTGATTCATTAATTCACATTTATATACAAGTTTATATCTACACACACATTTATCTATCGTTGTGTACGTGATTTTTTCGTGTGGTAAACGGCCAAGATCCTAAACAAAGCGCAATAAAAATTAAGGGTGTTGAGCGCAACTCAACCAATGTCTTTATGCACATTTTCCATTAATCGGGTACTGCACACTTGTTTTTTAAGTGTACATTCGAAATAAGAAAAATTACCTATATATTTTAGATTTCTCATTTTCCTTTCACTTTTGACGTATTTTACAGCATGTATGAATCTAACGCAACCTTATTTTAGTCACCTCTTACGACATGCATGGGGCACCATTGGAATATACTGATCCCTATCCAAATAGATTAATATTAAAAAATTAAACATACCTTAATGAATTTAGCCATATCATAATAATTGTAAGCTGAAATACGTATTTATGTACGGTTATTCACAGTTTATTTAATTTAATTAAAATAGTTAGATAATATTAAATAAATAAAATCAAGGCTATAATATTATTATCTACTATTAATTTCACCAATAATATAGTACCCACATAATTTATTTTTTTCTACGTTAACTTTTAACCAAGTCATATTAAATATGTAATAAAAATATTTTTCCAATATTTCATAAATTATTAAAATTAATTAACTATACTTACTATATTTATAAAGCTCTTTACAATCCCTATATATATCTGAATTATTTATAAAAAAAATTATTTAAGTTAATTTACATTTATTATTTACATACATTTACTTAAATACTAATATAATATCTATAAATTGGAACCACAGTTACATAATATAATATTATTTTATTTAATCACTTTGTATTATAATAAATAGTATACATGATGGATATGACAAATTGGCTGGTGGTACCCTTTGGTTACATATTACTACTTAGATATTGGTAGTTGTAGCAAAATATTTATAGTTGCCTCATAGTTGAAAATTGTTCGGGCTGCCACTTCGATGGGGTATGATATTATGAAATTAAAACTGATAAGGTATAATACAAATTTGAATACACTACAATATTAAAATATAAAGTAAAGATTAATGTTTGAATAATATAACTCATGACTATTAATACATAGAAATTACCTAATTATTTGTCAATTGCTAATAAACTAATAATAAGATATTATTCTCTGTTCACTTTATTACTCTCTATTCCCTGTCACCCACATGATTATTTGTCTATCCAATACTTACTAGATTTTTCAACCCTTAGATACTGACATAAGACATATGTGACATATGTGTATATATAAGGCGAATCTTCTTTTTAATCAAATTGACTCTACTATAATTCTCTCTTATATACACTTTAAAGTTCCTTCACTCTCAAACCGATATTACATTCCTCTTTATAAACCTCATCACCAGTCAAATTTTCATAAAATTGCTCCCATTTACCATCACATTCGTTCTGCTAAACAAGATCCGTCTTTTATTATTTGTTTCATAATACTATAGCTATCAATCTATCATGCAACTATATATTGTAATATTTACTATGTATGCACTTTTTGTTTTGGGATTGTCCCATTTATAAAAATATAAATAAAGAAATAAATTAATAAAATTGTACTTCTTACGATAAAAAATAAGATATGCAAAACCGTCTTCTGCTAAATAATAAAATAAATACAAAATACAAAATACATTTTACAAACATCAATAGTTGTATCTCATTGTACCTACTGTTATAATAATATATTATTAATAGGTTATATAGACAACACAAACTTTGTTTTGTCGAAGGCTTATAACTATAGCAAAGTGACGTATAGAATTGTATTTTAAAAATTAATTGTTTTCTTATTATCACAATATATACAATATAAGTATATATATAAGTAAGGTAATATTATAATAAGATAGTATAACGTTATTTATGGGATATTTATATAAATTATTAAATTCAACTTTTTTAACTTTTTAACTTAATTAAGTTACTTTTTTCAATTAATTTTTAACGTTTTTAGGTTAATAAAAATTTAAAGTAACTTTTAACATTTAACTTAACTAAAGAATATCTAAAATAATTTAACTTAACAAGTTTAAAAAAATTAATTAATTTGCCCAGCCTTGGTGAATTGTGCCGGCCAATTTGGATAGCTTGTAGAAAAAGACCAGAAAATGTAAACCCCTAAATTCTGCCAATGTTCTGAAGCTGTACAAATTCAATATACATAAACCGTATTCGTCGTTAACTTTTAAGTCAGCGAACTGCAGTTTCCTTTCAAAATAAATAAATCATTTGCCTTACCAGAGATTACATAAAAACAATTATTAACTTATAGGTACGTCAAAATATAGGTTATAGCTTATTATTAAACAAATAACATAACTATATTGCACAATATAAATTAATAAATGTTGAAAAAACTATTTTATATGGTTAATTTATAATAAAATACAAATTAAAAAAATTATATATTTTACTCACTAAAATCTTTGAAGAAATCATTTGAATTATATGACACTAATCTTTTTATTATATCTGTGAAGTTCATAATAATTATTAACCAAAACAAATTGTAAACAGTTTACCTACCGAATTGTAAAAGATAGAAAAATGGTGAGAGTTTAATATTGTAATAATAATATTATATTTATATGTCACTTACAATGTTTTAAAAACTCTTATCTAACTTAATAATAGATAATGTCGCCATCCACCATCGTATTATGATCTTTTAATCAATCTCACATCTCGCAGAACCGTCACAATTCCAATTGTTAACCGCTTGTTCGAGGTTGGTCAGTTGGTGAGACCGGTTCAATCACAGAAGAAGTGAATTCCAACGAGCGGCGACCACCGGCAATAGCCGTATTATATTTGACTGTTATACTTGTTTCTTGTTGTTCTGGTGATGCTTCCAATAAAAGTGCTATTTTTGTAGGCGTTAATTCAGTTATTTGATAAATAGGTAATTCACGATACATTATTAAAATGAATGGAAATAGTTGTAACATTGTTACTTTTCCTCTAATGAACTCTATTGCAGTGTTCAATATGTCGACTGAAAACATTATTGATGAACAGTCCACAAATTATAATGTTGCATGTAATAAATAGTTATGATAAATTCGTCTCCATAATGCGACTGTTTTATTCGATAATACGTATCTTGTATAACCTTGCTTAAACTTGCTACGCTATTATCATTCATTATATTATTAGTTATTATTTACACGTCTGTTCTCAATAGTATGGAATCCAATTATTTTCGTTAAATTTCCTATATTGGATTTCGTTAGATTAGATTTTTATTTTATAATTTTATGAAGAAAGTAGGATTTTTGCATTGAAAATGTTTGAAGATGTTTGATTGATGATCTTTGATTGTTTAAAAGAAACAACACATACTTAGAGTACCTACTGTGTATCATTATTTATGTTTAGTTATATATTTTATATTATATTCGATTCTGAGTGGAGCGAGGAATGTATTGTTTCTACAAAGATGTTTTTTTTTTATGTATAAAAACACTTTTAGGGGTAGAAGATCTGTAAGATATATTTCGGTAGCAAATTGCATCTAGTTGGTACTTTACTTAGCTCATTTTTCGAATTTCTCGAAAGCTTTTCCTCGAAAAAATTAAAACTACCAAAAAAACGCCGAAAATTGGTAAAATTACGGTTTTTGAAATTAAATTTTTTTTAATTTAGTGATAACTAATTGAGTTTTAGTCTTGAAATTTTTTGAGTATTTACTTAGGTGTACATCATTAGAGGAAAAAATTTGAAAACGATTTTTGACTTTTTTTCCAAAAATATCTAATATTTCCTGCAATATTTGGTTTATTGGTTCGAAAATTTTATCGAAATTTAGACATAATATACTACTTAATATTTTTACAAAATATTTTGATAATCGTAATGACAATTTCTTTTTTATAATCTTGAAAGTGAAAGTTCTTAAAATTCAATAAAATTACTGTTTCATTATTTTAAGTTATTTTATTTCTTGATAACTAATTAAGTTTAGATGTCGATAATTCCAGGTACATAATTTAGCAATTTCTTGGATCAACTTTTGGTTCTTGTAGTAAGTTCATATATTGCAATAAATTAGATTTTTAAATATTTTAAATAAATATACATATTTTTTTACATATTTCTTAAAAATTATGAAGAAAATCGTTTTTATTATTATTAAAAGTAGATAAAATATTTAACTAAAAATCAATATATTAATAAAACCAATAAAGATTTAATTCTTAAAAAATAAACATTGTTGAATTTTATGTGAAAAAAAATACCCAAGAATATAATATTTTATGTCTAAGATATTTCAAATATTTAGTGTGTTCCGACAATTTCTTTAAAGGTTGAACACTTGTTTAGTCGTTTTAAGTTTATTTTAAGAAATATTCACCAATAATTTATACTTTATGCTATTAAATTTAATTTTATGATTTAATTTTTTAACTCTTTAAATATTTCCAATAATTTTGATCAATTATATCACAAAAAATGATAAATATTATTAATTAATAATATCATTTATATATAATTAAATAATACATACTATCAAAATATTTTAGAACATATTGTTTGTAAACATTTTTGTCTACTAAAATAAAGTATATAAAATATACATTGATTATAAAAGTTGTATTTTCAATTTTTATCAATATCATTTATATGGTAAATGTGGATAGCAACAACAAAAACATGGACTTCTGGACAAAATAAAAGAAGAGAAAAGTATGTACACGAGTTGTTGTATTTATATAATGAAACAACAAGTTAGGTTTTTATATAAATGTAAAAACCAAGTTCGGACTTTTAATTTTTTATAAAAACAATTCAATTGCTATTGTAAATATGATATTATAATATGAAATTATTTTATTACAATTTAATTAAAAATAAGATTTACATAATATTATCTGCATGAAAACTACATAATATTAAGTTTTTCTTCCAGAAGAGGTAATTTCAAATTAATTTTATAATAATATATTTGTGGATGTAATCAACTAAACATCTATTATCTATTTATGGAGCAATAAAAAAACCTTTTATTTAAAATAAAAATAAACTTACACATAACACCATTTTCATCTAAAATATATTCAGTTGAAAAACTATTAATTGTTTTTTAAATACATAAAATCATTTTTTTTTAATAATATATATTTTCGCTGTGGCTCCTCGGTAGAGAATCAAACTCTAGTCACTCACACGACAGGCAGAGATAATTATCACTAAACTACCGGGGATAATTTTTATAGAACGTAAGATAACCTTAGGTAACACTCCACAATATTAATTGTATCGTTCGTATGTTCATAATATTTATATTTTATGTTTTAAGAAATATTGCGATAATATAATAATTTTTAATCGTGATAATTTATTAAATATTACTCTTATTTTAATGGCATTGTACGTTATATTCATTTTTGAATATTGGCAATGCTGAATTGTATATATAAGTGGATGAAACCACTTAAACATCAATTATAATCTAGTTATGGATTAATTACATAACCCTTTATTTAAAATTATAATATATAACTTACCCTTAAGTCCACGGATATCTAAAATAAGTACATTCAATTATAGACCATGAGTTATTACTTTTATACATTAAATAATTTTCTGAAATATAATTTTTTATGGATGTGGTTAATTTATGTTAAAAAATCTAAATAATTTTAATTACCCATACGTTGCATTAAATAATATAAACGCTCATAAGAAGCACATATTATTTTTGACGTTATTGGGTAATGAGTAACGATTACTAAACTAAATACATGGAACACGCTTTGCATATAATTCCGAAGACCCGATCTGAAAAATGTCTCTTATGTGTAAGCTGCCATTTTGATCCATAAGTGGTTTATTACCGCAATATATATATCATATTAATGTGTTTTCATTATTAAGTGATAAGAGTGATTTTTGTGCATTTTTATTTCATTAATATTTTTATTTTGTTGTCGTTATTATTTAATGTTAGTTGTTTTCTATATGTAGTTATCTCCATTTTTGACTACTAATGGAATCGTGATTTCATTAACTACTTTATCCATAATTTTAATTCAATTCTATTGCTAGTCCAAGAAGTTAAGACATATTATCATTCTTATTGTGACATTTATTCAATCAGCTGTTGATCTGTGGTCGTAGTATACTATGATGTTCATCCGTCCTCTCAAGTGGTGACGTCTTAAAGTTGCTCTATCTACTACATCATTTTGTGATGTTAAATTGGTTACACTACTTTTTTTTTCTTCGTTTGCTTAATACAATATAGTTTGTATATGTGTTAATTAAAAAAGTTATTGATGACTTGTGTTATTAATTTTCAAAAATGAGTTCTTCTACTTCTAAAGCGTCCGATAACAAAGAATCGACCAGAATCTTCTGATCTAGGAAAGGTCTTGATGCATTACCATCACAGTTATCAACTAGTGATTTTAACAAGGTTATTCATGATATTAAAAAAGCTCAGAATGAAACATAAGTGTAGTGAAAAGTCCTTCTTTCATCTCAGAATAAATAATTTAGCATGCTGAAATCAAGTGTAGACCAGTTAGTTGTACACATTAGTGAGTTGAAATCTTAAAATACTCTTCTTCGCAGCGATATCGTATCTTTTAAAGGGTGAACTTGTTTTCTCGAAACTAATAGCTGCAGTATATCTCCCACCATCAATACTGATTTAATGCCTGAACTATTGAAAGAAATTTACAACTGGAGGTTGGATTTCCAAATATTTTGCTTCGTAATCTGAACCCACCACGGCTGTGTTTTGTAACTAAACCATTTTATATACTCTTATTCAGAAATTATGAACACTGATGATCCTGTATCTAGTTCCATTTATATTTCTTTACCGTTATAGTTATAGGTTCAGGTTCAGTCCTACGTAACTTTTTACTATTTTTAATATGATATAATCTGTTACAAAACTGAGTTAAATCAACTCACTTTTTTTAAGTCATAATTTAAATGTCCTATTCAAAACCATAAATTATATGTCTATGTTTTATACATATAGTCTGGAAGTATATGATTAGTTCCACAACTTAATTGTAGATTTATTCATTGCTTTTCTTACGTGATCTTATTATTGTGTAACTTTTTACGTTTCTCTGCTGTCAGTAATTGTTATTCTGGAACCTTGTTTGTTTGTTGGGAATTAGTAATTCTTACCGATTAAATTTACTGTAATTCCTTTTCTTTATAAAATGTATTTCTTCATAATTTTTGTTTTAATTATTTCATTTTGTTACCACTTTACCAGTTATATTTCTGATACGATTTCTATTCAAAAGTCAAATTTTCTCCTTTTTCCATTCAGATTTGACGTTTAGCTCCGATTCTATATATACCACTTATAAATCTATTGCTTAATCATTCAAGTGGTCCTTCTCCAAATTAGCAGTCAACAAATATTTTCTATACATCTTTGATGTAGTCTTGCATTGACTCGTCTCTCCGTTGTATTTTGTTATTGAACTTATCAAGTTCCGTAATAAAATAAGGTTTTGGGTTGTAGTAATTTTTAAGACACTTTATTTTATCTGCTCATATGTTTCCAGTTCTGGTTTGTCTGGTATTAAAAAATCTGTGACTATTTTTTTACTTGACACTTTTATATGCTTTCTTTCCCATTATTATTAATAATGTCGCTTTCTTATTCATTGCAAGTATATATTATTGCATTGTATAAATAGTTCAAATCTTTCCATGTACAACTCCCAATCGTCATTGGTATTAGTGTCATCGAATGGTTTAATGCGGCCTACCGAATTCATTATGCTATTCGTTTTGATCTATATGCCTAATTCTTAAAGCGTAATTAATAGCTTAAAAATGTATATTACTTACATTGTAAGGAAAACGATATTACATGACATTAATTATTATTCTCAAAATAACATATTGCATATAAGTCATTAGATCGTATAACGTAAAATCAGGCTCAGATTGACTTGGTGAGATACCGACAAAATCTTGGTGGGTCACCGGGCCGGTATAAAAATGCATTGGAAAAGTGTTGATAATCGAAAAATATATTATTAATATTTTATATACCAAATTAACCTTTCCGGCCCTGCGTAAATTTACTAATATAAATTCTTAAACAATCAAGCGTAGCTATCTGTGTTATCAACAGTACCCATTGTAGTTATTTAAATTAGGTACTTATTAACGAATATAATTTACTAACTTATGTTACTATCATTAAACTTCCTTATGTATATAGAGAAATCTAAAAAAATAATCATTATCGTATTAATAACTCATAATGAAAAATAAAATAAAATTATTAATAAGTTATAAAACAAATGACTTCCTAGAATATAATTATTAAAAATAAAATTCACAATTAGGAAATAGAAAGTATAAACTCTTGTACGACCGTGTATTTGTAATATACGTATACAATACTATACATTTTCTAATACTACCTATCTAAAAATACATGGAGCGACTTGGACTATACGCCTTTGAATATTGAATAAACGTATTCTCTATAATTAAAATGGCTAATTAATAATAATATATAACAGTAGTGTGTTCCTATAGGGATTCCATGATGGTTTTCTAACCTCTTAAGGTTTTTTTTTAAATAATTATGGGAATACTACGTATGCCGTATACTTTCAAAATCTCAAGCAATTCGCATAGAGAAAATAAACGTTTATATATTCCTTAAATTTTTTGTAATTACACATAAAATTCTACACTGTTATACCTATTATAGTTATACATACATCTGCACAAGTGCTCTGCATGGTCCGTATTTTCATAGACCAGACTGGACCGGTATAGTGAAATTATAATCAGGACCGGACGGACCGATTAAATAAACAATAAAAACAGACCGAGACTGGACCGATATTTAAAATTTTCTTGAAATAAGACCGAGACCGGACCGATAATTTTATTTTATTAAAAAAAAAACTAAAACCGTACTACATTAAAGACTGGACCGGACCGGACCGAACTGAAATTCTGAACCGGACCGAACCAGACTAAAAAAAAACTGGATTAGATCAACAGATTGGGCTTCATACCTATAAACTGCATAATCGTTGCTTATTTGCGTCGATGACAACAAAAGGACATAATGAACATATATATTTATAAAATTATTGGAAATATAGATTATAGATTAATTTATTATTCTATAAATCATAATTGTACCTATATACGAGTAGTATATTATACTAATAGGTATAGGTGTCATTCGTTAATGTTTGTCACAACTTCCAAATATAATAAATAATAATATAACCGATTATCTTTATATATATTTAAATCGTTGAATTTCTGTTAAACCGGGTTTACACGCTAGTACTCTACGATTAAGTACGATACTTTCAATTTATCATTACGATTTTCAGAAATTGATGTAGGCCGGCATCAATCATCCGATAATTCCAATACAAATAAATCAATTCAATTATTAATCTTATTTATACGTAACGAATAACGATAAATAAAAACAATTAGATAGTTGCAATAAAACAAATTTATAATCGTAATGTTAATCATTTGATTTAATATTATTAATCACTAGGTACTAGGAAGTACGAGTTTAGGACACACACACATAATATAGTTTACATGGTAAAATAAATAGAAAAATAAGTAAATATTATAAATAATAATAATATATATGTATATATATACTATTAAATTGTATTGTGCATTATAAACATTTCAACAATATTGTTACACAGACCCGACTGTAATATTATTATGATAAAGTATTATAACATTAATTAGGTAATAAATTATAAAGATAATTTTATAAAATTCTCATAATAATATGAACTTTTTTCGGACCGAACTGGACCGACCGTTTTTATGACAGAAACCGGACTAGACGCATAACTTTCTCGGTTGAAACCGGACCGAACTGAAATATTAATAAATTGGAACCAGGACCAGACCGAATTCGATCCAAAAATTTTTGGACCGAACAAAACCGAACCCATTAACTATTTTTATTATAGGACCGGACTGATATAGACCGGACCATGCAGAGCACTAATCTGCACTAATGTATAATGTTTGCAGTAACGTGTATTATGATAATCTAAAATTTATAATTGACATTAACAGAAATAGATTACGTTGGGTAAATAGAATAAAGAAAATATTGTATAAAATTATACATTTTTATATATGTAATTTAATTTGTAATTATTGAATAACACCCCCAACTCCTCCAACGTGGGTGTCATCGTATATTATGATACTATTAACTCGTCGACTTGGTATACTCTCATAGAAATTAATAAACTTATTCAAATCATAGACTACCTTCAGTAAACAAATTTTTTTTTTCTAATGTGTACGCTTGTTGTGCACACAGGCACACTGCTATAAGGGAAGATTTACTAAAAGAATTATGTTTCTAATGAAAATAAATTTAAGACTGCTAATTTTTTTCGCCGCAATTATTATACCTTTAATGTACACCAAAAACCATGAAATATGTCTATGATAGTCGATAATCAACTGTACAGTCAACAACTACCCATATTATATTATATCATATTTTATAGAAAATAAATATTACATAATAGTATATTAATATTTTTGTTATAAATACGAATATACTATGAAATTATTTAAAATTAATATATTTTAACTGTCATATTGATTTATCTGTTTTTAAAATTTGTGTAAAAATTCTAATATCAAATTTATATTACATAATATAAATATAATAGATGTTTTAGTATATAGTCTTCATGTTTAACGAAACATGAAATTGATTCTTACTAGACAATCAATAACTTAACTTGTGTTAAAAAAATAAGTCATATCTGTTACAAAACTCAGTTAAATCAACTCACTTTTAGATTCTGAGCAAAGCGAGGAATGTATTGGTTTTACAAAAATGTTTTTTTTTATGCATGAAGACACTTTTACGGGTAAAAATAATGATTCGATTACCACAAGTTCTTTCAGTAGCAAATTGCATCTAGTTGGTACTTTATTTAGCTCATTTTTCCTTGGGAGAAGAAAAACTACTAAAAAATAACGTAAAATCGGCAAGATAACGTTTCTAAAATTTTTAATTTTTTAATTTCGTTAAAACTAATTGAGTTTTATTCATAGTGTCTTGAAAATTTTTTTGAGTATTTACTTAGGTGAACTTCATTACAAGAAAAAATTTAGAAACGAATGGTTGATTTTCTGACTAAATATAGAGTTTTGGTTTTTTTCCAAAAATGTTTAATTTTTCCTGCAATTTTTGGTTTATTGGTTTGAAAATTTTATCGAAGTCTAAACATATACTTCTTAATCTTTTTACAAAATATGTTGATAATCGTAACTGACAATTTTTTTTTCATAAGATTTTAAAGTAAAAGTTCTTGAAAATCGGCAAAATAACGGTTTCATTATTTTATTTCTTGATAAATAAATAAGTTTAGATCGTAAGAACTTGAAATTTATTTTAAATATTTACATTCGTAATTTACACATGTGGTAAAATTTTGAAATGGATTATCAGTATAGCATATTGTAATATATTGAGTTTCGCTTAGAATCGTAATATATTGAATCATTTTTTTTTTTAATGCAATATCATTGCATTCAAATCTTAAGTATAATAAACCACTAATTTCTCCGAAACCAAAAGAACGAAGAAGGAACGTCCACAATCGACCTTCCAACTTTTTAGTAATAAATATTAAATAATACCTAATGAAATAACGTATTTTAGTATTTTATTTATCTTTGAGTATCAAGTAAATCGGATGCCCGTATCTTTGATTTAAAAATTTAAATCGCTATTGGTGTCTTGTGGGTATTAGTAAATATGAATTTAGGATGAATACACTAAAAATTTACTTATATGGGTGGATGGGTAGTTACCTAAAAATTATTATGTCTCACGAAAGAATAATGTTTACGCCGCCACTGACCCATCTTATATTATATTATAGGTTTATACGAATATATACGAATATAATTTACTAACCTATATTAGCGTTATTAAACATTTTCTTAAATATTTCCAGTTCTACAAAAAAAAATAAAAATAAAAATAAAAATAAACATTCGGTACTTTACCATTAAATCATTAATTAAAATATATATATACCTAACTTAAATAATTATATTAATGATACATATATGATTGTTAAATAATAAAAATTATAATTAAGAAATAAAAAGTATAAACTACTGTATGACCCTGTAATGTACCTATGTACATTTAATATACGAATACAATCAAATACATTTTCTAATACGGCCTATCTATCTAAAAATACATGTAGTGACTTAGACGATATGCCTTTAATATTGAATAAATGTATTCACTATAATTTGTATTTTCTTATTAAAAATATAAAATAAATAAGTAAAAATTTGTATTACCCTTCTCATTTATACAAGAAATGTAATCTATAATTAAAGTGGATAAAATTAACAACATAAATATAACATAAAACATATAACTAAATAGGTATAAATAAAGATACAGTATGTCAGTAGCCAGTAGGTTGGTACTATAGAAGATTTTCAAAACAAAAATTGTATTTTCTTATTAAAATTATAAAAAAAAAAACTAAAAAAATTGTATTACCCTTCTGCTCCATACAAGAAAAATAATTTAAAAATATTACAATAAGAATGATAGACTTATAACTTGAAATAACAAACATTTTATTAGTTCCTCAACATATATTTATGAACAATAAAAAAAGAATAAAAATGTGAATAAAATAAAACGGTGTTCAACTTTTTATAATAACGGATTCTTCATAAACAAATATAAAGTAAATTTATTGACAACTGGTAATATTGAGTAAACACTTGCCTACAATTTTTCAAAAACAATTTTCTTTTGTAGTTAACGGTACAGGATGAGTCTTGAGGATTTGACAAATGAAAAAACTCGAGTTCTACGCAATATTTGTTTATAAATATACATTAGGGGTACAATACTATGGTTATAATATTAGTATAATAATATAATAATTTAAATTTTTATAAAATTAAAAAAATGAATAAGAGAGAAAATAAATTACTATTTTACTGTATACTGTATAGGTATGTCTTATATGATGAAAAATGTAATTTTTATACAATATGGTTAATGGGTTATTTTATGTACCTATCAAAATAAATATTTATTACATTTAAAACGAAATACGTGTCGAATTTTCATAGTTTCAATAAGTTTCAACAATCATAATTAGCCACGTAGGTTTTCAAAACACATGTATTTAGCATTGTAAACTTGAACAAATAACAAAATTTTGAGATATCAACATGTTGTTCTTAATAATGAAAACAACGCAATACATTACTTTAAGACTTTAATATTACTAATTAATTTAATTAAAAAGATTTTTGTATTGTTCTACAGTATAGTTCTTAGAAATGTTTTTTTCCTTGTATTTTTCTTGTTCACGAATTAGTAATAACAATATTATAAATTAATTTTATTAGAATAATATAACTCTACAAATGTGAAATGTATTATTTGATTATATATTTGTATTGAATTATAAATAATTAAAATTTATACATAAATATATATATATATATATAAGCTTTTTTTTTTTTATACACATTTTAGCAATGAAATTATTTAATATTTTGATTAATTGATAAAAACAAAATAAAATAACTATTGTGTATTAGTAGCATTTCATTTTTCAACTTCTAGTTTGCTAATAGGGGTGGTCCTTGGGTAGGGTAACTGAGACATTTATCCTAGGCTCCGGGCATTTTATACAGAAACCAAGAGCGGCAAGAGCGCTAAATCTTTAAATCCAACACCGATTCTATGACGTTTACATAATTGATATTTTGATTTGTTTAGAAAATATAAAAATAAAAATATTTCCATTCCTCCGAAAATTGTCGAAGCGAATAAGTTGTCCAATTAACACGAATAACGTATAATGAATCATATAAGGTATTACTTGATGTCATAATGGATATTGTACATTATAAATTTTACTTATCTGTATTCAGTTTTAATTGATTTTTATTTGTTAAAACAAAGCAAAAAAAGTACACAAGCTAATTATAGTTTAATACTTGTATCGTATAGTGATTTGATTTTTTTATAGTAGGTATGTATCTACAATATTAAAAGTTCTATATCTACTTATTAATTTCATATTTTTTATACTAGTAAAACCAATAGAAAGATTCACTAATATCGATTAAAAATAAATTATAAATAATCTTAAGTTTACAAGTAAAACATAACTATTAATATCTGTAATAGTAATGTTCGATATCTCATGATCAAAGTATAGTTACTAGAATACCATTTATTTCCGAATTTATCCAAAATAATAGAATATTGAAAACTGGATTGTATTAAGTAAGCATTTGCCTACAATTTTTCAAAAACAATTTTCTTTTTATAGTTAACGATACAGGATGAGTCTCGAGAATTTGACAAATGAAATAACTCTGGTTCTACGCAATATTTGTTTAAAAATTATTATACTTCTTCAGCGCTACAAAATTATGGTTATAACGTTAATATAATAATATAATAATTTGTATTTGTATAAAATTAAAAAAGTGAATAAGAGGGAAAATAAAATACTATTTTACTGTATACTTTATAGGTATGTCGTATATGATGAAAAATGTAATTTTTATATAATATGGTTAATGGGTTATTTTATGTACCTATCAAAATAAATATTTATTACATTTAAAACGGAATACGTGTCGAATTTTCATAGTTTCAATAAGTTTCAACAATCATAATTAGCCACGTAGGTATTCAAAACACATGAATTTCGCATTGTAAACATGAACAAATAACAAAATTTTCATATATCAACACGTTGTTCTTAATAATGAAAACAACGTAATACATTACTTTTAGACTCTAATATAATTAATTAATTTAATTAAAAAGATTCTAGTTATGTTTTACAATATAATTAGACATTTTTTTTTCCATATATTTTTCTTGTTGAGTAATTAGTAATTACAATATTATTATCAAGTCTTTGAACGAAAGAAATGTGATTACTGATTAGGTTTTAATGGTATTATACAATTGTCTATTATTATTGACTGCACTGGATTACGAAAATTTTGCGGGCTCCACTGATAAGACCTATAACTATTCAAGACGAGGAGAAATACCTAATATGGTTTTATTATCATTTATAATATATAAATAAAATAAATTTTTGCTAATTTTAACACAATTTTTTTTCCGGTCATATTTTTCTATCCAAATGCAGTATAAAAGTATACACGAACATTTTGAAATTCTATTCTGTTCGGGCACGGTATGCAAGGGAAATTGGTAAACCATTGAACTCTATAGCGACTATATATAAAGTGTAATGTTGGAAACCGGTTGGTTTTATGGTTGCACTAGGATACGCAATATGACTGGTGAATAGATTTTAAGGAGCAGTTGAATCTTCTTCAAAATTTTAAGTGGGTAGGAATGAATTTGTATGAATACAAATTAGATCAAATAAATAATAGGTATAATCCGAACAAAAACGTTTTATCGACGACGTTGTAAGTCAAATAATTTGTTTATAAACATATACTATACATTATTATATACCTATATTATAAACTTTTGTTGGCTTGTTGCGAGTGAAACTTATATGTATTGATGATGCATATGGGGATATATTCCAAAGTTGGAGTAGGTGGATAAAAATAAATATCTGTTCAAAGAAATAAGTTCACCATGCCACTGATGAAACGTCATGTCTCGTCGTCCGCAATGCCATATTTATGCAAGGACAAATGGGACATTTGCACTAGGCCCAATCAAAAGAGGTGCCCACCAACAACAGGCAAACAAAATTAATTGTATACCTTTTTACCACAATTCGAGAAAACAAATTTATTCAATTTATTAAAGGTATGCAATTATCACACAAATTCCAAAATGTAGAAACGTGTTTTCAAATTTTCTTTACAATGCCAGTTACAAACTGCTTTAGTACTAAATATTAAGTTATTTTAAACAAATATTTAAGTAAAAAAAAATGTTGGAAAAATTGAAAGAGTTTACTAAATACAAATCAGTTGTCATAAATTAACCTTACATTTATTTACGTAGGATCTCTTATTATAAAAACATTTAACACTATTTAATTTTATTCACTTTTTTGTTTTTTAAATTGTTGATAAATAATATACAAGCATTGAGAAATTTATAAAAAATATTTGCTAATTTAAGTTATATATATAACTAATTTATAACATATTTATTAAGTTATTGTTGTAATGAATCTTATTAATTAATATCTAACATATATCATACAAATATAATTAAGAATATGTTTAAATACAAAAATAGGATAATTAATAATGAATTGTTTTACATTTTTATTTCTTCATAAATTACATTATTTCAATGGATTAGATAAGCTATAAATGAGGCCGACAGTTTCATTATATTGTTGTTTTTCTGAAAAATAATAAGTTTTAAAATATAATACGATGTAATATAATAATATTGATTCAATTTTCAATTAAATAGTTTACTTACCGAAGTTATCAGTAATCGATGAAGGTAAAATATAATAACTTTCTCCACTAACGACTCCTTTTCCTTTAGCAAAACCATGCACTTCAATCCATCCATCTACAGAACTGTCAATTTGTTCATGAAAATTAACAGTTACCACTTGATCATCTGTTGTTTGCACTGTAATTGATTTTCCATCGGAATTCACCTGAATAAAAAAAAAAAATTATTACACCAACACAGTTGAAATCTATAGATAAATAATATAATTTTATTTATGTTTTGATTATATTTTAAAATCTAAATGATAGAAATAAAAAATATCGTACTTTCAAAACGTTACCGATCAAAGTGACCGGTTTGTCGTTGTACTTTTGTAAGTAAGAACCATTAACAAATGCTCGTGTAGGTAATGTTACAGATTCCATTATTTGTATTATTAAAACTTTATAAAAGAAACAAATAAACAAAATAAGTTAATGTTGTAATTACAAACTTTGATACTACAAAACGGACTGGAAACGACACAGCCAACTTACTTTTTTTTATATTTTATTATTAAAGTCAAAAAGTAGTAAGAATTAAGTAACAAAAATAATACCAATTGATCAAATAATTTATAGAACTACATACGAATTATGAATAAAGAAACTAAGAACTAACCTTTACGTTTCCCGCTTAGATTGTATTATCTAATGTTTCCCGGAAAGAATGAAGATATCTTCTAAAACCATGGAATGGAGTTTTATTAATTTATTATATCATGGAATGGAATGTTTTATAATTATATCTAATCAGTGATTATATTGACAAATATGTTGCCGGGTAAGTTTAACTGCTGATTTCACTATCATATTGTTATGGAAAATAGATAAAATAAATTATTGATAACATCAAATCTCGTTTTTATTATTTTCAAAATATAGTGGCAAAACGCAAGTGACAATGATTATTAATTAATAAACTAATAAATCAATAGATAACTAATAACCATCAGACTTACAAATTTAATTGTTAGAAGTACTTAAGTAGTTAATTGTATATTTGTATACTAAAATAATGCAATAATTAAAATATATTTTATGTACTCAACGAATTAAACTTGGTAATTATTAAGTAATTAAAAAATTGTTATAACAAGTATTTTATTTGTTTATTAGTTTCTGCTTATAATATAGTGTATAACTAATTTCCTTGTTGTCAACTTAAAAATACAGTCTAGTGCACAGAAAATAAAACTTTTACAGCAATATTAAATTAAATTTTACAAACTTTTTAACACAATATGAAATACTAATCTTTAAAATTGAGAATATATAATTATAATAGTTTTTATTCTCAAAAATTGTACAACAAATTGATGAAATACAAAACCAATATATCTTTCTTATAATTTGCTATTCATAACTTAATTACATAATAAATTGTATATTTCAATAATTTTTATTTTAGTATTTTATAAAAAATATATAATAAATATTAAATGTCTTAAATTATATTATTTTGTACTGAGTTTTTTTTTTTTAAATTATGTCATAGTGATACACATTTATATCTTGTAAATGTATGTATTCAAACATTCAAAGGTTATTATTTTCTTTATATTTAGATAAAATCAATTATTCATTATTAATATACAATATTCAAATGTAATAATTTTTATTTTTTTTATTACATTTTGTAGATAAATACAGCAAGTGATCTTATGGAATTCTCTAGTGTTGAATATTATATTATTTTGTGTATCTTAATTGTTCCAGTCTATTATTTTTTTCAACTTTGGGCATGGCTTGGTTGGGAATTGTTTAAGAATAACTAATTTAAAAAAATAATGTAAGAATAGATTAATTATTTATAGCTGTATTAGTTTAATTAGAGTATTTTAATTAAATTATTACATTTTATACTTAAAAAGAAATATTTTAAGAATTTAAATTTGATAGAAATGTATTCTATAACAATATGATATAATATAATTGTTTTTATGTACGTAGATTAGTCAATTATTATTGTTTAATTTTACTAGTTATATTAGTAGGTTTGACATGTTTGGAACATTTAAATATAATTTATATAGATGATGACAGTGGCGCTGATCTGTTTTTAAAGTACTGGAGTATAATCCAAATTAGGTGCCCACCAAATCCAAAATATGTTATATTTGATCTATATAACTACTCTACTTTTAGGTGGAAGTAATGTAAAAGTGGTTCTTTTCCGGTTCTCGGTTCAAACACGAAAAAAAAACTATTAAGGATAAAAGTTACGATAATTAAGTCTGAAAATTAAATATATATTATATTTTATATAATATAATATATATTATATTTTAATATAGTATCACAATATGCTTCTAGAAACTTCAATTTGTGTAATTGTTTATATTTATAGTTAATTATATTACTAATTTTGTATAAGCCCACCTATAAAATAAATGAGATATTTACCCCACCTCAAACCTATGATCTTATGGCTGATAATATAAATAAATAGTATCGTAAATTGTGATCAGAACTAGAAAAAACTTGATTTTTTTACTGTATATTAATTTTTATTAAATATTAGTTATTATATTAATATAATTATTATTTTTCAGTTACATTTTTTTTAAAAATATGAAATATTTAGTATTTACAAATACTATAAATTAATAAAAAAATTCTATTTATTATAATATTTGCTAAGTTTAATAAATATAAATTATTTTTAATAATTTATAATACTTTAAAACTAATCGTTAAATATTTTTGTCTTTATATTTAGGAAAATTTACTCTAACTCCACAATGTCAATTATTTCCAGTTCTAGAGTTCCAAATAATTCAATTAAAGACAAGTAATATAACTAAGTTTATTTTATTTCTAAATAATATATATTTAATGCTATATATTAATATATTTTTTATTTTAGATGCAGTTCAAGTTTATTGAACAAATCAAAATCTATAGATTATGTTAACTGTAGATCAGATATTTTAGACAATGAAAAGTAATGCGTATCTCATTAATTATGTAAATTATTTAAATATAATTTTGTTTTTGTTTAGAAATATTCCAAATATATTTATTACGCCTGAATGTAATCAACCAGATGGTGATTTATATCCATTAAGTTTATTAGAAAGAGAAAAGTATTTAATTATATATATATTTTAATTCTATATTCAGTAGTATAATTTATTAAAGATGTATTTTATTGTTTTTTTTTTTTAGAGATATACCTAATGTATTTAATACTAATTCATTTAATTTAAGCTCTACATATACTCATAATTATACAGACAAATATTGGTAATTTTTTTATTATAGTTATAAAATAATAATTTATTATTTACTTTTATGTAATATTTATGTTTTTATTGATTACAGTGGATATCCTAATTTATTTACCTTTAATGACATATATTCAGGATCGTGCAGTTTAAATGTAGATTTGTGGGACAAAACTAGGTACTTTCTATAGTTGTATTATTATTTTAAAATGATTTTGTCTTGTTTATCATTTTATTTCATTAGTTTTATTATTTTATGTCAGTAAATTGCATGCTTTTAAACTTTTATTTTATTTATCACCAATAATCTATATAATTAGTGCACTATTTATATGTGATTTTTGTTTTATTTTATGATTTGTTTTATAGCAATTATACAAGTGTATTTAGTTTGTCAGATGTACAGGATAATGATTATATTCATAATTTTGAGATTAGTTATAGGTAAATCAAATATATATTATGATATATATATATTAAATATTATTTCATTGTTTCTTATACTGTTTGTTGTAGTAATAATACGAAAGAAGAAGAAGAAGATAATTTAATTTCAAATGGTAATTTGTCGCACAATACTTCAATTGGGGTAATTTTTAGAATTATGTATTATTATTATATTTAGAAAATTGTTATATTATATTTTATATTGTATTTAATATGTATAGAGGGTTTCTACGAGTATTAATGGCCTGGATATATATGAATTAAATAAAACTGAAAAATGTTCAGAAGAAAATGTGGTAGAAAAGTTGAGTTCTGCATTTTGTTTTTGGAGCATTATGACAGGAGCCAATGTGCGTGACCATAATATAAAAACATATTATCCCCAAAGAGAAATAAGTAGCACATGTATTATGGAAGATATTAAGCTTATGTTAATTAATATGGGTTCAACTTATTTTCTTGTTGATGAAGTAAGTATTTTTAAACAGTAATTTATATCAGTATGAACTTTTTTTATTTTATTTATTATTAGACATATACTAAAATATAAGTCCTATCTTTTTATGCACCTTCTATATTTAAAACAATTTTTCTCTGTATAGTTTATTATAATAAACAGATACACTGTTTATAATAATACTGAATATAATAAAAACAAATCATTAATTTATATGTTTTTTTAATTGATAGCATTTATGATATTAATTAACAGTTATTATGACCAGTTTCTCTGCTGCTTTAAATAAATTAGAAAATGTTGTTACTAAGGATTTAGACTGTAGTTATTAAATTAATATTTGTATGACTGATACTTCTTCTTTAAACCACCACTGTTTATATATCATTTTTATAAATAATAATAAAAAAAAATGGTAGTCAGATGTATTTTTTTATTGCTTTTATAGATCATTAAGAACTTAACATTTTAAACTATTCTACCAAGTTTTCCTTAATGTATCCCATCACTTGTCATTTTTATTGTATTATTCACTTTTCCATCATTTGTCACCACACTATTGAACCACCAGCATATATCTTGGACACTGTTTATTTCAGGTACATTTTCAGGGTGCCTTAGTCCCCAAACCAACATCATTGCCCCCTTCTAAAAAAATCAGGTATAAATATACATTATCTTATTAAAATCTGAAAAAAAACTGGTCATTCCTGAAATTCAAAAATGTTTTCCCTGAGAAAATAGACTGAAATAAACACATTTTAGTAATTTCGCTCTAATTTACATTTTGATATTTGGCTTATTATATAGTTTTTCTAACTCACCATTGTAATCTTTACAATGTTTTATGTTCTCCATTTTATTTTATATAGGTTAATGTATTTTTCAGAATACTTTCCTTTCAATAATAAGTATTTTTTATCCCCCTGGATAGTAATTACATTTATATTTATATAGTTATTGATTGCAAGTGTAGAGTTTTTTCTTTTGTTGCTTTTGAATATACACAATTAGTCTAAATTTTAATATTTTATTAATTTTGAAATGTGTTTTATTTAAATAATATTAATGTTTTTAGGAAACACATATGTACAAGCATAATGGTAACATCAGTATTACTGGGTTAACACCAGAAATGTTCTGGTCTGTTGCAAATCCAATTTTAAAATGTACAAATTTATATAAGATGTTGTGCATTACAATAACCAAATGGAAGGAAATGAGTGAAGATAATATAGTTAAGGTATATAATATATATTTAATATTTATACATACACTATAAGGTATACACGGGGATCAGAATATTATGTTATAAAAATAATAAATAATCTGATATTGAAAGCTCATGTAATTTCCATCATTTTGTAACATAGAATGGTAATCACTCTGTAAATATATATATAGAATATATGTATAGAATATAATTTTATTTGTTAAGTTTTATATTTAATTGTGTTTTATTCCTTAGGCATTTATAATTAGTGTATCTAATATATTAAATGATTATGAACGAACAATATATGCCGTTTCAAATGAGTCTTTGATGTCACTAGTAAGTCGTTTGTCTCGTTTAACTTCTCAGTTACAATTGTTAGCAAATATATGTTGCATAAAAACATGTGATGCTATTATCATCCCAAATTGTGTCATTCCATGTGGTGTAAAATTGTTAAACAAAATTTATGATTATCTAACTAACTATAGATTTCCACATGATTTATTTTTAAAGATGTTATTATATATTTTTGAATCATGCTGCTTAGCTTATTTCAGGTAAATTATTATTAACTAGTAATATGGTATATGAATTGGTTTTGTTTCTAAAAGTCGTTGTTTCAGAATTTTGTCCAACTGGGCATTAAAAGGCATTTTAGATGATAAAGGAACTGGCATGTTTATTAAATTGAAACCAGATATTGAGAATGAAGATATGTGTAGCCGAAAACATTGGGACCGTTTTATTATTGACGAAAGTGTAGAAGTTCCAGTATTTTTAGATAAATACAAAAATTACATTTTAAATTGTGGAAAAACAATTAATTTCTTTAATAAATTTAATAATTTAGTAAGTATAATTGAAAAAAATACACATTTTAAAATTGTTTAAAATTGTTCATTTTCAGAATGTGTTTTTACCAGAATTTACTTGTTGTTTTGATGCTTTTGATACTCAGAGAGCTTATGAACAATTTTCTACTTACTTTAAATATGACTCCTGTTTAAAAACTGAAAATTGTGTTAAAATAATGTCTAATTCATACCTGTTTCAATCAAGTATAAATTCAGTTCACCCATCCAAAAATATTGGTAATTCATAATTTCATACTACAATATAAAATAAATAATAATTAATGTTTATTATTTATAGAGTATAGTATATTAGTCACTATTAATATAAACATAAATTTAATATATAAAGATTTTACTAAAGTACCTATTTATAATACTAATTTGAATAATGATTAATCTGAAAACAAAAAGTAATATTAAAATTTATTAAATATTCAACATTTCAACCTAATCTAACCAATTCATATTGATTTTATTATATTATGACTCTGTGACTTTAAATTAACTATTATATATTAATTAATAATTAATAATTATATGTAGTATCATTGATTAATTAATTATAATTAATCAATGGTAGTACTATATATTATAGTACAAAATATTTGTGATTTCAGATTTATAATCTATATAATATATATTTATTTGATTGCATTGAAATGGTACCAAATAAAAACATAAAGACAATTTATATAAATATAACATAACACTTAGTATAGCTTATATTTATTATTTACAGATAATAATGATGTTCATAATGAAAACATAATAAATATTACAAACCCGATTGAATTTTATTTAAATGATGAAAGTTATGAATTGTTTCAAATGCCTGATTGGACTTTTATTGATAATACATATGATTTTAATAAGCCATATGGATTTTTTG
Source organism: Eriosoma lanigerum (assembly GCA_013282895.1). Lineage (NCBI taxonomy): Eukaryota > Metazoa > Arthropoda > Insecta > Hemiptera > Aphididae > Eriosoma > Eriosoma lanigerum. Next base: position 67,857,886 of record CM023357.1, read on the forward strand.
AGGACAATAATAATTCATTAACATATAATGGACAGATTTTTGATGTTGTAAACATGCTAGATTATATACCACATTCTATATTAATACCAGCGCGTGTACAAAAGAATGTCTATGATAAACAAATATTAAACATGTTTTTTGTTCAAGAAAATCTAATGGGACGTTTATATTATTTATCTCAGTGTTTCTTTTTGATGAATGGGACATTTTCGTCTAAACTGTGTGAGAATTTATTTGAAGGCATTATTACCAATAGACAACAACCAATCAATATATTCAATCCTGTTAAGTTAAAATCTATTGTGGATGAAGCTATTCAAGATAGTTTTTTTAAAAATAAACAACATAATTTAACATTGGAGATAACTTTTATTCCACACTTGAATGGAATTATTGACATTTCAGTAAGTAAAATAATCCATATAATCTACATATAAAGTATATTATTAAATATTAATTAATACATTATTATATTAAAGTATAAATATTTTCTCATAAAAAAATTGTTTGATTAGGATGTGGAATGTGTAGAACTTAATTATGAACCAGAATGGCCAATGAATATGATTTTACCAAGCAAAATATTATTGAAGTATAGACGAATATTTATGTTTGCCAATAAATTAGAATATGTTTCATGGAGTTTATCTAAGGCTAGGGAATTATTGAGTGTTTATAAAAATAATAAAGGATTGCAATTTAGAAAGGTAATTGGTTTACATATATTTTAATCAAAATCTTAAATTGTATAAAATAATTTTGTATTTATTGATTTAAAATCCCTGTCTTGTATACTATGATTATAGATAAATCTTTTTAAACATTGGATGAATCAATTTGTATCGTCTATCCAACAATATTATAAACAAATTGTGATTAGTACATGTTGGTCCGAGTTAAATGAAAACTTTGAAAATATTCATAATTATGATGATCTATTTACAAGACATAAACAGTATATGCATACAATGTTAAGAAGGTTAGTATGATTTGAGCAGATTTATTGTTATAAGTATGTAGGTAAGTTATAACTTTATAAGTAATACATGTATGCCAATAGTGAGTAGATATATATTATTAGCAACTAATTATAATTTATTATACTGAACACTAACTTAATTTTTTAATTATAAATTTAAAGTACTTATATTAAGATTTAATTTCTGGAACAATGTTATTAATTTAAAAATGTATATTAGAGACTATGGAAAAGTTCATATTTTCTAATGAGTCTATTAGTAAATGTAGTTTTGGTTTTATAGTAGTCAAACATAATATTATGTCTAACATAAACCTAACATTAACCTAACATATTACTTATTAGTATTAACATATGTAACATGTTAGTACTAATATGGTAATATTAACCTAACATGTGTATTGTGTGACTGTTACATTAATAATTACTTGTAAGTTTCAGTAATTGCTATAACAATGTATCATACTGTAGAAATAAAACTGAACCTTATTGATTTATTATACATAAAACTAATAACTGATTTTATGATAAAATAGATAAATATAATTTGTATTCTTACAGGTGTTTGATGGTTGTTGGTTTCAAAGATAAATTAATTTTATTAAATAAACTATACATAGAAATATTGATGTTTTATCAAATCTTAGCAAGTGGTCAGTTTTATCAGAAGAATTCTGAATTGTTACATTCAGAGTTTATCAGTTTAGAACGTTCTTTCTCTCGGTTTGTACAACTGAGAGAAATGTTTTACATAAGTCTTTTAAAAGCTGTGCAGGCGAATGGAAAACATTGTGTGGTACAATTGGAAAGTTTAATTACTATACTCGGACCAACATGTAATTTTACATAAAGATGAAAACTGAAGAATATTTTTCAATTATTCCTGAGTTACCTCTTTTAAATGTTTTGATTAGTGGAAGTTGTATTATTTGATAGTTCTTCAGTAAATAAATTATAAATACTATATAAATTTATTGTTCTGTAGTGTATAGTTCTATACCACTTTTAATATTACGATCTATTATTACAATATTATCTAATATTTATTATTTTTATTTTTGTTATATTGTGGTGTTATACTTTATTAATCATAAAAAAAAACTATTGTATATACAGTTTTATTTTAATTATATGGCATAATATAAATTTGAAAATATCACCAAAAATGTATTCATTTATTTAATATATCATATCTGTTATCTATCCTGGATGTGTTGGTACTTCCATTAATTCATTATGGTTTACAACATGACAAAATTACATGATATATGACAATAACCATTATGGTGGAAAATATGCTATCTTATTATAACTTATGGTTTAAAGTATTTGATAAAATAGTAAATGTAAACAAAATTTTATTGAGTTCTGATCATGTTTTAATATTTGATCTTGATTAATGAATGGGAATGATTAATTACCTACCTACTAAATAGCACATAATGATCAGAAGAGAAATTACATTTTATATAAAGCCATGTAGATTGTATAGTGATCATACTAGAAAAATGATGGAAACGGGGATTACATTGTATATTGTTTTCAATGTTGCTTTTGTAATGAAATATGTTTATCACATTATATCCAAAAATATTGATATCAATTGTTGTAGTTGTAAACATGGACCAAGATAGTACTATTTTAGTCCACGCTTGTAATAGAAAATTGAATATAGAAATGAAGGCAGAACGAATGAGAAATAGCAAGGAAAACTGAAGATGGAAAACAGAATGGTACAAATCATGAGAGAGTAGCCATGTCGGTGTTAGAGATTGAGGGTGGTATTTTGGGTGTTAGGTCTCCAAAATGGTTTTTTTTGTATGGTTATTTATTTAATCAATTTATAAAAAAGTTCAAATTTTCAAAAACACCTCACAAAACTTTTTTTTTTGAGTACATTCCTGTTAAAGTCTTAGGAGATGAAGAATTAGGGTAGTCGACCTCATATATAGTTAGTACATTGGGAGTATTGGACAAAATAAGAAAAACATAGTAATCTAATGTATTGCAATAAATTTAAATATTTAATCAAATGAAGTTCAAGCTACTAGGTCTTATTGTACTATAGTCTAAGAGTTGTATAATATATTTTAATATTATGCATTTATTACGTTTGACGCAATAAAACACTTTCTATCTCTTTTCTACGTTTTTTACGTTTATATTTTTATTAGAAAAAATGACCAAGTAAATAAATAATAATTGACGAAACCACGAATTTTTGATAATATTTAAATGATAAATTGATAACAGTAGATCAGTACGAGTACCACAAAAAACATTATCAATGTGTACAACAGTAGAATAGTGGGTAGTTTGAAAATGGTTAAATTTTTCTCTACAATTACAATAATTTGGACTCTACGTTTTGTACCTATTTAAATTTGTTACATTTATGATTTGCCTATAACTTTTTGTATATTAGATATATTATTATGTATTATATTTATTTAATCATTTAAAATACCATAGTTAATTCGTTCCAAATGCCAATACTAAAGTTTTCTTGTTCGTATAGTTTTTGTTGCTGTTGTTTATAATCGTAGTTCTCGCCGTTAAATAAAATAATATTTTATTTCGACAACAATGGGTAATCAATTGGTTGGCATAGCGCCTTCGGAGATATTTCCAGTCGAACATTATCTAACTGATCACACACAATTACAGTTTGACGCCAGGTTAGGCCTAGTATAATTATATTCCATTCACCACTACTCAACGTTCATGCATATTTTATTTTCAATTTTGTTTTACAGTTTGGGAAGTACACGATTTTTTAAAGTAGCACGAGCCAAGTCGCAAGAAGGAATGATCGTTGTGAAAGTATTTGCTTTACACGATCCAATGTTGCCATTAGTCAAACATCGGGTACGCGTCGAGGAAATCAAAACTAAATTACAATCGGCCGTCAATTGTTTATGTTTTCAAAAAGTCATTGTACGCAAACTATATTTAGTATTATAAAATCATATAGAGTTATACTCTTTTATGTTCAGACATTCAATTATATTTTGTTTATATTCAGATGACTGACAAAGCTGTTTTTTTAATGCGAGAATATGTCAAGTATAGTTTATATGATCGTATTAGCACTAGGCCTTTCTTGACAATGATAGAGAAAAAATTTATTGCCTTTCAAATATTATTTGCACTGCGACAGTCTCATACATTGGGCGTAAGTATAAACTAATTATTTATACAGTGAAAGTGATTAAGAAAGATTTTTATTTTAATTTTTCTATTTCTATAGGTGTGCCATGGTGATATTAAGTTAGAAAATATCATGATTACATCTTGGAATTGGGTGTTACTTACAGATATTGCGTCTTACAAACCTACATATTTACCTGATGACAACCCTGCTGATTATTCATTCTTCTTTGACACTTCTCGCAGAAGGTTATGTTATATAGCGCCTGAACGGTAAACACTGTTGTTGTATTTATATACATTTGTAATTTAAGACAATAAAACTGAATTCTTTAGTTTTGTAAAAACATCTACGGAGCTTACTAATCAGTTATTGCCATCTGAAGATCATGTTAAAAAAGGAGAATTGACTCCAGCTATGGACATTTTTTCTGCTGGGTAAATTAAAAAAAAAAATATTATATCAAAAATTTAAAAAAATTTATTTATTATTTAAATTACTTAATTTTATATAAATTATACATTATTTTGTGTCAATTATAATTATTATTTCTAATTGCACAGATGTGCATTAGCAGAAATGTTCACTGATGGTCATCCACCTTTTGATTTTTCACAATTATTGGCATATAGAAATGGAGATTATGATCCAACTCCTCTCATTGATACCATCGATGATGAAGAAATTCGAGTATGAAAAAATATACATAGTTATAAACATTTAAAATATGAAACATTTGATTATGTTTTAGGATCTTATTAAAACTATGATAAAATTAAATCCAGCAAATCGTTGTTCAGCTGAGTTGTATTTAGATGAAGAGAAAAATAAGATATTTCCAGATTACTTTTATTCTTTTCTTCAGCCATATTTACAAATGTTTTCTGCTACAGATCCTATAATTTCACCAGATGAAAAAATTGATAGGTAAAAATAAATGCGTGTATACATATATAAATAATAAAATAAGATTATTGAAACTAGTATTATTATTGTTATAGATTGAAAAGTGATATTAATGGAATAATAAATATGTTGCTTCCGTCTAATGATTCTGAAGAATGTACTGACGCTTTAGTTTTGATTGTTCAATTAGTTACATCTTGTATTAGGTACTTATATTTAATGTTGCTATTTTCTCCCACTTGAAAAATTAATTTTATTTTGTGATCATTCTAAATTAGTTGTATATTAGAGATATAAGATTAAATTTATACTTATACTGTATATTTTATTATATTATTAACGTAATATGTATTTTTTCAGAGGTTTGCATTTGTCTACTACAAAAATACAAGCATTAGATGTTTTACTTGAGTTATCAGTGTATTGTACTGCAGAAACAGTTTTAGATAGAATTGTTCCATACATTGTAAATATTATATATTTTACATTAAATAGTTTTATATTGAAATATATTATTAAAAAAGTTAAAAATTTGCTTAAATAATAAATATACAGTTGAAAAGTGACCACACAATTTTTTATCATAAAAGTATTTAAATATACTAGTATGTAATTACAAATTTAAACACATTCGCTGTTGAAAATGCTAATTGGCATCATTAACAAGACTATTTGTGTACGGAAAATGTCAATTGGCGTCATTCGTACATTAAATTTTAAAGTTTTATATTCAGTCAGCGTATGGATATATGTTTTTATTTTTGGTTAGTGTTATCTATAAACATTGTAAAATATAATTACTAAAATTATATTTTGGTTATTTTTAAAGAAATTTAGAGCATACTATTAATAACATATATCTATATAGTAATTCATTAGCATGAAGAGGGTGGGAGGAACAATTAAATTTTTTTCAACCTGGTAACAATAAATAATAAGAAAATTTATAGTATAATATATATAGAAGATTCTTGTATACATTTGCCCACATGTTATAATTAAGATTAAATTAATAAGTTTTCATATTTTTTTTTAGTTTCATATGATTCAAGATGCTTCTCCGAGTGTAAGAAAATCTGCATTGCATGGTTTAAATAACACACTTTCAACTGTTAAACAATTAAAGCCTAGTGATGCAAACACATTTCCAGAGTATATTTTTCCAGGCTTAATAAATGTAAGTATCAAATTCTGATATATTTTTGTTATTTATTTTGAATTAAGTTAGTAATTTTAGGTAGCACAAGATGATGCAGTTATTGTAAGGACAACTTTTGCTCAAATTATTTCACAATTAGCACAAACTGGTCTAATGTTTTTGAAAAGTTGTCAAAATATAAAGGATGATGAACCAACAACAAGTATTTTTGAGACTGAGCTTGCTACATTGCATGAAATGGTACAACAATCAGTTTCAGCTCTACTTACTGATACTCATAATATTGTAAAACAAACACTAGTTAATAGTAACATAATCGAATTATGTGAATTTTTTGGTGTACAAAGAGGTAAATGTTTAATTAAAGAGGTTATATTATTTAATAATAGTTAATTTTTTTTTTAATTAGCCAATGAGGTAATATTATCTCACATGGTTACTTTTTTGAATGACAAAACTGATAAACACTTACGGGCTTCATTTTTTGATAATTTTGTTGATGTTGCTGCATTTGTTGGTAAACAGTGTTCACCTATATTATGTCCTCTTTTACAACAAGTAAATCAATTTAAATTTAATATAGGTATAAAATTATTATTATAATATATTTTGTTTTCAATTCTAGGGATTTACAGACAGTGAAGAATTTGTAGCGAAAAAGGCACTTAATGCAATGCAACATTTGATTGAAAAACGTTTGCTTAAAAAAACTGCACTTTACCAATTAATTAATGATATTTCTTGTTTTCTCATACATCCAAATTTGTGGATACGACAGGTATTTATACTTATTTATTCTTACCTAATCATATTTGGTATTTATTGTTTAACATTATAATGTATTTTAATTTGTTAATTTTGTTATTTAAATTTAAAGTTAAAGAGTACTTATGATAGTTGTTTTTTTAGGCAACTGTTGGCTGTTTTAGTGTTACAGCAAGAATATTAGATGATGTAGATGTTCAATGCAAAATCTTGCCTATAATGAAACCTTATCTAAAACATTCAATCTTATTAGTAGATAGAGAAGAATTAGTATTAAATACTTTAAAAGATCCTTTACCAAGAAATATTTATGATACAGTTGTAAAATGTTCAATTGTTGAACAATTAATAGATATATTAAGCGAACGAAAAAAAGCTAGGACAATTGCTAATACAGGACATATACCTTTACCAAGTGTTACACAATCATTGCATCAAAATAATTCATTGAGAAATGTAAAATATGAATTATTATGTGTTATGTGTTATTAAATACTAGATACTAACTTGTTACTTTTAATTTGTAAATTCTAGTTAATTAGAAAACTAGAATCTGAAGGAATGACTGAAGAAGTAGAAGATGAATTGTTGTTATTATCTAAACATATTTTAAAAGTCCATAAACAATTAGTATTTGACAACAAATATGGTACAAAAGGAAAGGTAAATTATTTTATAAACTGTTTTTCTGTTGTATAAACTAGTTAAATCAAGTATCCTTAATAGATAAATATCGGAGACACAAAATTCAACGTACATTGCTATTCTATAACATTGGCACGATCACAACATTCAAAACTTCAAGATTCTATTCCGATCACAAATAGGCGAAGGGGTCTAGATGATCAATCTGCCAATATGAATGATGAGTGGAAATGTATGTTTGGTGGTCCAGACTTGTCTTCTAAGCAAATGCATTCCTCTCGAAATCCGTACAGTGTTATTTTTAATAAATAAATATCAAATTTATGCTAATGGTCTTTTTTTTATATAGTTCACCTGTAGGAGGTTCATATACATCTGATATTCAGCCATCTCCGTCTCATAGTATTGAAGGTCCAACTGATATGTCATATATACATTGTAAGTGATATTTTAAAAATATTGAATATAATAATATAAAATGTTTTTTTTTTTTTTTTTTTTTTGTAGATTGTTATTGACCATTTAAATTAGAATTGCGTAAACTGATAGCTCATCGCCAAGACTGTTATGAAATGACTTTGAGACGTAATGAATGGGCTGAACAAGAAGTTTGGAAGCCAAGATTACCACCACCTGGATGGCGACTTCGTTCACAATTGGTAGCTCATCTTTATGAGCATAAGTCTGGAGTAAATAGGTAAAATAATATATACATTTCTTAGGTGTAGATTATATAATGCTAATCTTATAAATACATATTTTTTACTTATTGAAGTTATAATAATACAATTTATATTTAGATTGGTACCTATTCCGAATACATCACAATTTGCAAGTTGTTCATCTGATAGTTATGTGCGTATATGGGACTGTGCAAAGATGGAAGGAAAGAACATTGCTAATCGATCTAAGCAAGTATATAATCACCAAAACGGAGCATTATATGGTATGACCATATGTAGAAATAATAAATCATTAGCTACCGTTAGCCATTCTGGTTCAATAGTTATTCTGAAGTGAGTAATAATTAAGATTATCTTTAAAAGTTAATTATATTTAAATTCAATTGTCAATTCGTTATTTATTTTACATAGTTTAGAGTCAAATAGTAATAAGTTGAGTGTAATGCAGACAAAACAATTGAATTTGCAAGAAGATGGTTGCGCTATTGATATATCTTACTTGGATTCAGGATCTCAAATGGTACTTGTGTGCGCGACTGTGTATGGTTCTCTTATTGGATGGGATCTCCGCTCTCCAAGATTGGCTTGGAAAGTTAATAATGATATTAAACAAGGTATAAGAGAAGTTATATTAAATATTTAATAAATATTAAAAAATTAATCTATATGTTAATCGTGTTATTTTTATTTAATTATTATAAATAATATATGTTGTAGTTATTAAACACATATTCATATACACTGATATTATGTCCATAGGCATTATAACAGCTATGTGTTTGGATACAAGACAAAGTTGTTTAACATTAGGTACAAGTAGCGGTTACCATACATGTTGGGATTTGCGTTTTAGGTTACCAATTGCTACCATTGCTCATTCCAAAGGTAATAAATTGTATTTTAAACTTCACATTAAGTAACAATTATTAATTACATTAAACTATTCATATTAAGCCGTACGAGTAAGAAGATTAATAAAACATCCGTCGGAACCATCTTGGGTTATATCAGCTATGCAAGATAACAATGAGGTGACTGTATGGAATTTAGAGAGTGGTTCTAAACAGCAAACACTTTGGGCAAGCAGTGCTCCTCCCCTGTCAAACAGCCAAGTAAATTTATAATTTTTTTTTCCAATGGAAAGTCTTAACATTAAGATAATAACGTATTATATTTTATAGACTAATAATCATAGTGTCTGTGCTTTGTACACAATGCATACAGATCACGGTCCAGAGTTGATGACTGGGGGTACTGATCAGAGAGTACGTAAATGGAACTTGACATCACCGAGTGATTCCTATATAGCCATACCATCTGCGAATGATGTCATGGGCCATTCGATGTATTCTTATGAGTATGTATAAAATATTATCACGATTCATTTAGTTTTAATAAATCAATATTTAATGTTACAATTAGGTGTAGATTGGTTGATGGCACAAATGTTGTCCAAGAAGTCTGTACAAAACCCAACAGTACAACAATGACTAGTGATGAGGAGCCACCGTGTGCAACTGATCAACCGGCACCAGGCCATGTAGGGTCTATCTTGGATATAACTTCGTGCATGGCATCTCAGTGTTTTCTAGTCACTGCATCTTGCGATGGAATAATTAAAGTGTGGAAATAAATTACGATTTAAATTGTAATAATGTTTCATCGATGTTGATTTATTGTTGTATTCAAATGTTCTATTTTATTGTTTTATCGTTCCAATTACTATATAAATATAATGTGATAGTGTATGTAACTGTTATTCATGTTACACACGTTAAAATGTATAATAAAGTTTTATTTTTTAAAATTATAATCGTTATTTTATTCACAAATCAATACTAAATTTACTTTGTTCATTATTATTTTCTGCAATACATATGGAGAACTGAGAAATATCTGGACCAAAGTTTTTACAATATTTAGCAGTTAAAATCCATTTTTCATATTGTTATTTATACCTATATAAATACTTGTACTCATACATCAGCGTCTCTAAATAAAAAATAAAAATTATTCAACCAACGAATTGTATATACATATAAATACAAATGAGAATGGGCATATTTTGAAATAATTATCTAGGACTATAGCAAAAAATATTGTAATAGGGATATAAAACCTTGGTCAATAGCAATTAACAGGTTACAATTTCAGGTGGTCTACGAGAAGTTTTTTTTGGAGGAGAAAGGTGGAGTTATAGCCTACCCTGTTACTAGCAAACTACGCCCATGCAAATGAGAACAAAAATTAAACAAATTAGGCCCCCTAAAATATTTACTTTCTTCAATTCTAATTTCTATTATAACCAGTGGCGGATTTATGAGTGGGGGGGGTTCATGGGGTCTGGACCCCCTCAGATACCGATATAATATGACGTACTAATACTGAAATAATATGTTAAAACATAATGTTTAATTCTATTCTATCTATTCTTGTGTACACAAACGGAAAAAAGTACCTACCTAATTAGTATGTGTTTTTATATAAAAACCCTATATATAAAGCCATTTACGTATGTAACATTAAATTGCTGATAATAATAATACGATTATATTTAAATATTGTCGATTATTCTAGATATCCAACTTTATATTATTTTAGATTCTGATCGAAGCAAGGAATGTATTGGTTTTACAATGATGACTTTTTTTTGTCTCTGAAAACATTTTTTTCTGTTTGAAATAATGGTCCGATTATCATAAATAGTAGACTTTCAAGTATGCTTTTAATAGCATATTGCATCTAGTTAGTACTTTTTAAGCTCATTTTTCTTAAAAGGTTTTCCCTAGGAAATAAAAAGCAACTAAAAAATAACGAAAATCAGCAAAATTACGGTTTTCATTATTTCAAACTTTATTACATGGTGATAATTAATTAGGTTTTTGCTAATTAGGGTCGTAGAAATTTGAAATATTTTGAGTTTTCACAGGTGTTCCACAAAAGAGAAAAAATTTTGGAAACGATTGTTTAATTTTCTGACGAATTATAATTTAATTATCGAATTATAATTACTAGCTTTGAAATTTTTTACAAAAATGTGTAATATTACTTGTAATTTTGGGTTTAATGGTTTGAAAATTTTATAAAAACCTACTTATACACTACTTAATTTATTTACAAAATATTTTGAAAATCGCAATTTACAACTTTTTTTCATAAGTTTCTAAAATTTGAATATTTAGTAAAATTGAATATTATGCTATTTTTTAAAAATAATGTTATTTCTACTATACTGTGTATTTACCACTACTGGGGTATGTTTTCTGTAGAAAATCGCATGTAGTTAGTACCTTATTTAACTCATATTTTAAATTTCTTAAAAGTGTAAAATGTTAAATTTCACGGAAATCGTAATTTTGATGAAACTTATTTTAGATTTTTCATGATAACTAAAGCAATTTTGAACATACATAAGTACTTGAATTTGTATTTCTATTCTCATAGAAAGTTTACACACCTGAACTTTTGGAACGATTTATCAGTATAATATATTGTATAATTATAATGAGTTTCACTCACAGTCGTATTTTCTAATGCAATAACATTGCATTCAAATTATTATATTAAACCATTAACGGTCCGAGGACCGAAGGGATGATGAAGAAACGTTTAAAGTCAACCTTTTTGTTTTTTAACATTTTATTTTTAGGACCCCCCCCCCTCCATGAAAATATTGAAAATCCGCCACAGATTATAACCAATAAAAATATAGTTAGATTTTAGATTAACTTTAATTCATTGTTATTAAATTTAAATTTTTGTTATTACCAAACATATTAGTATATTTATTAAAATGAGTTTATAACAATAATTTAATTATAATTAATTTAATAATATATTATGAACGTTTTATTTCATGAAATCTGAGTAAAAACACAATATATAAACTTTATAGCTAATTTTTTAGCAGTATATAAGATATATAATATACATGTGAAAGTTTTGTTAGGTTTAAGATTTAAGTATTGAGCATTTAACTTGTAGCCTCACCCCACAAACAAATTTGTCTGAGTTCCGCCTATGACAATTTCTCACATAAAAACTTCTGCTTACGTTCGACCCCCCTACATAAATACGCCTCTGTCGGCACCGTATGTCTATATAGATAATAAAAAAATATACTAAATAGTAGTGGTAGACGGGGTCGGATTGTGTAAATTCGACCCACCGAGATTTTATTATTTTACTGGTCTATCTTGTAAATTATTTCTTTTAAATGTACTTAAATTGTGTTTAATATTTCTAGAAAAATTAAATTAAATTTTTTTTTTACATACAATCCATGTATAACGTTTATATTATTTTTCAGTTATTTATTATGGCATTATTTCTTATGGATTTATATATCGGCCCATCGAGATATTCTCTATAAATCGGTAATTCTCGGTAATTCATTTTATTTAATTTGATACCAACCCACCCTTACTTTTACCTATTATCTAATATGTGCATCAAACAGTATCAGCAAATTTGTAGGGAGTATTTTTCTGGTGAACCACTCCTTTTTTAAGGCAGTTTAATTGAACTACCTGAAGCATCTGTTCGACGCTGCATTTTATTGTACAATATTGGCTTTAAGCTTCATATTTCCATTAATGTATTGTTTTGTACCCTTGTCTGTTCTATACTTGAATATGGCAGAGTAGTTTGTGTTTGGTACATATAGCAGCTAGTTATTCAAGATAGACAGATAGATAGATAAATAGATAGATAGATAGATAGAGAGAGAGAGTCTAACATATGTTTTCGAGCTATTCTAGCTTTTCTGAATATTCCCGGTCTACTTCACAATTATATCTAGTTACTTGACTAATCTTCCTTAGCTGAGTAGAGGAGAGAAGTTCATTGATTAGTCGTTGAATGGAAAAATGTACCTAGTCGTCTGTTATCACTTCTCTCGTTTATTAGGGTACCTCAATTATTGTTAAAAATCACAGTTCAGTTTTACATTCCTCGTGCCTCCATAATTTATAATATAGCAAATGAACCTTTAAGACGTTTAATGGCATACAATAATAATGTGAGTCCTAGTTTTGTGTAAAAAATTGATTTCTGTATTTTAGTTACCTACGCTAATAAATTTCTCTATTTGTTTTGATTTAAAAGTGTTCAAATTACTTTAAAAGTTGATTATACTAGTTCGTTTAAATTACTAAATATTATACTACACATCTTTGTAAAAAGAACTTAGTTCGAATAATAAAATAAATAAAATATCTCCAATAGAACGCGAAGGTTCTATCGTACATGCCATTGTCGTACTATTGCCAGTTTATCATATAATATTTTCGTCGTTAATTTGACTTGTGTTATAAATTTGTAATGTTTTTGTTTATATCAACTCGTATCCATTTTAAATTCGCAACCAAACTAAGGTTCATCTCACAAACACGCAACGCACTAAATTTTAACTGAAAATTCCAATGAATAATGCACCTAAACAAGCAACCGTTTTAATAATAAAAACGTAATATGAGTTCTCTCGTTTCGGAATATTCACCAAACAGTAATAAACACCTCAATTTTTAACATTAATAATTTCTTATTATCACATCAATGCTTTACTGATATTATTACCCGGAGAACAACATCTAATAATAGCAACGTAGCAGTAATAAATATACAAACATCCGATTATCCGAAGAAGGACATTAGTTTGATTAGTATTTTTAGAACAAAAGAAAAAAATACCAGTGGTGCAATCGTTTACACGAAAAATAGGCATTTAAAAATAATCGATAAATACAACATATTTTACTAGATATTATTTAATAATAATAATTTATTGTAATTTGTTGGAATGCCGTATAATTTGTATTTGTATGTTGTATCGGCGGAACACCATAATATATTGTAATGTATATTAATATTTGTACGATTGTATTTGAATTCTATTGTTTGTCTTGTATTTATGTTAGACAGATGTATTACCATATCAATATGGATAAGTTTGATAAATGATTTACCGAAATCAAATATTTTTATTTAAAATAAAATAATTTCTTGTTTTATGTTCGTTTCTAAATTAAATATTATATAAAGTATTGCATTGATCATCAATTATTAAATATAAATTATGATGATCGTTAAGAAATCAATTATTTTTAGATTTGCATACAACGTCGACTACCATCTTAGTAAACAACTAAAAATTAAATTAATTTGTATATTTTAACATTATATTCACAACCAATGAACTAATAAGTCTTAAACTGAACCGATAAAAAATTTATTTTAAACCAAAGTTTATCGATAACACTATTGTCTGTTATTGATAATCTTATTATGTGAAAAACAGAAATAAAATAACATTTTTTTACAATTTACATTTTATATTTTTTTGTACATTTAAATTTTAAAAATATACTTGCAAATTATTGTAAAATATCGGTGACGATTACTTTTGGTAATAAATTAATAACTCAATAGGACAACTATTTACCATTCATTGCCAAGTGTACGCACAAATGTACCCATATTGCCTAAACGGCACGCCGTCTTAAAAATTAATTTTAAATTAAATAATTATATTGTTTGTGATTTTCTGTTACAAGAAAAGTTTACTTATTATTCATAATTCGGTTCCAATTTATAAAATTATTTATTAAATATTTTTTTGTTAAAGTAGGTATAAATTGAAATTTATCAATACATATTAATTATTAGTATAATATTGTAAAATATATCGATATTTGTAACCCTATTTGTTTAACTTATTATTTAGATTATGTCAAACCCTCAATATGTGAAACATTGTCATATTTAATAATAATTATATTTTTGATTTAAATTATATCCATTTATTCATTATATATTTTATGTTTCGAAAATACATTTCATATTATGTTTTATTGAAATTGGACGTGACTGTTTTACATATGGTAATTTCGGCTATTAAGTTTATATAGTTAAGAATTCAAATAATTTAATTTAAAAAATATAATAATAATAATATAAAAAATATGTTTTAAAATAATATTTAATTAACTTTCAATAGGTAGTGTTATTAAAATGAATTATAAATTTATAATATTATTGAAATTTTCGTAATATTATTTAATTAGAAATATAATTAATTATAAAACAATAATAATTATAACTTATAAGTATACGACTTTAATAAATTATTATATTAATAATACTACATTTATTACAATATTTTTTTTTATATATAGGTACTAATCAACGTTATACATAGTACAAAAGATATAACATATTTGTATTTGTATACCTATAAGTGTTATAGATTTTAATTTTATCTAGAACTAAAATTCACTTGATGTAAAAATTTGTTTTTTATATTATTTTTAAAATCTAACTTGATAAGTTTGTAAACGTTATTTGTATTAAATTCTCGAATAGAATTGTTTTATTTTAAATTTAAAAGTCTACATAATATACATATATCATACATATCTATTTTATGTAAATAACTAATTTTAAGATAAATAAATTATTATAAATTCATTGCTTTATTGTTTTAATATTTTATTAGAAACTATATTGGTAAAATTACTTTAATTTTAGATAGATTAACATATTATATATATTAAAAAACCACGTTAAATGGAATATGTATTGATTTTTTTTTTAAAATAAAGAGTAAGTTAGTGTTACTTAGTTTAAAAATGCCAAAACTTTCACAACAGTGTAAAAAAAAAATATATTATTAATCGTAATTTACAAAAACATTTCTTGTTTATGTGATAGGTATATAGTTGGTATTCAGATTCCGTTTGTTTTAATAATGTTTTACGAAAATAATGGTTTGTTGACTTTAACTTTCGGGTTATTGTTAATCAATATTTTACTATAAAAATTCATCGTCAATCACATTAACGCAACTAATATCTGTAATTGTTTTTATAAAAATATGCGATATGTTTAAAAGGATTCGTGTCTTAACATTTTTCTTTGTATATGATGTAAAATAAGAAAAAACTACACCGGTGTGCTTTTAGTTTTTCCAATAAAGCAATTTTCTTTAGGAATAATTATAGATTCTATGTGAGTTAGCCAACAATTTAATTTACAATGATGTGTAATTTTTTTTTTCCAGTATGTATAGATATATTTTTTAGTGGAAATAATGGTTTAATCTTATAAAGTTAAGAGAGTTTTCTGTAGAGAATTCTAGTTGGTACTTTAATTAGTCCATTTTTCATCAAACGTAAAGAAAAATGACCAAAAATTCGGAAAAAACGAAAAAAAAATTCGGAAATTAATTTTAAAATAAATTTGTCTTCGTTACTTTATGGTAGTTAAATTATATACTATTGCAGTAAATCTAATCTAACCAAACAATACGATAAAAATAACAATATTTAAAAACATAAGTACATTTTTTCGTTTGGTATTCATATTCTACGCATATGATAAAGTTCTCAAACGTTTATCATTATTTTTAGCTAAAAGATAGAACTTGAAATTTTGGATACTTGTTGTTTTATCCTAGTTAGTATTTAATCAAATTTAAAATTTTACATTTTAATATCTAAAGTTTAATACAAACTCAACCATGCATAACTTAAACCAAATATAAAAGTTTTAAAAAATCGTAAGTCACAATAAGATTTTAATTTTTGTAACAATAAGGCTTTAAAGTTGGAATTTTGAGTAAAATTGACGAAATGAGATAGTTTTACGACTTTTCCTTGTACTATTTTATGTACAATTTAATTTAAGCGTATTTAATTTTAAATACGCTGAGCTAAAAATTTGATTTTTGATATAAGTTTTATGAAATAAAATAATATAAGTAAATTAATATGTAGAAAATCGGTAAGCATAATTTTATATCTTTTTACAATTTTCTTTGAATTTTGACTATAGGTGCCTGTGAGGGTATGTTCTATTTGTATTATTTTTCTGATGTTATGTATAATATATATGTATTGTAATTACGTGCACAATTTGCATCATAAAAAAAATTATATGTAACCCGAATCAAAGAAAAAATATACAAAAGTAAGTACATACGTTGCACAAAGACGCCGACACCGATGCTGATAAACACTCTTATCAAATAAAATATCGAGGGAAAGGTAGTAGGCCTTTCCTAGAATTTCGATATACAAAATCTTTAGATATCCATTTTTTTTAACTGTTTTTTTCTCCCTTTAATTAATCACTCATAAATATATTTAAAAATCTCTCCACAAACAGTACCTCGTATGATCTAGATAAAACAAGTTGGTCGGCATCTTGCACATCGTGTGTTCTTACATTATTGCAAGTTAAGTTGATCAAGTGTTTTATTCTTTTTCTAATAGTACAAAGTACTAGAATATAAAAATAGGTGTTTTCTCGAATCATTTATTTAAATTATTTATCTCATTTATTGTGCTGTGGACTCGTTGGAGCAGGAGATTCAGAGAGCAGCAGTTAGGTAAGATAATTGATTAGAAATACACATATATTATTTAAAAATATAGAAAGATCATTATTAAAATTTATTTTAAATGCAAGCGGAATACGTGATCCGTAATTTCATATAATTAAAGTAATATATATTAAAATATTTATTTTAAATACAAGCGGAATACGTGATCCGTAATTTTATATAATTATTAAAACAATTTATATTAATTTATTAATTCTAAATACAAGCAGAATACGTGATCCGCAGATATATATCATATTGTAAAGATTTGGATATTATATCAAATTTTGACTTTTGACTCTCGGACTCATTACCCCGAAACCCTCTGACCGTCAAGAGGAAGGTAATAACGTCTACCTATTATCCCCCCTATTTTTACGTTAATACAGTATATAATATAATTGTGGTCATTACACATAATTAGTAATTATTATTCGACTATATCAGGGTTATATTATTAAAAAATGAGAATTTATAGATTTAAGTTTTATTATTAGATTTATATTAGGTATTGTATTTTAATAATTAGTCAATAATACGAGTAATTATTATCTATGTATACGATCGAATCGAGTTTGTAATCGTTTTTTTCGAATGCATGTATCATTGCTTTTAAATCTGAATTATAATATAACGCCTTATCCTTTCAGTACCAACTAATCTCTCAAAATGATTATGGTTATCAGTGTCTTTTTTAAACAATATACAAACGCATAATTTGTAATTAATTCAATTATAATATATAATAGTAGATTTGGATTTAGTTGTTTGATATTTCAATAAATCATAATATTAGTTTATCTAAAATTAAATATGCAACGTCGATATTTATTTTGTATTTTAATGAAGTTCATTGGGGACAATGCTATTATTATTACAAACTAAAGATAAATATTACCAATCACATTATTATGATAATAACACAAATATTAGATTTATTGATATAAATTACATAACAATTGCAATTATTTTAATTGTATTAATAAATTTAGAATTTTGGTAGATAAGAAAAAAATTATAAAAGTATTCAAATATAATTTAATTTTCAAAAATAATTAATAAGACATAATTACATCGTATTGACAAATAAAATAGAAATATTTTATATTTAAAATTAATCACTATATTCAGAATAAGGTTTGAAAAAATTAAAACACGTTGTTTTTTTAAAATTAAATAACTTTTTTTTGAAAAGATTATTTATTTTAATAGTTTCAGAGAGAAAAAATAACCTCTTATAGTTAATTTTATTCA
Organism: Eriosoma lanigerum; assembly: GCA_013282895.1. Lineage (NCBI taxonomy): Eukaryota > Metazoa > Arthropoda > Insecta > Hemiptera > Aphididae > Eriosoma > Eriosoma lanigerum. The sequence goes on from CM023357.1 coordinate 67,876,810, forward strand.
TTAGTTTTAAAACTTGTTCATTTTATATTGTTATAAAAATATAAATTATGTTAAAAAATGCTTTTTATACATTTTATAATTCTTTCAATAAATTTAATATTATTACGAAATGCGTGCATCAGATTATATTTTCTAAATTGTTGCAATTGTTGAAATAAAGCATTCATGATTATTAACAATTTAATAATTTCTGCGATTTAATCGAACGCGTATTTTCAATTTTGCAATAATTTCATGTCAATATAGTTCCCACAGTTTATATCGAATTTCTCATCGAGTGCACATGTTATATGAAATATTTTAACCACATTTACTACCTACCTATCCTAAAATGTGTTTATGTAATAAAATAAAAAAAAAACACAACATCATTGTTAAAATAAATTACATTTTGTTTCACTGGAAACCTAAACCATATAATTTTTAGTAAAATTATTTTTATAAAGAACATAATATAGTAGGTACTTATTGAAATATTGAAAGTATTTCAATTGTATAACTGTTAAAGTTTACTGAAATAATGTATTATAGTTAATATTGTCAGTAATTGGTATTACTTTTAAACAATTAAACAATATTAATTTTTATTTTCAATTGTAGTTTTTTAAAAATATATTTTATAATCGATAGTAAAATATTTAATATGTAGGTAGATATGTAATTAATTCGCATAAATATAAACCATATGAAAAATTTAATAAATATACAAAATTAATGTACATTGTTAATGTATAAAATAAATTGTAAATACTATAAATTAATTTTTTAAATTTAATAAATAGGGATAACAAAATAACTTTATTTTTTTTAAAAAAACGGTTTTATCAAAACACATGAGCGGTAATGGTGTTTAATATTTACTGAAGGTAAATTATGATTTAGATTCTTTAATAAATTACGTTTGTAAATTGAACGATATTTTTTATATAATATGTAGGTGGAATCAATGTTACCAAATTGAATGAATCAAACAATTTATATATTAGAGTCGTTATGATTTTGTATATACAAGTTATGGATACTCCCATAGGGTTTTGTTGAAAATATATTTTATAACATCATAAAAATATAAGCTATTTAGATTTGTGTGTAAGTATTTTGAGAAGGGATAAGGTTCTATATTTTTATACTTAAATTGTACAAGAAATTTCAATTTGATTGAAGCTCATTGAATGTTGACATTATTACGATGTCGCAATAAATATGTTTGGGTAAATCACATGTCCCTATAATTAATATTTAGAGCAGTGATTTTTGTTAATTAACCATATATTGTAGATATCACCACTATAATATTCAAATCATATAAACACATTAAATCGCTTCGTTATAACATTAAGATTATCAAATTAAATCTTTAAAAATAGGTGGACGGTTAGAATATATTTTCATTTTATTTACTACCTACTATATTATATATAGCAGTTACTTATCTGACTTTATAAACAATAAAGATTTATATGACCAACCGACCGCTACTGAAAATAAATATATTGCTGTAAATAAATTAAGAAATTTTTAGTTTGTAATATTGATAAACCTCTATAGTAGAAATTGATTTTCGAAAACTATTAATTTTAGTCAACGATCAGATTTAGTTTAATATCAATACCGACGTTGTTTTATTATGTATAGCGAACAAAATAAATTAAAAATATTGTATAATTAATACAATATTTTTTAAAAAAAAAACAATTAAACATTAAAATTAAATATAAAATATAAATATATATTATTTATTTAATGTTTAACAAATAACTTAATGGAAGAAAATGGTTTCAATGCAGTTAAATGTATTGAACTTATTTAAAATATGGCTAGAAAAATGATGTGATAAGTTATCATAATGAGCATTTATCACAATTATTTCACATTCAAAGTAGGTACCTTATTGTATACATGTTTGGTGGGAGCTCTACTTCAACAATATGTATTAACTATTTACCTCATAGTAATTTTTCTATTTTTTAACACTCATCGAAAGTCTTCTCGAAGTTAATAAAATAAGTACTTTACTGAGATCATTATCTCAACGTGTTGAATTTTATTTTGATTAATTATATTTCTTTCTTACACCCTGTCCGACCGAACATCTTAATTTTAGTAATTAAAATTATTAACACGCTTGTTATAATTTTTAATTCTATAATATTTCTACTCTGCCTTGATTGAAAATTTGCTCTATTGTCGTGTTAATTTTTTCTAAATGTTTAATTTGAATGTCAAATAATTTAAATTTTCTCATTTATTTGTGCCAGTGTGTAATTAATGATCTACATCTTTTAATTATAAATAATTTTCGTCATAATATCATTAATTTATTGATAACATTTTCATTTATTTGAAATTAAAACTTTTAGCCAAACGATTAAAGTAGAATTGATCTTAAATGGCTCAAGAGAGCTGTAAGTGAGTGGTGAGTGTTCGTTCAGAAAGTACGCTTAGGCGTAAAGAGGTTTGAAACGTAGTTTAAACAATGGACAAATTATATAGCTGAAGTAATATAAATAAAATAATAGTATTTATTAGATTTATATTCTTGGAAATTATAAATATATTATTGTAATTGATATAAATAACTGTACATACATATATATGATATAATATTATGTATATATTTATAATGTTATATTATATATGAATTATTGTGTACCTAACGATTATTTTCGGTTAATTATTTTGTCATGAATTCACACAATCATTTAAACTTGGAGTTTTAATTTAAAACTAATTACAATTCCATAAACATACAATTAATTTCAAAATCCATTTTAAACACAATAATTAGTAAGTTTTGATCACATCAAGTTTATAATAACGAACTGTTATTTTCTATTATTGTAATATTTAAAATGAACGAGTATACTGACATAATATTATAGTATAGTCAATAACATCAGTGATAAAAATATTTTTCATTTTATTTTTCATATTTATTTCATTATTGTTTATGGATTATGATAAATTTCAAAATTTATTAGTCTTTTCCATGAGTAAATTACCCTTTAGACCACCGTGAGGCGTTGAGATAATTTCGAGCTCTCTTCAGCAGAACCACCACAGTAATCGTATCACTTACTGCAGTGGCTTCTACTAAATGAAGGTCAGCTGTAACGTCGTCAAAAGTTACATATAATTAATAATTAACGAAACTTGAATATTCATAATAGTAGCACCAGTTGCGCTGATCTGTTTTTAGAATACTAATATCTATTTAAGATAACCACTTAACCCGTAAAATATGTTATATTTTTTCTGTATCAATTTACATTTTACTAAGATTTCAAGTGACAATAGTTAAGTCTGAGAACTATAGTAGTATTATAATATGCCAACATTAATTATGCTAACATTTTTCTAAAAACATCGTTTTATGTGGCTATTTGTTACTAATTTTATATATTTGGTATACGATTCATCCAGCTATTAAAACAAATGGCGTATTTACTCCTGTTCCTTGATCAGCGCCAGTGGCGTATTTAAGATTTTGTAAGGGGAGAGAAAGGTTTGGGATGGTAATATACCATTGACCAAAGTGAAACTTCTCCATACTTTTTCACCATAATAAATAATGCTCGTTAAAGGGATGAAATTTCGATATTGATTTTTTTTTTTTTTTTGATAGATAGGTACATAAAATAACTAATTTTATATTAGGAAAAAAAGATCAATCGAGGAAATCTATCCCCCCTCCCAACGTAAATGCGACGCTGAATTGGGCATTGCCGAGTATAAATTCGGATTTACACTTCATCGTTTATACAAAAAATCGATAATTTTTTAATTCTAAACTGTATGAATCCAAATCCGAATAATCACTCACACGAATTGATTGAACGTAATATGAAATTTTTAATAATATTTCGATTGTCGCGGTCGTCAATCGTTAAAACGCTCATTGTTTGTTGAATTATTTCAACTTTTGAATTCAGAGCTTTCAGCTTTTTTTTTTTCAATTCGTATTTTTATCGGGGTTAACTAGTTAAAAGTGATAAGTTTTTGTTAAAAAATATCAGCATACGCGATCTGTTTCACGACACGCATTCCTTCTGCACAACAATACAGGACTACGCGTCTAGTTCGAAAAAATCGAGAATCACCTCTACGGCGGTGCTAGAAAATTCGGCGGCGGCGTGGTGCAGTTCTTGTTAAAACTGAAACGCCGCCGCCGCCAGATCGTCTGCCGGCCCACGACGCCGCAAACCAAACGCCGACGCCGCCGCCGCCGCGCGACAGTTAAGCACAAAGTTTCGGGTCGCGTACTAGGCGGTTAGTACGTCGTAGACGCCGCGCAATATTCGTTTTCGTCCCGCCGCGGTCACGTTCGCCGCCGTTTCCGGTTCGTTCGCGGCCGCCGTGCCGTCCAACAGGTCCGTTTGTCGTTTATTTCTTTGCGCGCGCCACGACGGTCACGTGCACACGCCAACGATGACGCGCTAATGACGACTGGGTGTCACGCGAATCGTACAGCACGCCGACGCCTTTCAGACCGTCCGACTAAATGGATGTGTACGTCATCTTACAGGTAACGCGTGCAAGTGGTCCGACTTGTCGTTTGCGTATTGTTACCGCACATACCCACAGGTTACCCGTAACCAATATTATGTGTTATCGGTTTGGTCGGGTTGGGTTCACGGTCTAACGAGACGCGGTTGTCCGTTGTTTACTATTTCGCTACGCCAAACTTGGTGTTCGCAGTGGCGGGGGAAAAAAAAATCATCAAAAAATATATAGTATAATGTGATCGACATTTTCTTTAATCGTGACGATTAGGAATAAAAAAATAAAAACTACTGTAGTGATGGTATTATGAAACGTTCAAAAGAGTTAGTTATCTTTTTAACATTTTGTTTTGAATGTATTCTAACTGTATTTCAGAATACAATTTTAAATACATCAATTAATATTATATAATTTTAGGTCTAAATTTTAATTAACGTTGGTCGTTTTCTCGTTATGCAAAATAGCCTTTTTTAATATAGAACAATGATGTGTCGATACATGTTCCCGAACCACAACGAAATATTAAAAACAATTTTTTCTTCTATGACAATTGGCCTATAGTAATAAATATAACGTGATAATTATGTTAGTTGTGATAGAGTAGACAATGATTATTAACAATTGTGTTAGGTGAATTATAAATTCCAATAACGTTATTAACATTTGAAATACGACAACTTAACGGTGACAGGAAACAGAAACTGTGCTTAAATGGCTTTTCTGGGCTGTTTAACCAATTGACTGTCTCCGTCTCAGCTTTGTGTAGTATTGCTATTCCACCTTCATATTTAGTGTTTGAACATACTTCAGCGATATGCCAGATCGATTATACGGATCCGCACGAGCAAAGAGTGGATTTTTAGAGTAAACTTTTGCATCAGTCTTGTCCAATTCTTATCATAGAAGAAACGAGATTCTTGTTTCTGGATTTTCGACCAAGGTGTATCACCTCGCACTCCCGACGAGTCCTTCTATCGTGTTTTTCATGTTTTCGATAAAGCTTCTATCGGAAGTTCTACGATATCTTCGTACAATGGGAGGTTTGGGTTTCTTTTTATCTTGTTCACATTCAGTTCTGTGTACAACTGCAGTCTACGCAAGTCTGGTGGAGTTATATTTACGAGCACCGGTAGCGATTGTATTTGGATGGTTTTTATTAAAACCTTTAAAAACAATAAACTAAAGATGTCATACTTTTTATTGGACAGTACGGGGCATACGGGACTAATAATAACTACCGTAGTAAATATAAAAATTATATAAATAAATAATCTTATTTTAGTACCTATGAAAAAAAAGGTATAGTAAAATTAATTCTAATAACTTATATTTGCGATTTAATTAAAAACAACATTTACATTATGACAAAATGTCACAACGATTAATATAATACATTAAAATTTAATGTTTGTATAATATACGTTGATAAATATTGATTCAACTATGACTTTAAATTAGATTCGTTAGTAAAAATGTTTACTTTTGAACGGTATATATATTATTCTTCTTGAAATATTTTTCGAATTATTAATGCATATACCTAATTGTTTTTTTGAAATATCCACAATGGGCACGTAAAGTGAACGATAATATTTACCGTGGCTATAATTTTGACGTTATTTTGTAAGTCGCACTCGTTGAAACAGGTACATTATAAAAAAATCTAGTAGTTTTCTCGTGTGTATATGTAAATATATGTAGTTGTTTGAATTAACTATATATTATTTTAATATGTAAAATGTTAATGTTAATCTATTTCAACAATTTTAAAATAATTAATCGAATCTATCTTAATGATTCACGTATAGAATCAAAATATTTTCATTATTAAAAATTGAAATATAGAAGTATAAGTTTATCTGTATTTTTATTTCTAAATATAATCGAATCATAAAAATAAAACTACGTATTTTAAATATTTGATAGAAAATACCCGTGAATTCTTTCTTCAAATTCATAACCATTTCCTTTAAAAAACGATCAATTAATTTTTTATTTATATAAATTTATAATCTGTTTAATGTTACACATAAATAAAAACAATTCAAAATACATAGCATAAAACGCATGTTTTTTTTCTCTGTCTCCATAGGATAATAATTTATACGATCGGATAAAGTTTTGACAGAAAATGTGTGTATTATATGTAACATTACTGTAATAATTATGCCCAGTAAAAAAACTGTGTTTAACTTATATGAATTTAAACTTTTTCGGACTATTGTATAAAAAAAACTGTATTTCATCCTAAATTATGAATACTTATAATATAATATGATAACTTAAGTTATTGTTGACGAGATTAAAAATATGACGAATGTCTAATTTAAAATGAACCATGAACTGGTTTAAACTATTTTGCTGATTAACACAGAAACAGACTCGTGAAAATTATTTTTAAAAGCATTTGGATTAAATTTTTGAATACACACAAAAAATAATAATCCATATATGTATTTGGGTTAGTGATAATATACGAGTATACGAGTACAATATATAGAATGTATGTGTTTGTAATATTGCATAAGTATTTTCTCAATATTATTTCAATACTTTTAAACTTCTTTTTTTTCTTCTGGATATACGATTGGAAAATTATTGTTTTTCAAATGAATAACATTAAACTACTTACACTACCTACTTGAACAAATATTCTGTCGAATAGTTTATTAGAAATGTTATCCGATTCTGCATGACGATTTATTTAAAACTCGTGTAACGTGTCTATAATTTATGTTTCGTTTCGATAACAAAATAATTCTCATTCGCGAAACGTTTAGGTACTGAGAGCATTATATCAACCTCAATGATTGAAAAACATCAAAACCACTACGACAAACCATTAATTTAGTGCTGTATTGTTTACGGTTTGCTGTTCAGTATAATGTTCTTCACTACATAATAATATTACAGTGGTTTAGCTTAGATTTTTACTAGGGGTGTATAATAATACACTAAATACGTATATAGATAATAATAGATAACAATATATATATACGCGTATATTCCGGCGAAAATCTGAACAGAATAGAACAAATAAAGTGTAACGCTAGCAACAAACTATGGCATTAATGTCGGAATATAATATATACTATTATTATTATTACTATAGTTTCGGAAAATGTAAAACCGACGTTTTAATAAAATGGTATACGTCAGCATACACGTTATTATATTATTATAATATTGTTATTGGTCGTAGGAAATATTACGATAATATCACGATTATTCTATTATTAATCTATTATTTTTACCAGCCATTATTATTTAATCGTGCAATAATAATAATAATCATAGGCGCGATTTGGGTAAACATTTTGTGGGCGCTAGCGATTATTTCCGTTAAATATATTATAATATGACGGTCGATATAATATACCGATTTTCATTTTTATTTTAATAAATAAAAAATTTATATGAATATAACGAAAGAATTTTTGGGGTGCTGTGCATACCAAGTACCCACCAAATTGCGCGTGTGGTAATAATATCAACAGGAACGTTTTGATATAATCGGAAACCCCAAACGCGTAATTTTAAGATTTACGAACTGATGTGGTTTGTGGCAAAAAACTAAATCTCGTTATTATCCACTTAAATATATATATATATATATATCATAATATTACTAAAGCTAGAAACTTTATGCCTTAATAAATAACCAAATATGCTTTGAAAATATATGCAAAATCACTTAAATATGCTATAAAATATGTATTAACCATCCATAACATGATTTTATAGAAAAAAAAATGAATACAAATTTAAAAATTGTTTTATTTATTTTGATATATTTATGACATGTATTATATATATTAATTATTCTCCAATCAATTATTGTATCTCAAAAATGAACTTTGGACCTAGACAGATGTAATTTGAGCGAATTTGCAGTACCTACTGAAAATTTATTTATTTGTAACTTTTTAAGATTTTCTTATATTTAAGTGTCTACCCCTAAATTACGAACCATAATGAATTATTATTAAACAACATGTTTCTTAATACCAGAAGAAGTTATAAGGTAAATTTCGAGAAAAGTTAAATAATAATTTCAAATATATTTAAAGTATTCACTTAAAATGCTATTAGGTATAGCAAAATATTTAGTAAGACGCGAAAAAACGTAAAATATTCAAAATGTGCAACTAGAACAATTTTCCATAAACTTAGTTTATGAAAACAAATTTCTATATTATTCAGCAATGTTTTGAATGATTATTAATAAAATGTGTATACTTCTAAAAGTCTCTAGCTCTGTATATCACCAAGGAACGATTAAAATTCGTAGTATACGCAAATCACCGTGGTAACGGGATAATCGTAAGACTAAACCACGAACGAGATATTTATTATTACACGTTTTTTATCTCGCGAATTTTCGATTTCAAACGAGTTTTTACATCCAACATTCAAATGTAACTGCAAAACGTGCGGTTTGTATGCGCATTGTATATACCTATTCGAATAAAAACGAGTCGGCGGTGTCTATATTCTATTCTAGTGCAAATCATTATTTTTGCGTGTCTGTTAACGCGGAACTATAATAATATAGCAACGTATCACATTATCGAAAACGACGTCGTACATTAGAGCTGCGTGGACGAGTGAACTTTATAGAATACAGTGAAGAGAGCAAAATATTTACGATCCGTATCCGAAATAATCGGTTTTCTCGGATAATACATGCCATTATAGTACACGTAGGTATAGGTTAGGTTAACTGAAAAACGAAGTAATAATAATAAACGAAATATTGTGTATAATAGTATATTTTATAAATACAGTAAACGTTAGCGGAGAAAATTTAAGTTCATATTTTTATATAACTTTTTGAATTGTGTAAATATAATTATCAATTGTTAGTATTATAATTATTTAAAAGTCGGAAGAAAATAATATCATGTATAACAATGAGAAATTTGAAATTGTAAAACACAACTACCTGTGTATATAATAGTATAGTTTTAAAACCTAAAAATGAATAATATATATAGTTTTACAATTTTATTATTTTTAAATTTACGATATTATTATTATTATTTAGCTAAATAGTAGATTTCAAACAATTTGGAATAAGTAATTTTTTTATTAATATTGGTGCAACTGCTATAACATGCAAATATATTATATGATAAATCGAATATATCATGTGACTACATTATACCTACGAACGTGACTCGATTAACGAAAATCTATTATTATTGTGGTAAATATTCATGTTTCAATTTAATTATTAGGTTTTCCTATATATATATATATATATATATATATATATAATATTATCTTTATGATTAATTACGATTTAAATATTATATATATTATACTATCATAATTAATAGGTATAACTAATAATAATTAAATAAAAATAATTATTTAAAAATGATAGAATTATTATAATTTACGATAAATTCTAATGTATAAAAATAAATCATATCTGTAATTAATTGTATAACTATAATAGTATGTTAAATATATTTAATATTAAAAGTTTCGTAGGCAGAGGAATTAATTTTTTAACAAAAATAATTTAATGTTTAATAATGATTGTATTTTTTACTAGAAAATATCTTAAGAACATAAAAAGTCTTCAAAAAAATTACTCTTTATATGAATTATTATTTTCATTGATATTGAAGTACATTATTATTTAGTTAAACTAAATTTGTAATAATTAATTTTCGAGGTGTTTAATTTTTTAAAACTATTTATTATAATAATCTATTTACAATGAATAATTTGCATCTACGTTTAAATAATAATAATGAAAAATTAATATATTTTGTTTTGAATAAAATACATTTGTGAGTAAGTAGGAATTAAATAAAACTCCGGCAAGTTCTAGTTTTTATATCAATAATTCAAATTTCACAAAACGATACAAAGGATATTCATTGAAGACGTTCATTGAAACTTCCCATAGTTCACTTACTCTGTATAATTTATTCATTATCTGATTTCAATTCCAAGAGTAAAGAGTATCTGTTGAGATCGATTAATGGACGTTATTAGGATTTAAATTGTACCATTTTGACGATTTCGTATCAGCATTCATGAATAATACTAAATTCACAAGACTGTACATAGAAAATCAATAAAGATATTATACCTACAAGTTGAGGTTTTTTTCAATAAGCATATTACTTTATAAAAACACGTAAAACCTATTTTTAACATTATAACAGATATAATACCTATTGTTATGGTGTTATAATTATTATTAACTGAAATTAGTTTGTATTGATGATTAGTATACTGATATTTAATATTGTTCATTGTATTTTAAAATAAAATATATAATAATAATAAACATTTTTTTTTTTCTACGCCCTTATTCATGACGATTAATCAATTACTGATCATTTAGTTCATGGCCTACCTAATTGTTATATACCTATTATGCATAGAATACGAATTTGCGTGATCCCTAAAACCGGATATTGGAAATGCATGTGTACCATATATGTTGGACTGATAATTAGACTTTGATAGATAGAATAGGAAATAACACACGTAGGATACAAAATTAAAAGAGTTTTGCAAAACCATAAAAGGAACAACAGCACATGGAATTAAATTAAATTTGAACGTTATTCGAAGTTTGTGATTTTATCAATCTCACGCGGAATTATTCTGATAATTTAATGAAATTTAATTCACAGCTATGTAAACTGTGGTCATTACATATTTCAGTATCTATATGCACTAAAATAATAATAATTTATCAAGTGGATTTCGATGGAAGAGTGTTTTTTTAGCGTTCAAACAACAGTTATGTTTAGTCCATCATTTTTAATAACTGCTATAATTTTGAAAAACGTTAATGTTTATATGTTTTTTTATTTACCAACTCGTACTTACTTATTATGTGTCTTAAATTGTACATTATGAATAAACAATTACGCAGAACATAAATTGTAAGCGAAACTCAATACACAGTTTTTAAAAATGTAAATGTTTGATTATTGCGTTCAATATAAACTATCAAGTATATTGAAATAAATCATTTATTATTATAAGATCAATTAGATTTTATGCACATCATATAGGTAAATATATCTGTTTTATCATTTATCTTGTGCACATAGTATATAATCACAGTTCTACATCATGGTTCTTCATCAGTTCCATGGCTCTAGAAAGATAAAACATTAATTTATGCTAAATATATTTCATTAAAATCAAAGACCATTCACTAAACGTATTTTTTGTTTTAGTCAACAAATATTTAGGGTATTAAAATAAATTGAGAAGTTTTCTGATTGTTTGTGTTCGTGATATAAATGAAATGTTTCTAGTGTAATCGGTGTTAAACATGATGGTCGTTATTGTAGGTTTGAAATTAAAACTCTTAAAAATCTTTTTTTTATTTGTCTCATTTTATTTATGATACATATTATGAAAGACTGGCAAAATTGATATATATATACATTAATTTACAAAGTTAAGTTTACATAAAAGAGAATGAGTTAGATTTAATGGATAAAGTATCATCAAATACGAACTTCTTTAATGACAATAATAATAGATGTTGTGTATCAGTCGGGTTTGAAATTATTAAAGTAACATCACTTAAATACATTTTCAAAACGAAAGTATACTCATTTTTATCAAGATAAATAAAACATTCTTATTTTAAATTTTAATATAACATACATTTTAAATTAACCGATTTACTAAAACAATTGAGAATTTTTTTTGCAAAGCAACAGTGAAATATATTTAAATATTATAAAAAGACTTCTAATTTACCCAAGATACCTTAAAAATAACTCGTTAAATTTACGTTACGATGTATTAAAAAGTAAAAAGAAACTCATTAGAAGTTAAGTTAAAAGTTATTAAAAAAATAATAACTTCTTACTTAACATCTTTTACTAGTTAATACCAGGTATGCATATTTAAAAACCCTCACACAAAGGAAGAAACACATTTAAGTTTAATTACGACCTTGGTAATTAAGTTAATTGGTCAAATAATATTATAATTGTCTTTATATACATTTAAAAAATTTCCTGTGACCTTAATTACCGATTTTCTTTTTTAAAATTGGGTTGGTATTTTCAAATGTTATGTTTGTAGTCTTGTGTGTAAATTAGTCAAAGTAATTTATTATACTAATGTGTATATATATATATATATATATATATATTTTATAAAATAACAATTTTTAAATATTACTTGAATTTATATAATCGTATTATTTCTTATCTAGAAAAATATCATGTTTACGATTAACAAAATTTAGATATATTATTCGGAAACGTTTTTCAAATAGCATTATTTATCATCACTTATAATTAAAATAATAATACAAAATATACTTAATGTCGAGGTTATTTAAGTAAGCTGTGTAATAACTAGTTCCGTTACTAGTTTCTCTCATCCAGTATTTTTAAAATTTATTATATTTTCAAAATACTTCAGTGAATTTTTGCTACAATAGTCAAGAAAAAAAGTTTCATTTAATATGTCATTTATTAAAAATTAAATTATTTATGGTTCTCTTTCATATTGAAATTAAATTTATTATCTTTGTTAATGTAAGTAACAATAGAAAAAAAAAATAGTATTAAAATATACAATTTATAAATGAAATAACTATGAGTATTTTCTATAAAAAAAAAAATTAAATTAATATAATACTTGTGAAGTTTTTAATTTTTAATAAATTGTTTTAAATGCAGTTAGTTAGTTAGTATGCATTGATAAAAGTAATTGAATATGTCAATCATTAACGTTAAAGTAATGTAATTCAAATAATGTTTTTTTGTGATACAATAAATACAAAAATAAATGTTGGCGGATTTGATTAAATCTTGTTAAATAAATATCATTATACTAATTTCTTATTATATTCGTATATTTTTCAATTTAATGAAAATTCCAACTCGTAAAAATTTCCATTTACCTTTAGTGTGAATCGGTATATTTTGGAATTAAAACAGGATCATTTTATTAAACGTCGTATACGATTACTATGCACACAATGTAGGTGAACACATAATTTAGTATTTTAATATTATGCCGGCTGCAAGTAACGAGATATCTAAAGAAATAATGTACAATTCTTATAGTATTCTCCATCGGGACTTCATTTTTATGTTAAAATGCGCAACCGACAAAATAATAAACTAGAACCTTTTTTACATTTATATTCATTTATTATTTTTCATTTTAATTCAGATAATTATTATTATAGAAATAGTACAGAACAATACTACGAATATTTAAAAGCATAATAATTATTATAATATTAATAAATATTTTTTATTTCATTAAAAATATCTTACTCTCAAATATTGTTTTAAATTTTGAGCTAATGATATAATTAATTTGAACTAAAATAACGTATTATTTTTCATATAAATTAGTATATTATTATACTCGTTTGTTTTCTGCGGTTTATAATTGTTATATTACAACAGTTTGTTATATAAACCTTTTTTTATTATTCATTCGTCAATTTATTTTGAGCATTAAAGTGTTTACTTTGACCAGAAATCTTCCACGTTATTCGAATAATATTTGGCTACTATAACTGATGTGAATAATAACGAAAAAATAAACTTACAATTAAAATAATAACGGCGAATTCATAAGTGAAATTTCGTATTAAAATACAAAACGGACATATTCCATTAAACGTTTGTTTAAGTTTTTGATTGATTTTTTATAAATGCACTAAATAAAATTACAACGTCTATATTGTTTCTAGTTTGTAGAAATAGTTATAAACATAAAATATATTTCCACTTTCTTTGTTACTATTGTTTTTTCTTCACCGTTGTTTTATCTCAGTTTCAAACGTAATCTTATTACAAGATTAGTTACCTAAGGTGTATTTTTTTTTTAAATTTAACGCATCAAAAGAAATTTGATTATATTTTTATTTTTTCGTAACCGAAATAACAGTTGTATTAAACAAATCATCGACAAGATGATGCCGTTTACCGCAGTGAGTAATTATGTTTTTATTGGAAATAATCTGCTCAATATTTGTTCGCCAGTATATTTTATTTATTCAATTTCCATCGTCAAATAAATTGTAATCTATTTTTATCGGTAAAATTTAATCTTGAATATTATTGGATTTTATGTTTAAGTGTTATTCAATTATGGTTTGTTTGCTTTGGTATAATTTATTCAATGTTTAACTATAATATATTCGCTTATAAATACTTTAGTTAGTTTAAAAAATATTGTCCCGAAAATATTAATAAATTTTGTATCTAATAAACAATAAAATATAAAATTAAGTCTGTAAATGCATAAAGATATATTTTTATAGTCTTAGTTTATTTACCGAATTTAATTTTTTTTAACGATTACTGTTTAATTTGAAGGTTATTTTGGCGTGTGATGTCTTTATTTAATTAACAAATTAACACGTCTAAATCTTAAAGTATAAATTATAAAATAATTAAATTTTAACTATGAGATAATATAATATCAGACATTTATAATATATATGGTATCTATGGTTAGAATTTAGAATTCATTAGTTTAAATATAGATTTTTATAATTTTATATTTAGCACTGTTTATATAAATTTTAATTATATAGAGAAGAAAATATAATTAACTGTACTTAAAATTATATTACATTATTGATTTTTGTTTTTTATAACTAATCAATTCCTAAATTATCTTTAAATATATTCGATATAAATACTATTTATTTAGCTGCATAGCATAATTGATTGGTCTTTAACTCTGTTTCATCAGTACAATGAACATATTTAAATATATTTGTGTTATTAAACTTAAATTATAGTTTTATTGGTATTATTCATAATATAATATATGCTAATGACATTTAAGTTATGTTTACATAAGGTAACACTTAACAATAGCTATGAATTAATAATCTGAAAAATTATATCACACTGTCAGTCGTTAAACCGTATTTTGTTTCGAATTAATTTTAAACAATTTTTGCTTCCTCTTAAATACATAAAATATTTCAAAAGGGAAAGTCTGATTTCAGTAAATGAGATACTTTAGTTAATTTATAATGGTACGAGATGAAATTCAACACTCGAAAAATGCCATGAGTGCAGATATGTACTGGACATTACGACGTATCACTAGGATAGGTGTGTTGTAAATGTCCGGAGCACATTTTTGCCAAAAATGTATTCTTAACCTCTAATTCACTAATCTCGAAAAGTCAATTGTGTTTGTTTTAAGTAATTGAAATTGCATGCTGACCCAGTTTTTATTTATGATGGTATTCGAATACTATATATTTTATATTATTTTCTATTGTACTTAAATAAATCACAGCCCTATAATTAAAATTATATTTTTACTGATTTAATTTATCTTTAATCAATGAATGTATTTTTCATAATCGATAACTTATACACATCAAAAGTATATATTTAGTATAGGTTAAAATACAAATTATTATACTGTATAATGTAAACTTAACGAGTCAGATAGACGATATCATGTTAAGAGTCTACTAAAACAAACAAAATATAATTTAAGTGTAATACTTTTCATTATTTATAATATTATTAGAAAAGGATTTTTTATAATTATTCGGATTGTAGTACTTATTAATAGTATATAAATATTAAATTATGTTTAATATGTTTATGTAAAAAATAAAAACATTATTTTTTTTTTTTATACTTTTTTTACAATGATTTATTTAAAAAAAATTTCTATAGCATTGGACTATTAGATAAGCGATTTAGTCAACGTGTGAAATTTTGTAGTTACCATTGAATAACACATAAACATCTGCCAAGACCAGAATTCGTGTATTTTATTGAGCCATTACATCCTTCAACAGAATTTGATTTTATATATAGGTAGGTACGTATAATGGACATTCAATGTTCACAACGAAACTGACCATAATTTAATAAAATTTTGTTAGAGTTTTTTCAGCTATCTATATATTACAAATTTATCTTAGTGGAAACACGGTAGAATCCTCTAAATATTAGATTAAAATATAAAATTTATTATTTTTAAATATAATTTTATTTATCGTTCATCTCGTTTTCGTAAGAAAAATTTGAAATAGATTTCGTCATTTTGATACATTCGAAACATTTTTTAAAATACGACAGTTTTAAG
Organism: Eriosoma lanigerum; assembly: GCA_013282895.1. Classification (NCBI taxonomy): domain Eukaryota; kingdom Metazoa; phylum Arthropoda; class Insecta; order Hemiptera; family Aphididae; genus Eriosoma; species Eriosoma lanigerum. The sequence goes on from CM023357.1 coordinate 67,893,409, forward strand.
TATTGTTATATTAGAAAATGTATTTTAAAAACATAATATTATATAGTATTTTAAAAAAAGTATAACATAATACTATTAATATCGGTGCCTATATTTATACCTTTATGGTATAAATACCATATGCATCATGTTTCCAATGTGCAAATAATTATTATCTTATTAAATTTAGTTAAATGATATAATATGAATTATTTACGTGCGCATTTTATTATAGTTTTTATTGAGATTGCATTCAGAACAAAAGTAATTTTTATGATTTATATTTAAATATCTGATCTCAATAAATTTGTTTTCATACTAGATAATTTAGACTACTGATGAAAATTCAAAATTTTACAATTATTAATGAAAATAAAATTTAACCACTCGGTGATTTTTTCTTGCAATTATTGTGATAAAAATTTAATTTGGGGTATAATATTTACATATCAAAACATACTTATCAACCTCAGTATTCTGAGAACATGTTATACATCACCTATTGAGTGAATAAATACTAAGAATAACAATTAATTACAAATTGTTTTTGATATATACTAGGCAACATAAAAATAAAAAAAATAATCATTAAATAACATTTTCTACGATATTAGTTTAGAAAATTGTTAAATCTTTTTTAATCTTCACACAATTTTCTAGTCATTTTTTGTGTTAATAACAAAATAAATTTCACAGAAAACGGTTTCCGGGTGTGCCAAGAATTTCACAGTTTCCTCCAAAGTTTTAGGGTGCTTTTCTTTATATTTAGAAAACATTAGCACGGGTAAATCGGAAAACTACTCGTTTCAACTTTAAAGTACACAATTTTCTATTGATTTAAGCAAAATGTTACTTTGCGTAAAGTTGTTAATCTGTTTCCATACTGTATGGAAATAAGAAAACGTTTACCGATTTCTAAAATCAATTTTATTTCTTAAATTTTAATAAAAATATATCTACAACAAATAATTTTTTCATCGACATTTTTCGCAAAAGAACGTGAAATCGAGAACTCGCGTATATTACACACTTACGATAAAATAAACATTATACATATTGGGCATAATTTTACGTGACTACACCTATGATAATATATTATTATCTTACAACCTACACGTCGACGGTGGATAGGGTTTATTTATTTAAATACGAGTGAGTTTCTTTTATTATTTTTAGGTACTTTAATTTGTTGTCAAAAGTTTGGATACAGCGATAACTTGTCATTATTATGTTAAGACTATACGTATACAATTTTAGTTACATACACACACACACTTAGTTTAAAAAAGAAAAAAGTAAACTACAGAACGTTATAAAATATAATTTACAGTACTATTCCGAATAAAGCTCTTACTTACTGTTTTTTATTTATTTATTTTTGTAGTTATTTCTAGTGAGTATCGTCCCAGATCTGGCGAAAAAGTCTTATACAGCTTAGTTTAAAGTAGAGTATACAATTTAACGGAAAATGTCTTCCGGCAGAATTCACAAGTTTTAAAACATAAAAACTTTCTTTTTCAACATTTCGGCATTGCTCGCCATTTGTAACTAAACGCGGATTAGTTTATTATTAGAAAATAGCCGACGTTATTATATTATATTTAAATTATCTCATAGTATGGTTATTAGAATAGTTGTTATAGTTGAAATTTTTGCGACCAAATTTTTTTTTGTCGTACAATCGCTGCGAATCGATAACGACAACATCGTAGACCGTTTTATATTACTGTCCGTATGTAAATATAACGATCTTTATACTATTATTATCATTATAAATAACGTGATATTTTTTCTCCGTAATATTTTGGCCGACGTTTTCGTTCGTTTTCGGTTAAAAGCGACATCGATGCAGTTACAAATGGTTATTTTTTTAATAATATTCACAGCTGGATGATAAAACATTTTATACAATATGAAAGCTTCGATTCGAAAGAAATTTAATATATGACGTTTGTGTCTTATTGAATCTATTCGCGAAAGTTTAATGCCTGAGAGTTTGATTTGAAAATAAAATGAGAAATTTTACGTTTCTTCCCGCAACACATAACACTATACGTTACTGTATACCATGTGCGTGGTATCTCGAGCCAATTATAGATGTATAACTTATCATATACGAAATGTTATATAATATATTATACTCTTGGCAGGGACTTAAAACACGGCTCGTGGTGGGTTCAATCAGCTAAGAGTATAATAATATAATATTATAACAATATATATAACGTGTGGTTCGATGACGAAAAGACGACCATATTATTGACGGACTGGCTCTTTTATCGTCACGATATTTCCTCAGTCAATTTACAGTCATGTGGTGTTAATTAATCAACGATTGATGTCGGTGCTGCTATTTATCCCGAAAGCTTACTTACTATTATACTGAGCACAGATGCGTCCACTCGCGCGCGTCATATACAGAGTGATCAGAATTTGATATTCCAAACATAATGAAAATAACAATTGATAACGTAACCACCACCACTTGAAATTTACATCACTCTGTATAATATAAGCGTATTACAATTAAATATTTACATAATATATACAACACAGAGTGTGCCAGATCTATTTACTAATTTCAATATCGCCGGGAAAAATTAACGTTTTTGATAGCGGTTTTTTAAAAATTATTTTAGTTAAGCACAATTCTATCACATTTAGATTCCTTTTTTTCTTTTTAAAAAAGTAACATACATTTTTTTTTTTACTTGTATAAACTATGAAGATGGCCATTTTAAAGAGTATATTAATTGTATAAATATTTTGATGTGTCGACACCTCCTAATTTAACCGAGATGCCGATTTTGAGAAATGTATTTCATTTATTGGAAAAATTATATTTCTGATGTCGTTACCTATTTGTAATAATTTATTATTTTAATATCATGGTTTATACAATTTATCGTTTACTTATAATAGTATTGAATATTCATAATAATAATTTTACATTCCACTATATAATAGATTAAATAATTACAAAAATATGACGTAAAAAACTTGATTTTTACAATAAATGAAAAAACAAATTAAAAACCGCAACATTGATTAAATCAGAAATTTAATCCATTAAAATTTTCATACAAATATATTATTTACTGACTATCTTCAAATTGCATTAACTTAAAAAATATAAAGTTTATTTTATAATGTTTTTACTAGACACATTGATTAATTATACATATGTATAAATAATCAATGCTAGACATTTAAAATTATAAAAAATAATAGAGGTAGGTTAATAGTTTGTAGTTAAATAGTTTAATTAGTAAATTTGTAAAAATATCACACAAGTTAAATAGCTTAACAAAATTATTTTATGTTCAATAATCTATATTGGTATATTACCAATAACACGTTATTTTCTTATGTTAGCAGAAATTTTTATTGCATTATTTTTACCGTATTTAATTATTTTGAAATTAATAATGACAGTTTTTTGAAATATGTTAAAAACTATTTTTAACTATGTTAAACTTATGTTTATGGATCTTTAAATACATATCTACCTATCAATTAGAAGTAAAATAATTTTTTCGTTCTTTTATAAAGTTATAAAAATGTATATTTATGTGGGTACACTTTAACAAATATACATTTAGTGTTTGTCCTGTTTTTGAAAATCAGTCATATTTAAAATTTATTTTATTCTATTACAATTAAAACATTTTTTAAACTAAACACAATTAATTAAATCGTTAAATAAAATATTTATAGTGTTTTATTGTCATCTTCAAAAAAAATATTTGATAACGATAAATATAATTCGTTGAAAAAATATTATCGTATTCATTTTTGATAAAGTTAAAAAAAAATTTATGCATCAGCCGGGAATCGAACCCGGGCCGCCCGCGTGGCAGGCGAGCATTCTACCACTGAACCACTGATGCTTGTATTTACTATTAAAATAATTTTAGTATATCAAGTAACATTAAACAACATACTGTTACGTAAAATGTAGTATCTAGTAATAAACTGTAATTTTTTTTGTAGTTTATTTTATTATTTATATGTATAGACGAAAACTATTACAATTTTTAATAATAAATGGAATACTTATATAACATTATATATATATATATATATTTGTAGATATAAACTGGTGACCCCTTAGTAAATTATACAGTATATTAATATAGTATAAATTAATTAAGCGTAATATCCATTATTATAATATTAATTTTGATGAAAACTAAAAGTATTTTAATAGATTATAAAATATTTTTTTTACGCTTACTGGGACAAGGTACATAATTATTATAGTCAGCTCACGATAGTTAGTTATCACTTAGCACCCGCAAGATCTACAGTTTTTCGTACCGAACACTACACACGATTTAGGACGAAACACATTTTATTAAAACAAATTTGAATAATGCAATAATAATTATTAAATCAATCATTGATTAATAATTTAATATCATTAATCGTCAATATTGATAATTATAAATAAATTATTTGAATTACTTTTAAGAGGACGTTATATCCACATGTGTTTCAATAAAGGTGTCTACGCCATCTATTGAGGAATGTAGCAAAATAATTGCAATTCAGAACTCTAATTGTGACGTTTAGATTTAATTAAAATATAAAATTATATTACCATATTTAAAAAGACACATAATATTTTGAAAATGTATTTAGTTTTTTAAGCGTATTACCTACGTTTTAACTATTTTTTCTTCTGATACTTTATAAAACGAGTAGGTATGACATTATCACTAAAATATGCTTTTATTTAAGGTTGGTAATAGATGTTTGTGCTCTAAGTTCAACCTGAACGTCACAATTTAATTTCTGCGCTGTTGTGATTTTTCCATACTCTTCGTTAGATTGACAGCATTATTGTGAAATATGCCGTTATAACATCGTATTAGTGGATTTGGTTTAATGTGACGTATTGTATAGGCAATATTAATACTTAAATGTATGTTTGTGCACACACATTTACATACCTGTAGATGGTAACAAATTAAAATTTCAAAATTAAAAAAATCATATCATAAAAATCATTGCATAATTCGGTATTATATAATTATGTTAGTGCAAGAAATAAAAATAAAAAACAATTTCCATGTAGAAAAAATATGTTGAAATTGAATTACCTCTGCCGGTGACGTATTCACAATGTTTTTGATTGATAAATCGAGATTTGTAAATAATGGGTAAAATTCTGTACTATGCCATTGGTAATAAAATATACCTAATATTAAGCGTTGTATTTATAATCAATGGTAAACGAGTGTACCGTTTTTTCAAAATTCAGACTACACAATAATTTACTGTTATTGAATTACAGAAAATATGTTAATAGTATATGTATAATATGATTTCGGGTCTCGATTAGTACGCTTATGTTTTTCGCAATTCATATAGAATGGTAAAATTTAAAATATCGTCTTCGGACTGTTTTGCCACAGAAATTAACACGTTTCGTTTACAACTATTGTGAAAAGTATTTACGTGATCTTTTATAGTGAAATTATATAAAAATATTAGTTTTCATCACGATTTTCCTTATATAGTAAACGGTGAACTAATGAACGGATAAATCTGATGTATACGTGATAATCGCAATAACGAGCCACGAACATTGTTAAATATTGTGATAAAATGAATTGTTTAAATATTAAATTATTGTTATTTTTGGATTAAATTTAAAGATAATAATAATTTAAACTATTACCTAGTTAATAAGCATGGAAATAAGAAAAAAAAATATTCTAGAAAAAACTTATTTACATATTTTATGGGATAGCTCTTATTGTGGAAACATTTGGTGGTTAATATCATATATGTATAAGAAGTTTTTTTTTTTATATCTGCAATATATTATGCAAAATATTTTGTAACTTAATATTAACTTCGTGTTCGGTGCAACTGTTCCCAAGAATCGTCTTTTGAACAGTTTCGTTTATTTAGACATTTTTTTTTACATTTCCATACTCGTCTACTTTTTTATTAATTATTTTTGAACACTTAGATATTTGTTTCAAATTATTCTTTTCAAGTACAAGTTTATAGATATTTACAAAAATTTTTTTATTTAAATAGTAGGTAACTACTTACTTGGTACTTAACCTAACCTATTATGAATATAAAAATATGTAAAGCATTTATTTTAAATAAGTAATGTAATAATTAATATCAGTAGTTTGTTTTATTTTCGTTATAATGTGTATACTGAAACTTAAATTTAACAATAAAATTGAACATAATATTAATTATGATGAGACAAATTCTTCTACCAATATTCGCCTCTTTTAACAATATTTATTTGTAAATTTAGTCAATTGATCACATGAAATATTATGAAAGGGGACAGATTTTCAACTTGTTATACAAGTATTGTTGTTGTATAGTATAGTTCCTAAGAAATGGGCAATGTCCCCTATTCGACTGATTTATTCGACGATTTACCATATACCTGAGTCTGCAGTTGAACAGTCGTGTTTCTTGTCGACTTTTGACTAATCTACGAACACAATAACAAAATGTGTTGATCAACAATAGAATCATAGAATAATACGTACACTATAGACCATAGATTCCAAACCTTTTTTACTTGACAGCACACTTGGCCATTTCATACATTTTCCCGGTGCACAATTTTTAAATAATAATAATGTAATATTACGGTTTTTATTTAATTATAAATACAAATTCTATAATTTTATCAGATACTCCTATCACACGCAAAAAATATATTTAAAAAAAAATTGTAACGTAAAATGATTGTAAAAATTTTAATTTTATTGTGAAATATATATTTTAACAAATATAATATGACACAAATTGCACAGCACACTATAATTTTAGTATAGTAATTTTATTATTATGCTATATTATAATTTAAGAATTTAAAAAAAAAAAACATTTAAATAACTTGTGGATATTTAATATTAAATTAACAACAATAATAACGAAACGATTTTTGTAGAGTAATTTTTTTATTATATAATATTGACACAAGTAACAAGTGTAATCTGATTATAAATAACGCGGTAGTACATGATGTTATGCAATTTAACGTGTTAAAAGTATTTATCTATAATTATTTAAAAAAAAAAACAAAGTCGTATATTATTTTAAAGAAATTGAAATACCGTGTAATTATGAAAATAAATAATTTTAATTGATGATATTATTAATAATTTGTTTTATTAGAAAATAATACTAGACGGGATAATGATAAAAAAACAAAAAAACAATGTACATATTTTAGTGGAAAATAGGTTTATAATTTTTCTTTTTCTTTAATTATATGATAAATAAATACAATTTTATCCGTTGTTTTATCTTCGCACAAACAACATATTTTATTTTGGTTAAATAACTAATAAATTGTTTTGGTTTTATGGATTTAACTCAATTAGTTAAAATATTTTGGCAAATATTTAAAGAAAAAAAAAAATCTTAATAATCTGATAGTTTCATGCATAACATAAATATAAAAATTGTTATTGTTTTAATAATATTTCATTACAATTTAAATTTTATTATCAATTAAGATCCTTATAAATCTTAATTAAAAAATTAATATTAGTTATAGAATAGTACATAATTAAAATTGTTTTATAAAATGATTTAATAAATGTCTTCAGTTAAAAAGGCAATGCAGTAACCTAAAGCTTAATTCAAAATACACATAATTAGTATTTTAAGATAATAATATAATATACTATATTATATACCATTTATAATTAATTAATTATAAGTGTGTATTGCGTATACTTACTATTATGCATATATTTATTTTACGATTAAAATTAAGTTGATATACCTACAAATATTTATACTTAACATTTATATCTTAACATTATTTGGTTTATCATCTTAATTTAGATTTAAATATATATATTTATATAAATAAATTTCAATGAATGTCCTATTCGAATAACAACGAATTTTTTTAAGATAAAAATATAAACGTTAAGTCAATTTTTGTTTGTTTTACGCAATTTTTTAAAATTTATAAATTAAATAGATTAGCATTTGGTGTTCCATATCGTTTCCAATGTTTCTATTTCGATAATATAAAAAACTATCAGAGAGAAGGAACTTCTTGAAAACATTTTAGGAATATACATTATATAGTACCGTTAAACCAAAGTGTAGCCTAAAAGTATTTAGAGAGAAAGCAAAACAAATCGTTAAAATACTTTTAACACGGTTTTTGTTACCTCGTGTGGTTTAATTTAGTATCCGCGCGGTAAGACGCGTATCGGACCATGGTAGTCCTAAGTTGACAGGGATCGCGTAATCCGCGTTTCTATCTAATAGGTCAATATGACCTAATGTGTATAAACGTGTACTAAAGTGTTCTCGTACTCTCCCTTAAGGCATTCTACTTACTTTATGTATTATACGCATAGATAAAAGTGTCAACGTTAAGTGACCTATTTGTTCGAACATTTTGTTACCTCGGGACACCATCATCGTTATAGTACTGTCGGTGGTCATCCTGAGATATGAGGGACATTCAAAGTTTTTTTCCCCCTTTAGAGTTTGCGTTCTACGCGAGGTAGATGGTTTTATACATTGGAATTACAGTATTGGTTTAGAGTTTTAGACTGTCGCGGCGAAATACGAATTGTCTCCGAGAAACCTATACCGCTAACGTTTCGTATCAGCTATAATCGGTGTAATAAACTTACCTCAGTGACCTAACCTCAGACGGAATTTTCTATAAAGATCGTTATAATTTCCTCTCAATGGGACTTCTTAAAGATTATTGATTTCGAATTTTAAGGCTTTTAAATATATTTATATAAGCAATTAACGTAGATATTTTTTTAAATCAACCTGTATGTATTTTATAATACAGTTGAAATGTTGATATAATGGAATGACAATAAAAAATGATTATAAACGAAATACATAAAGAAAAAGAAAAAAAGAAAATTACAGAACTATGTCTGTACAACATACTCGTATCAATAATATATATATAAAAAAAAAAACAATATGTTGAGATTAAATTAACATTGAATTTCCATTTCACGTTTCATTTATTTCGTCTACTATAATATATTTATATATATATTAATACTACTAATACAATACACGTCATAGTTATATGAGTATGATAACTATTATTTCTGCGCTTCATTTTAGTTCTTAAATTTTAAAAAGTTTTGTCGTCTTATTACTGTTGGTTTTATATTATTTTCTGTTGTTAAATATGATAGTTTAAGCTAATAATATAAACTGAACACATTGGTTCAACAAAAAATAATTGTATTTTTTACCTTTATGAAAAAAAAGTGTACGCAACAGACGATCGTTTTTAAGGAATGCAAATTAATGTATCAAAATAAACAAAATTTTAAAGCCAAAACATATTTTTAGGATGACCGTTGCCTGATTGGGATAATTTGAAATTTATTTAACAATTTAATATAAACTAAATAGCGTATAATATCTATTAAAATTTACAATTAAAATCTGAATGTACAATTTCCTTATATTCCATATTCTAATAATATTAATTCAAAGTAAATATACTTTACTTAATCGATTTGATAGGAATAATATTAGGGTTTGTTATCAATTAATTTGATTGGAGAAATTTATTATGAAGTGCTTTCTAAAGCTAAAACGATTTTAAATGAAAACTTGTTTACTACGTATTATATAATAATTTAAATATGGGTAGATTTTGAATGTATTAATATTAAAAATATTATTATACAGTTATAAATTGCAAGATCTTAAAAAAGGTTCACAAATTGGTTTTGAACAAATGAAAATTCATTTTAGGGTCTAAAATAATAATTATATTCAAAATAAGTTATTGTCCTGTTATAATTATACTGACAGGTGAGAATAAATTATTTTTTGACCTATATTATTTAATTTATCAAAAACTCTATTAAAATCATTCTATTGGGTATATTTCCTTTAAGTTAACTAGTTAAATGTTTAACATTTTAATATACATAGTATCCATATTTCTATTAGGTATTATATTTTTTTTTTTTATATAAAAAGCGAGAAATATTTTTTAATATTGACAAATTTAAATAAAATCACTGTAAACAACAATCTATATTTATACACTGTAGTCTTGTACTTTAAAAGAAACTATTTTATAATGAAAAATGAAAATTATTTTGTATATTTTGCTTATTTAGTAATTTATACTATATAAATCTTTATTTTTTTTTGTCTTATAAAATACTTCATTTCTTTCAAGTAATTAATTTTAAGAACGAATTCATAATAATTATTCAGTAATAGGAATGATAAAAATAGAAGAGTTAGGTAAATTAAAAGCTAAAATTTACTTAGAATTTTAGTATTATAAATATAGATAATAATTAGATGGAATAAAGTAACTTAAATTAAATTAAAAGTTTATCTTAAAATTTATTTTTTATGTTACTAACAAGCTGCACTAAGCTCTATACTAACAATGCTGGCCTTTTTGATATTGAAGAGGTGAATTTATATAAGTGAGTATTCAAATAAAATTGTAAAAAATATAAATATTTTTCATCGTAGGTATATAGATATAGTTAAGTATAATAATTTTGTTTGAAGTATATGTGCAATTTTAAACGTTAATAGACATAAATTTAAAAAAATTCTTTTAATTTAATTTGTCTCGAGTTAAAATAAATAAAACAAATTATTTTAAGTGAGATTTGTTAAAATTCTTTGAAGAATCTATTGTATTTTGTTAAAAAAAAATCTGAAATAATCATCTGAAGATCTACTTCAATAAATTACAGGGAGTGAATCAGCCAGTAATGACTTCCTGCACTCACCCACGATGAGGTTATATACAACTCCTCGTTTGCTACTGGATTGTTTCCATTTGAATTTACACAATGTATTATCATTAATTATTATTATTATTAGTCTAAGTGCAAATGATTTATCATCTGAAATGGTTTTAGTAATGAATTAGATAGATAATTTTTCTTATTTTCTTATTTATAAAGTAAGCACTTTTTTTCACTGTATGAGAAAATATGTATTATAATTATAAAAATATCGTATACAAATACTATAAAATATCCTTTTATTCAGTCGAATAGTATTTTTTATATTTTCCTTGTTCCTATTTATTAATAACATTTAATTAATTGACGTTTTACCTGAAATGACTCGAACTGAAGTAAAATTGTATAGTAAACTGTAGGTACACATAATACATTTTTAATCAAAATTATTAAAGTAAATATAAGTAGATTAAATTATCCAGGGATCCTTTTAGTAAATTCATTCTTTCATTCTTTCTAATACCCGCGTGCTCTTGTATGTTGTTGTGTGATAAGAGAAAATTACACAATATCAAGTATAGTTTTATAAATAAAAAAAATAAAAATATTTTACTATATTTATGTGTATATAAATTTATTTATAAGTTAACTAAAACCTAGTTAACTTTGTATATACCTATTTATATATATTATATAACTAACGTATCAGAATATTAAATAGATTGTTCATTTTGAGTCGTTTAAAATTATCATTATTAATTTCCCGATAAAACGACGGCAACCGACAAAAAGGAAAACTTACGATAAAATCATTATTATATTGCGTCTCTTTTAAGATATAATTATTATACTAAAATAATGAAAATATAATATCATAAATTCATAACAATGAATTAAAGCTAAAACGAGTCGGTAGATATTTGAATGCACTATACCTGAGGGAAATTTACGGTGGTTATTAATTACTAAAGAATATAGGATGTAATAAAATCGTTTAAAATTAAAACACTTAATATACTATTTAATTTAAACATTTTTATAAATACTTGTTTAGTTAATAATATTCTACACACATTTGAAACGATAGTGTATTATATTAACGCGCGCATCAAAACAGGAATAATGATATTATATGTAAGTACATATTTCATTCATACAAAATAAACGATTTGAGAAATCAATAAATCGTTTTTATAAAAAAAAATAAGTATTAAAAACATTTATTGGTTTTTAAATATTATTAATCAAATAAAAAATATGATTAAAAACCAAATAAAAATAATACTAATTTCCTTGTGTAATAAGTGAAATAGTATAAAATAATTAAAATAAATTTGACGAATAATTTTTATGAGTAGGTATAACACAATTAATATTTTAATAGATACCTACCTATTTAGTGGCTATTAAAATAGAATAATCACACTGTAATACTTTTACAATAATTTTAGCGGGTACCTACTAATAAAAGTAGTAATTGTTTATATCCTATCCTAGATTCTGGACAGATTGAACATATAATTTATAACTAAAATATTGATTTCAATAAATGATGTATCCAATTTTTATAAGCATAATATAAACTGTACTCGGATACAGTATTCATTTGTTTTAATAATGAAACGCTGCCAGAATTTTATTCCTAGTCCTCACTATTTATCGGTTATTTTTATTCAGAAGAGATCATTTAGTATAATAAAATATTATACTTATTATAGGTTATAATATACTTGTAAAATGCGTATAATATTAAGGTCAGACGATATAGTAAATGAAGTCTAAAATGAAATAAATTTAATAATATTATGATTAAGTGAAAAGGGATTTAATAATATAGTGTTCATTAAAAAAATAATTTCATGAACACACTGTGCTTGAACAAAATTTTCTAATATAGTTTTCTAATAATTATAGAATTATTTAAACAGTTAGATGCCGGAAACATTATATTATTCCACTTACTGGAAAATGTCAATGTCATATTATACGTCGGATCGTTGCTTATTACGAATAACGAATGGAAAATGCATAGATATAACGATATGTAAAATGATTTTTCCTACCATTAACAAAAGATGCGATAAGTAATTTATTTTTGAATCGGATAATTCTGGTTATCCACGACATCTCACGATAATATAACTACTAGTGAAATCGAATTTCAAAACTAGATCTTTGTATTTAACTGTTGAACCGATTTATTCGATGAGAATTACATTACTTATAAGGAAATATATTACGATGAAAATCAATATATATAACCACGCGGAGAGATGGAACGAAAAGAAAAACATTATGAACTTTACGAGATCAATACAATCTAAGACATTCGGGAAGTAGGAATTAATTGCTTTATTCAAATAAAGCAATAAACTATATATGTAATTTAATCAAGTATAAAAAATTATGTAAAATATTGCTTTCAAAAAAAAATTATATTGGATGTGTATATTATACAATATCGTAGTAATGATTTATTTAAATTGATTGACAAACGGTAAAATTTGAAATATATGTAAATCATGTTAATATGTTAATGTTGTTAATAATGAATTCAATCCTTTAAATATAATACGGAGATGTATTTTTATTACTTTTAATTTAAAATCATCGCAATAGCACCGATGTGAATTGTATATTATAATGCACAGTTGTAAAAATTTACCGGGAAACATTCTGTGCAATATTAATTACATTATGTTATATTATTATATAAAAACTATCCAATAAATTCACCGCTATATTTTTCCATTTTTTTTTATAAGTTACTAATAAAAGAGTAGGTATAAAATATGTTTTCATAATATACAATATTATTTAAACTTTAATCATTTTTTTTTTCTTCTTTTGCATAAATTAATCTAGATATTTATTAATTACGACATAATCATTATTTTAAACTTAATTTATTTATTTAGGGGAGACTTTATAAATTAGTTCACTCCATATAATCCACTGTTAGCGTTATCTTTTTCGCTCGTCCACAACCCTTTATTTTTTTTTATCATATCTTCTTTCCTCTGTTTGTCCCCTTGCACCTCTCGTTTCTTTCGTGATCATCCCAGTTCACTACCTCCTTTGTAAAATATCCTTTGTACTTTCACCCCATAAACCGATATAACAGTTTCATTAATTTTACCTTTAATCGACAATGCTTTGCAATCATCTCACTCACTTTAAATTATGAATTTTAGAATGTAAATGGAAATGCATTTTTCATAGATAACAATATTATACCTACCTATACACATATACAATAGACACACAAAATGCGTTTTTAATTATAAAAGTTTAATTTAAAAATACTATTATTAAATAGGCATAATATATGTTAACAAAAAACAAAGCAGTGTTAGTTATAAGATATAAATTTAAAATAACATAATTTATTTACATAATATGGTTTTTATTATTATAGAAAATAAAACATATTTTTTATTATTTTCGAATAGGTATAAACTAAAATTTGATTAAACATCAATGACAACTGATGTTTGTTTATTTATACATAATATTTAAATTGTCTGTTTTTTCTTCATTTAGGAAGATACACGTTTAAAGTATAAATATTGATTACTATTTATTAAAAAAAACACAATAAAAATAATAATTCTTATGAACACTAATTTATTAAAAAATTATATTTTATCAGTAAATAATTAGATGATAAAGAGTGAGTCCTATGTTTGCGTTTATGAATTTATCGATGCCATGCTAAAGTATTATGCGTTTGTGTCAATTCTAATTTATTTTTGTAAAACGTGTTTTTTTAGTTTTTCACTAATGAAGGGCGTATCCGAACGTCATTTTTGATGAAATTACTACATTTCTCATTAAAAATTCAACGTTGGATTATATGTCAGTTATACGCGCATTCAAATTATGTAGATTATTATTTATAGCCTATATAGCTACCTATATGTTTAATATATTTATTATTTATATTAAATTATCAATCCTATTTCACTATGTTGACGTGTGTAAAATGAATAATTTATGTGGCGATCATTACTTATTTATTTTTACTTTTAGTTACATCTGATCATTTTTTTTTTTTTTTTTATACTTAGTTTATTATGATACAGCTTTGTCAATACATAAATTAAACAATCATTTAATTTCGTGTAAATTATTGAATTCTTTTCGTCATATATCATAATGACGTTACATTCAATTAATAACGAGTTAAATATTTTCTTGTAAATTTTTATATGTTTTATGATTTAACTTTTTATACTTCATTATAAACCTACTGGATTGTTTTTATTAAAGTAATGCAAAATTAAAACATGCACAACGCTAAACTCCTGGTGTATTAATTATGGTATATTAAATTATATCATTTTGTTCGTTTTGTTTTGTTTTTTCAGCCAAATTATGTTTATGCGTTTTATATGGTATTGTAATTACGTTGAAAACAATACGGCTGTTATGATGTGTATGGTATAAAATGGTTTAATATATTAGATTGACATCTGATGTTTTAAATCCATTACAGGATTTTGTTGAAAACATATTGTTGCTACGTTTTTGCTGTAACAACATTAGATTCTTATCGTCGATCTTACATAATCAGTGATGTATTGGAGCGTACACTCGTAACAATATTTGTATAAAAGTGAGCATACGCAATATAAATAATAATTTTACATGTATACGGCCATACTATTTTATAATTTATAAATTTGTTGTACATTAAATGTATATAATTTTAATATTAAGTGTATTTTTTGATGAAAATAAATGTATAAGCCATAAGGTATTATGTTTCTATTAGTTAATTCATGCATATATTGTATATTATATACCTTTACGACTTTCAATTAAAAAATTTAAAAACAAAAAAATTCTCATTTAATGAAGTGTAGAGTTCTAGGTATAATTTATTTATAGGTATTATATATATAATTATTAATTGACTAAAAATATAATAAAAATTAATGTTATAATAATCATATCAAGTAATTTTTTCTTTTTTAATGTAATTTTAAGAAAAATATGGCGTATACTCAAGATATTATTTACCAATACATCGTTGCACATAATATATCCATAATATTGATAATAAGTTACCGAAAAGCTTTTGGATCTATTGTGAAGTACAAATGTTTTTTTAAAAAAATATTCACACTTATCAAAATTTTTCGGACTCAACGTTAAAGATGTTCGACATTACACAATTTATGTAAATACAACGTGTTAACAAATTGTGCAACAATATAATTTAATACAAAAGACAACTGGAGGATGGTGACAGTGGAATTGTTAGAATATTACTTCGGAGTTATCTGGATATTTATGATATTATGATGATGGACACAAATATTCCATTTCTCAGTTATATTTTAAGTTTTAGACCTTGGAAATTTTTTTTTTTATATTAAGCACATCGAATTGTTACAATATATAAAGCTCTCGATGGCACAAGTATCATTAATATATAGCTGATGAGGAACTCCAAAATAGATAAATAATTTGATTTTATCTAAAGAACGATTTTCATGGACACTAATTATTTTATATCAATACTTTATTTAATACTATAGGTAATAATACTAATAATAACAATGAATCAAACAAAACTTTGACCGTCGACTGAACACGAAAAACATTTAAACAATTTCTGAAATTTCGCAGTATAGAAGTAGAATAATAACGTATTTTCTATTCTTTTTACGATTGTCATAATATTGAATGTTACTCGCGCTGGCCAAAAGCGGTTTTCGCCATTTCATTGCCGGTGGGTAAACACACAAGAATATTGTATACTGACTGGTGGTCGCGTTTACGTGATAGAAATCCACAATAAATCGATACAATATTATACTCGTAATGGCGAAACATTTTCGAACGACTCGAACCGACGGATCGTATTGCTTGTAGCGATTAGTTCACCGTGTTTAACCGTCGAACGTACTGGAAATCAATTATGCGATATATTTATATAATATACGCATGTGTGCACCGTTCGTATAACGTTACGTCGTCCCAATAAATTATCGAAATCCCTTTATCCTATTTTTGATGTTATTTTTTTCCTCTGTAGCTTCGCGATAGGATTTGAAAAGAATGTTTGATACGACAAGAACGGCCAGACGAAAAATACAATTGCATTTCCATAACAGGTGGTGCATACGTAACACTGTAGCGTCTTTTTTTTTACATTTTTTTTTTTTTTTTTGTTCTGCAAATGTTATTTTATAATTTACCGAGATACTGTCATTTTTTGAAGTTTTCAAAGCAATGTCCGATGTCCAGTTCATTCCCGTTCGCGGAATCTAGGGGAAAACGACAGCTGATGTCTTTACTAGATCAACAATTAATTTTTAAATAAGTAACGATTGAAACGACTATATCGAGTTGTTTTTACGTATTAGGAAAAAAAATATGGACAAACGAAAATTTGCTTCATAATACCATAAGCACTCTGACTGTTTGGGTAGTTACTTGATAAAGAAAGCAATGTTACTCCGTTGCTCGTATCATTTATTACTACATTAAAAATTCGTTAATTGTATTATTTTTGTAACTTAAATAATGAAAAAAAGTTCGATAAAAGTTATGATTTATCGATATTAATACAAGTATAATTATACATTCTATATACCGACAATGGTTTAATTTAAATTAAATATTAATAATTTAAAAACCATTATTTTTATTACATTTATATTTTTGTGACGTTGTTGCACATTTGTTAACATAATTGTTGTACATGATTTACAGAAAATAAACTAATTAAATTATTAGTTTTAAATAATCTTTTTTGCCTTCTAGCAACGCTGTTAACAACCATCACGTGTCAAGGGGTTAAACATTTATTGAACCAAATTAATGCCTTTTTCGAGTAATTGTGAACCCTTGATCCAAGGTCCAGGTGCCACCACGCGCAAAAACCTGTGATTACCCGGGAGTTGAACACTTAGTTTAGACCAGAAACTAAAAATGTCTTGGGTACACCAATTTTTGAAATAATTAGTGGTAATTTTGTAACCGTCTCCAAAGTATTTTTTAAATTGATTTTTTTAAATAAGTTTACTTTAGTTAAAATTTTTATTAAAAAAAAAATATACAGTGTAATATAATTAGTATTTAAAACATATAATTTTCTTTTCATTCTTTAAAAATAGTGTATTTCTAAATATTTTACTAACCAAAATTTGCGAATTTCTGGTTTAAACCACTTGGTCAAGTCTGACCCTATTTTTCAAGTTAAAGATAAATTAATTAAATATAACATTGTAATTATTTTAAGAAGATAAGAATATCACTTTGACATTCGTATTCTTAATAGTTTTAGATTTTAAAAAATAATTATATGATTTTTTTTTTATTTAACAATAATAATTTTTCTCTGTTAAAATATAAATATAAATTTGATTACAAAAATTGAATATCTATAAGAAGTAGAAGTGTAGAAATGGGTTTAATAAAATAATATTTAAGTTAATTATATAAAATATGAAATATTCGTATGTGATTCTGATAAAGTAATATCTCTAAAAATAATGTAAAATTAACAATTTTACATCCTATTTTATTCCTTTTTTACAATATGCTATGCCATTTGGCTGGTAACAATTATCACATGTTATAGGGATAAACCAAATTCTAAGAAAATGGACTGATAAATGAAATCCTTTTTTTATTTATCAACGGTATATAAACTAGAGTTGGCATTTTTGTCTTGTAAAATGTAAATGGATAAAAGGCCAGTATTGTATAACACCATTAATGGTAAAAAAAAAAAATATAGGAAAATAAGTCACTTCAATCATAAACCTATTCTTTAAAAGTATAACATATATATTATAAAATATATATATATGGAAATCTATACAATTTAACGTATCTTAGAAAGATCGTACTGGTATCCCTTTCATTACAATCATGTTACGCGTGTTTGCAAATTAAGAATAAAGGTTAGTTATAAAAGTTATGTTAATGGCATCGTTTTATTATTTGAATAAAAGACGTACAACATCAAGTAAAAAAAATAAAAAAATAAATGAATATAAACAGACTTGACAGGCAAAAACCACAGCGGTAATTATCTCGCAGTTTATTTGCGATAGAAGTGTATTGTTTATTGTAAACACGAATCAATTAGATTAATAATATTATTATATTTTAAAATATGACTCTTAGCTACGTTTTGGGTGTATTTAATCATTCGATATAATGTATGAAGAGATATTTTGCATTTATCTTTCAGAAATGATTCGCCAACAGATTATACAGAATTAAAATTACTTTGTAATTTATTCATAAATAAGAATCAGAACCACTTTACTATAAACTAAATGTGTATAAAATGCGATTTACGGTAAAATATAAATAGGTAATAATAAAATCTTTTAATTTAATTTAAATCTTTTAAAATGTATAAAACAACTTAGTATTATTATGACGGTCGATATATTTAAAAATAAATGTTATACTTTATATTCAAATATTTAATGTTAATTATTAAAGAAGTTTAAATATAATTTTCCTAATTTACAATATATGCAAAAATGCAAATTTTTCTTCTAATGAGACACTATATTATATTATAATTTTTATTGGATATTTTTTTTTCCAATTTATATAACTAAGTAATAAATAATATAGTATGAAGAAGTGTTTTTTTTTTTTTTTATAAAATAAAATTATAAATGAATTATGTAATTATTCCATAACTATAAATGATTATAACTATTTATTAAACATAAAATGTGTTTTTTCGTTCGATATTGTAAATTAATGATATTTGGATTTATGAAAAATGCCACTATTTAATTTTTAATGTGATACTTATATTTAATACTTATACATTTCGTATAAATGATTGAATTTTTACTAAACACAACAAGTAAACTTAAAAAGTATGAAGTAAGGTAGTTTTAATTTTGTTTAAAAAGACTAAAAGCGATGCGTATATAAATTATAATTTAAAGTCTTAAAAAAGAAACAGTTATGTAGTTAGAATGTTGGTAGTAAAATAGTCATATAAAACTAAGGAAGCGTTAAAACCGATTTTGAACATTCTTTAAAATAGTTTTACGGTTCTTTAGATAAATAGACAAAATAATCGAACGGTAATCTAGTAAGAACCGGGTCACCATGTATTAAATCAATGTTAAATCCTTAAAAGCTTAAGAAACTAACGTTATTAAGTTCCTTTGTATACCAAATAACGTATAGACATATAAGTTCTACATACAATATACGTATATTTATGACACATGTCTGCGGTAGGATATACTGGGATAATTACGAATGTTTTATGGTGGTATAGAATTTTTTTTTAAATAAAAAAAAATAAATGGATGATTTATTAAATTGGACAACGTTACTCATAAATATCATACGTATAATACATAATATATAAAATTTCATATTATCACATTTTCCTATTGAAATAATTGACTAACATTTAATCGGAATGTGATTAAATCCAAGTTAAATATAATCAATAGTGATGAATATGCTAGTGATATTAAATAATTTGATCGATAAAAATAATCGCAATTTGTACGATAATCAAAATAAAACAAAATGTTTTATAGTATTTTGTAAATTCCTTTGAGTACTGTATTGTTTTACATTTCCAATAAAGTAAAGTCAATTTACGTTCTATTGTTTACCGATGGGGTAATATAATGTAATATAATATTGTGTAAAAGTATATCAATATAGTATATTATCTACTATTTTTTTTTTTATACCCTTTTTACACGATGTTTCCGTGATCCAAATTTCGTATATATCGTCAGGAGATTTCATATAAACTGTTGTACCTATCTGAATTGTGAAATCCATATTATTATTTTTTCGAGACAATCGTGAAAACACTAAAGAAACTATATAAAACACAAAGAACTAGAACATTCTCGTTTCGATTACAAAACGTGTCGTTTAATATTCATCTGTTTTCATTCGTTTTATTCCGTATCGCACGTACAATGATGATAAAACAAAACGCACATTTCATTCGCCCATTGCATCGGTGGATGGATCGTCCGGGTCGAGTTAATTATAAAAATTAAATATAAAGCCCCATTAGTGTTATTTATATTCGTTAAACCATAAATAATACCGTACGGATCGTTATTTGTATTCGTATTTTGTCCAAAAATCAAAAATCGTTTTTTTTTTTTTTTTTTTTACATCACAGCCGATTATATTATTTCGTCTACAACCGTATCGCTAACATTATGATTTTATGTACACATTTTAGCACGACGGACACACAAAGTGTTTTGAACTCACGTGTAACAAACAGCTGTAATAACTCATAACAATGCATGCGAAGTGTCGTTCTATTGTAATGATTTTCGTTCGAGTGTAGAGTAATTGGTTTTCTCGATGTAAAAAGATTGACTACGATCATACTATAACCGTATATATATATGTGTACACTGCCCGGCAGATCGTAAGTTCTATAGAAAACCGGAACTCTTTTAATAATGTCCGTTCTTATTATTATTATTATTATTATTTTTTTTTTCCTATTAATTGGTATTACATAAGTGGCCATAATAGTCGTTATTTTTAGTTATTGTCTGTACGACGAACTGCGCTTGATAGGATCTGTAATACACGCGTACAGCGCACGTTCAAAACCGTGTCTGTATTTCGTTTAAAATATATTTTTCAACTAGGAAAGTGGTTATTATTTTTCAAATACGATTCTATTAAAAAATAATGATTTATTACAATTATTGGACAGCTCCCGGAGTAATAAATTCGGACGTTGCCTACGTATTTATCGCATGCATCATGTAGATCCAAATTGAAAATATTATGAGAATCGATTTGTTGTCATCTATAAACGTAAACAAAAGCATCAGAAATTTACGTAGAAAAATAAGTTATTTATTACATAGTTTTTCATCTCATTTTCGAGTACGGTAACGACCAAAACAACTAACACGTCCTGTGAACTGATCTGTGAACTAAATCAATGAAGTAAATTTCAAAGGAAGCTTAATATACAATTAAATATCGGTTATGTGGAGTGCGCGTAAGACGCACATGATTGTAACATGCGATCTATAAACTTTTACTATATGATATTTATCTATTGTTACTACTTTTAACTGCTGTAAAACTAAGTGACGTATGTTTTTTAGTACTTGAAAATGCTAAGACTTTGAATTATATTTTCTTGTTTGTTCGTACCAAAGTATTTTTGAACTTTGTCTGAACAAATCGTTAACACGTTCAATGTCGATGTCGGATACCCTCTGACACTGGATATTGACGCGCCTGGTCGATATCGGAGGGTGTCCGATGAATATAATAAGTATCTTTATAGTGTTAATAATTAATAATTATTAGTGTGAAAAATTGGCTGATAGTGTATAACCATAATATTTGGTATGGCCATTCAGTATAAATTTTTTAATTAATGAATACAATTGGATTTTAGTTTCCGCCATTTTCGTGATTATGATAAGGTTTTAACTAAAACTGTGCTATTATCAATATAATTAAGGTACTTTAACAGTGTTAACACTTGTTTCTACTATACATAAAAAATAAAACTCAATTACAAAAAAAATACGTATAATAGACAAATTACAATGTACGTATCTTAATACAAACTATGTGCCATGAGTGAAATAAAATTAAACGAGATAAATATTCCTCAACGGAATTCACGTTCATTTAAACGGTTAACTTACTTGTATATGATAAATAATATTATTCTATCGAATATAGATTTCAAGAAGCTTTGTAATTTCAACATCGAAAAGTTCAACGTTCAAATAATTCGCTGAGATTTAACAGTGCATACATCCTTGTTTGCGAACGATATTAATATTCTGGTATAATTCTGTTGATGGAAATTAATTAAATTAATGTAAAAAGATTTACTATACTCAGAAAACGGACTATAAAATCTAATTACCTAATGTTGTGTAAACAATTATTTAACATTTGAAGAGAAAATAAAATATGATTTTGCTCATAAATAGATGTAATAATATAATAAGATACATTATTTTTCAAGATGAAATTCAAATAATTATAATTTTTGTATTATGAATTTATGAAATAATGATAAGCACAAATAATAAAATCAAATATTGGTTTTTGTTTTCGTATAGGGAAAATAAAAAGCAAGTAATATGTTAGTTTTTGTTTAGTAAAATTAACAATATTTAATTTAACGTAATTTGTGTACTTATATAGTCGTAAACATAATATGGACGATAAAATATTATAGCGTATTTAATTTATTATTATTTTCATGATTATTTTAATTATATTGAAGTATTTTATAGCATTTAGTACACATAGCTTTAGTTGTAATAATTGTATTATTGTACGTTTTGATTTCCAAATATCTGTGTTTTAAACACAGATTTGTTCTTGGTTAAAAATTAATTCAATTACTTAAATAATCTTTTGATCTCTCTTAATTAATTTGAAAATCTAATAATATTGTCAATTTTAGAAATTTATTAATAAGCTGTGTTTGAATTGCGGGTAAGGAGCAATAATTTTTTTTAAAAACTTTTTAGATTGCCCCTTCTAATTTTTCGAAGTGTTCACGGGTTAAGTTGAATTCAACCATTGCAAGAGATGCTACATTTTTAAGTCTTATAGTTCTTCTTCATTTATTTTTCCAATTCAATCACTGTTAGTAAAATAATGCATATTTTGTATCTTAGACCGAAGAATATTAATTTATTTGATGAAATCACGTTGGACGATTTAAACGATTTATCTAAGCATTTTGTGTTATAAATAAAGTTTGTTCGGTTCTGAAAGCTATTAAATAACAATTTTTGTAAAAAAAATAATTCTAATGTAATTTTATAGGTGTAATAAAATATAAACGTGTGTTTTGAGTACGTACTATATAGTAATAAGTGTTCTATTTCATATAAAAGTTATTTTAAAGGAACTTTTAGTTTTCGCCCAGTTAAACTATTCGGTTGAAATACTTCACTTGATAACGGCATACACACGTGCTGTTGTCTATGGAATCGATTATATATGTGGTATGTGAAAGTAATTTAAAGCTAAACATTGATTAATAGAAGTTTTTATTATATTATAATTGTAAAAGTTCAAAACAATGTTTTTGGTAGGTAACTATTTTAATTTTCCGTAAACGATTAAAAATAATATGTGACATTAAGTTAAAAAAAAAAATTAAAACAATAAAATGTTTGGTTTCTAAAAAAATTCAAAATAAGTTCGTAGGAATTAAATAAGCAAGAAGGAATGCATGATTTTAGTCAAGTTAGTGTTCTTTTTTATATAAAAATGTAACTTCTAAACTCTTTAAATACAATACTTAAAAATCGCATTGCTTATATTTTACGATTCATATTTTTATTTATTACTGATTAAAATTGTTATTTTATAAATTTTAGTATTTTTTCAGTATCAAAACCGTAATTAGACAAATATCTAAAAACTATTCATATCGTATTTATGATTATGATATTTGATAGAAGCTAAACACAGAATGGCATAATGGTATTTTACCTAAAATAAATGATTATACAACATTTGAATCACAATTTGTTATGGACTCAGTGCTCGAATTGAAGGGATATGCGCAGGGTTAGGGCAGGGGTCCGCCCTAATGAAGGGTATGACGAGTATGAAGGGGAACAGAGATACCCCAGTTTTTTAATATTTATTTTTACGTACCCCAACTATTTTTTTTATACTGTGACGGGAGACGGCACAAACTAATTCATTCCATAATTTTTTTTTTTAAATATTGATTTAAATTGTTGTCAATGGTATGGTGAATTTTAAATATTTTTTACTGTAGCTTAAGACACGACCAGTTTGATTAGTCATGTATTGATGAAATACACGGCCAATTAGTAATTGATAATAGACTAGTCGGATTTGATAATAGAGACGATTGTCGACTATCACTTAATACTTATAATAATAAATTGGTCGCGCAAATATGAAATTTAACCTACCTTAAGATACAAAATTTTAGGCTGTGTGTAATTTATATTGACATAAAGTATATAAATATATATCTAAATTAAGTTATTTAATAGGTACAAAGTATTGCGTCTAGTTATTATAGTTATAAATAGTATATGTATATAATTGTATATCAATATAGAATTATGTGGATGTCTAATGAGTCGTATAGATTATTTTGTACAGTTTCTGAATTTAATATACACACAGGGTAAAGTTTAACTGCAGTGGCGTTATTCGAGAGGGCATCTTATACATTTGCCGTAGTCTATAATTAGCCAAATCCTAAATCAGCATATTTCAAAAATAACAACCCCTAACTACAACCCCTTAATTGATTACCACTTACAATAAAATAAAATACCCACAAAAAAAATATATATATATATATATAATATAGCCTAACTGGAATGTGTCGAAAATTGAAACTCGTATGTAAAATCAAGTAATTGCTAATATATTTTCATACAATTATTTCGTCAATTCACTAGTAAATTAATTATATTTATTGATTTATTGAGTAATACATACCTAATAAAGTAATAGCACA
Organism: Eriosoma lanigerum; assembly: GCA_013282895.1. Classification (NCBI taxonomy): domain Eukaryota; kingdom Metazoa; phylum Arthropoda; class Insecta; order Hemiptera; family Aphididae; genus Eriosoma; species Eriosoma lanigerum. Next base: position 67,918,624 of record CM023357.1, read on the forward strand.
GACTATATATAAAAATATATAGTCATATAGTTTGTGTTAATTGTTTGTATATAATTAGAAAATTAACTATTGAGACTTAATTAATAACAATTATTTTATATAATTTTAGATTTTATACGGTTTGGGTCTTCTTACAGTTACAATAAGTAAGAATAACAGGATTACTTATAAACTTATAAAAACTAATTAATAGCATTAGAAGGTATTAGACACGAACTAAGATATTTTAGTTCGTACCTTCGTGGTATAAGATCAATACTCAATAGTATTAGAAATGTTTGCATGATAAATAATGGCAGTGTCCGTTATCAATACCCGATTTGGTCGTGTCTTTTATCAATACACGACTAGTCCAACTGATCGTGTGTTTAACCACTTTTTATAATCAGAATTTTTCCTACTACAGCATGTAGGTATTTGGTGTATTTCCATCGAAATAGGAATTGGAGTTACATAAAAAAAAAATTGTTTTTTTTTTTTAAATTACTGTAAGTGGCAAATTTGTGCCAATTAAGTGAACATAAATCCATTTATTGATCTTATACAGATTATATTTAGAATTCATATAAATGTAGCTGAAATTTAGTGTTTAATAAAAATTGTTCTTTTCTACAAGAGAGGGAATAAATCCCCCTATCGCAAGGGAGAGAGGGGGAAAAGCCGCAGTATTTCGGAAAGCCGGTTTTAAATCGTTAGATTGAACAACCCCACTAAATGTTTCCCAATTCGAGCATTAGTTATGGTATGTAATCAACTGATAAACACAAAACACTCGTTTTGGTTTCGCGGAATTACTATAATTGTATAAGAATACTATTACTGTTTAACTGGCAACATCATGATGTAGAATTTGTCGTATGGTTAATGAATTAGACAAGATTATTGTCTCGATTCGGCGAATAAGGATTGCTGGGTAATGCTCATTTTGTCCGACGAGCACAGACCGGACGGTTCATTACCTTCCCCGGAGGAACTCCCCACCTGCTGTTCGGGTTAACTAATTTTATGTAAAAATATAATCCTTTTATAATGAATTTAATCCTATATAAACAATTCAGCGGTAGGTCCGGAATAAATGTTGTGACGTTTATCATCATATTCAGTGAAATAGCGAATTTTCAAATCGAGTTTTTGTAAATTAAGCGTATTAATAATAATATATATATATATATATATATATATTATTGATACTAATAATAATAACAACAATGAATTAAAGTGCTTTTTTAAACATATCTATTTACAACAGATAGTTTGCATAATTATTAGTCTTTTTGTAGATACTAGACCGGTTATGTTTGTTTATTAATTATATTTTTAATATAATTAGACTTAGTTTTGTCCAAATCACTTCTAGTATACAATATTATTATTATATGGGTAGAAATACTAAAATACTCAATTTTCCAACAATTATTATAATTACAATATTTCAGTTTTCAATCAAATCCAATTTATTTAAAATATTACTATCTTCTTTTAAGTATTATAAAAACTTACCTGTGCAAATGATGATTATTTAAATAATTATAAATAAATTACAAAATTGTAGTATACATGTATATTATGAATTTCTTCACTAAACCTTTTTAGCAATCAATTGTGAGTTGTTGACTCATTAATATTAATCATTTTATTTTTTTAAAAAAAAAGGTAAAGTCAATTCCAGGCATTCCTTCTTCGTTCCTTCGGTCCTTAGAGAAATTAGTGATTTATTATAATTAAAATTTTTAAGCAATGGTATTGCATTCAAAAATACGATTTTGAGCAAAACTCAATCGATTTAATATATTATACTGATAATCCGTTCCAAAATTTTACCACTTGTGTAAATTACTTATAAGATTACTTCAAAAAATGTACAAGTCCAACGTACAAAATTTACGTTAAAAATTGTATTAGTGATTCCAAAATATTTAAAATCAAATTCAAAGCAACCACAACTTTGTCATTTTCCTGTTAATTTTTAGCAGTTTTTCTTTTACTGAGGAGAAACTTGTGAGAAATTCAAAAAAATAGCTAAATTATGTACCAACTACCAAGGATGAAATTAGATGAAATTTTCTACCAAAAAAATACCCTACTTAAGGTTCTCGGACCATTATTTCTACCTGAAAAAGTGCTTTCAGGCATAAAAAATTTATAGTAATATCGTTCTAAAACCAATAAAATCTAAAAGCAATAATACAACATAGATCAATATTATAATCATTAAAATAATGAATTTGTTTAAATATATTTTTATGTGTATTATTCAATCATAATTATAAAATAGTTTACAATTACTTTTCATAATTATTAAAATTGTATGGAATCATAATTTTTAAGGATCAAAACGATTTGATGTTCTCTTCACTTCCAAATCAATAAACTTTGTTAATACTTACAATGTAAGTTTTTAAATAATTACAAATCAATGATTCTTTTGTTTATAGCAGATGGTGTATTTAAATTTTAATGTGTCATTTCCTAAATCATTAAATATTACAAGGTATTTATTTTAACTTTGTGATACCATTTTGAATAAAATATATTAAAAAAATAAAGCCAATTGGGGATTATTTTTTTTAGTCAAACTAAAGAAATTATTATGTTTCATTCCGTTAGAATAAATTTAAATTTGTAGTCAATTATATAATATTATTCACTGTAAATATCATAATGTTTTTAAAAATTTAAAATAAACAGAATATTGTAATTCTTGTACAAACAAGTTTTGTATTATATACCTACTCGTTAAAAACGGAATGTAAAAACATAGAAAAATCCGACGTATTTCAGACTATTAAAATGAAATATAATATATAAATATATATTTACACATTTAATTCTAAAGAATAAAATATTATGTTTGTTAAAGTGTGATATTTAAATCATCAGTTAACTGTATAATAATAATAATAATAATAATAATAAAAAAGGTATGAACTAGTATTATTTTATTTCCTGTATTATACTGCATATCTAACGCAGAGACTTTTCGCCCATTATATTTTTATTTTTTTATTCCATATATCAAAAGTTTTTTATTTCTTGATGTATCATTCTGGTTGATAATTTTCAGTATCATTATCATTATTATTATTATTATTATTATTATTCGAACAACTTTTGTGAGTACCTACACATTATGCTCGCAATGTATCAAGTCACATTTCATTTTTTGTATAAATATTATTACTTAATAAATAGGAACAAAATAAATATCAAAATAATTTATTAAAATGATCAATAACGGCGAAAACCTAAAACTATTCTGTATCAGTGAGATGAGACAAAGGGAATTCAAAATAATGCTGAATAGTCTGAATCCTAGAATTGGCGATCTCGAAGAGGTTTAAGGACGGAAACAAAACCACTTACTGACTATCAAGAGCATGCAAATAAAATGTGATTAATATATCGCATAGGGTTTCCACCGAGTGTGCAAAGTAAGTAAACATATCGTTTCTATTTTTAGGAAAAAACGTGATTCATTATTATTTAATAAATATTTAGTGTTATTAAATATTATACTTATATATTTAAAACTATTTTTGAATTCGTACATAATTTAAATTATATAATTTTATACATGCATAACACACATAATGATAATCGGACCATTATGTCTACACGAAAAAGTGTCTTCATACATAGAAAAAAAAATATTGCAAAACCAATATATTTCTCGCTATACTCAGAATCTAAAATGGAAATAAGTAATTTGTTTTTTAATTATTGCCCTATATCAATAATTTACATTCTCTTAAAAATACGTTTAAAAATTGTTAATTATAAACTTACTTCTATCTTTAAAAATAAAATAGTGGCCCTACAATAGGTATGGATTTCGTAGAAACAAATCATCATCTGTGACTTATTTAATTGTGATTAAACATTATATATTAAATTATTTTTTCAACAAACCGGTGTTATAATTATATTATACTGATTTCCAAAAAGCATATTTCGATTGGATCACGGTTTATTAATTTATAATCTTCGTGAAATTTGTTTTGCCAATACCCTTTTGTTACGGTTTAACTTTTTTTTATATTAAAGAACTCAGTTAGTTAAATATATAAACTTCTATGTATGTAACTTTCAGAGTTTTTAAAGACAATCACCATTCTCCCCACATTTTTAATTTATTTACTAATTATGCAGTGTTTTCCATAGCTAATTTAAACATTATTTTATTTGTTGATGACTCAAAAATTTGAAATCCATTAAAAAAATATCATAACAGAGGATAATATATACTCTTACAAAATGATTTGATCTCATTTAATGAGTATGTATTGATAATCAATTAGCTTTTTACTAAATAATAAACAAATTTTCTGGGGAGGGAGCACAGGCTCAATACTTAAATCTTAACAATAGTTTTTCATGATCATATATATATCTTATATACATCAATATTTTGTTTAACTAATTAACTTAATAAATTTAACTTTTTTTATCATATTATGTAGGTACCTAACATAACCTATGAAACCTTATATCAAATTATCATTATACATAAACATAAGTATACGATCTATGGGGAAAATTAAGTGTGCATGCGTTAAAATTGTACATTGTGCAACATTAAACATACCCAATGGCAATCAAAAATATTAACAATACGTTTTAAAATCGCTTTTTATGTTAATTAAAAAGATATCAAAATACAATCACATTGCCTCACAATCTTCATTTTTATTATACTATGTGTTAAAATATAATATTAAACGGATTAAGCAGACAAGAGTCGAGAAATAAAAATAAATTATTTAAAAAATTATAAAAAGAAAGATAATTTATTTCAATTTGTAATATTTCTAATACCTATGTTGTTCTATTATAAATTTAAAGTACAAGTAATTAAATTAGGCATGAAAAAAAAAATTGAGGGGTTTAATGAACATTCTGGGGAGCCAAGGCTTATAAACCACCTCCTATTTCCGCCTACGAAGCGCTTTATTTTTAATTCTTATATATATCCAACATTAACCTATTACGTTTTCATTACATTTATTTTTAAATTAGGTACTTAATAATTTATTTTCACTGGGTCAGATAAATTTCAAAGTTATAAATTGTAAAAACTAAGTTTGTGAGTAAAGAGGTCGGAGGAGAACATAGTTTGGCACGAGGAGAAGTTTTGCTTTTTAAAATCGAGGGATGGCGCGAACGCAGTCCCAGTTACCAAAAATTCTGCGTTCGAGATATTCACATTAGGGATACTCGCAGAGGTCAACCTGATCGATGTGCAATGATCAAGTCTCACCCTGGAGGAATCGCCTACATGATCACGGTTGACCTCCACGCAAGGTAAGTATGCTTGTTTGCTGTTTTTCGGGCCATTTTATTTGACGTTTGGTCCGTCTGAGAACATGAGCGGCGAAAACAGACTACGGCAGTGGCGCACACTGGAGGGTTCAAGGGTAGCAACTGCTACCCCTGATATTTTGGTTGGTGGGTGGGTGGTATTTTTCTATTCAATATGCTACCCCTATTTATTTTTGAGTGTGCGCCACTGGACTACGGCTTTTCAACGCACTTTTTCTGATCGTGATCTAAACGTAAATCAATAGAACTGATACAAAACAATTGTGTGGTCTATTCGCACTATCTCGAGTAAGAGAAAGTTATGACTTGAAATCCACCGGCTGCGATAGACATGGTCAACTGACCGATTCGATAAACGATCCGTGGACAGCGCCATCTTTGTACATCACTGTTGACCGTTTTTAATTTTACAAAAAAAAAAGTGTAAACATCAATTTAGGATGTTCCTAAAATTAGTGGTTTATTATAATACTATTAATTATTAAGATTTGAATGCAATGATATTGTATTATAAAATACGATTCTGAACGAATCTCAATATATTACGATATGATAATCTATATTATATCTATGATATGATATACTGATAATCAATTCCAAAATTTTACCACGAGTGTAAATTACATATATAAATATACAAAATAAATTTCAAATCCTTACAATCAAAATTCAAGAAGTTATCGTTTCATGATAAAAATTATACCACACTTGTACATTAGAAATTCTAGTACATAAAACAATTTTCAAGTATCTACGATCAAAACTTAATTAGTTATCACGAAATAAAAAAATAAAAAATAACGGAAATTGTAATTTCGCCGGTTTTTTTGCCATTTTTCGGTAGTTTTTCTTCTCTTAAGGAAAAACTTTTGAGAAATTCGAAGAATGAGCTAAATAAAATATCAAGATAATACAATTTTCTATAGTAAGCATACCCTATTTGTGGTAATCGGACCATTATTTCTATCCAAAGAAATGTTTTCATATATAAAGAAAAAACATCTTTGTAAAAACAATCCATTCCTCGCTCCGCTCAGAATCTAAAAATCACAATATTCGTAACAATTGTAATTTATTTTGAATTCCTCATTTTTTTTCTTCAAAAATATATGTTAAATGACCTTATCAATTTTTTAATATCTTCTGATAACAATCAAGTTCTTAGCGTAATAAATATTAACGTTATTGCAATTTGTCGTCTTACAATTATTATTTGTACTGTTAGTTATAATACTATTATTATTATCTATATAATTAACTATATTATTAAATGAACAATGCTGTCCGTAAGAATCAAAAATAAATAAACATAAACATTAATTCATAACTTTAATATTCGAACTCATTTTGTTTTGATTTTGAGTTTGATGTTGTCGGGTGACAAATTTACCAAATACCTACTACATTTGCTATTATATTGAATCGACGATAAATTTTGTTGTATGCAAACTTATTTCTACGAGAGACACAATTTTTGGCACTATAATATCATAACATTTACTGTTTATTATTCCAAAGTTAAAAAATTTAAGTGTGAACCATAATAATAATATTTTTGAAGGGCCTTTGGTAGTGTTTTAAAAAAAAAGAAATATTGGATGTTATTGTCGCGATAAATTTCGCGAGAACGTTTTTTTTTTAAATTTCGACCCATCGTTGTCATATTATTATTGAATATAAATCATCATGAGTGAATGAAAGATATTGGGAAATATATATATTTGTCACGGTAAACGGTTTGTTTTGAAAATGAAACGTCAATATAATAAATACAATGTTTACGGGGTGTCAGATCGTCACGTACGCGGAGACACGTTTGGGAAAACGGTTCACGACACCTCAAACCAAACGTTCGGCGGGTCAATCGGGTCAAAACCCTTTTTGCGCGCCAGCGGTAAACTATTCTGCACCGTCCAAATATTATTACAGCCTCCAGGTGCGTTTTCCAGTCCGCGTTCTAATTTATGATCACACGGGGAAATTCGAGTTTTATATTTACAAACGTTGCGTATGACTTAGACTCGAATTTTATATTGCGTCTCATCAAATAGTGTCTGACATTGTCTATGAATAATATTATATTGTTCCGAAAATACATTTAAAAACCGCACTAAAAATGAACGAGAAGAAATTGACATTGACGTTGCACAAAAATATATAATATTATAAACTTCGTTGAAAAGCAAAAAATATTTTTATAAAAACACAATTCTACAATATAATGTTTGAAAAATAAAATAATATGTTAAAAACAATAACAGACGTCTGGGGCGATATTGTCGGAAATGAAACTGAACTAATACTGACGAATTATTTCATACCATAGTTCATCGGATTACGAGATAAAATCTCAATTTAAATCATTAGCGGTTATCTATTACATATCAAAATCGTTATCCCGAAATAAACACACGTTTTACGTCCTAACACTAATTATCAGTCGACAGTCTATAGCCTTTTAATTTACAGTTTAATTTCATAAGACAATTATTATATTGTACCACGATAGCGAGATAAATTACATCATACATCTACCGCTGACGCATGCCACAAAAAAAAAAAAAAAACACATTTTCGTTCACCTTATTATAAAAATTTACATTACTTTCTAAGTATAAGTAAAACAGTGAAATATCGAAAAATTTTACTAAAAATGTTTGTATTATACGTGCAAATTAAACGAAACGAATTTGATTTGATTCTGTAATCATTTTCATTTATTAATAAAAACTTGTCAAAACAAAAACGTTCGAACCCAATCATTAATCGTTATCATAATAACATTATCCAAACGTGGATGTTTTACAATATTACGGGATATTATATAAGTCTATCGTCTGTTGAAAACCTTACCGATGTTAGATTAATTTTACGTATCGACCAACGTTTTTTTAATATTAAACCAAACACATATTTGAAAAATACGCATATTATTAAAAATTCTTTGATATTTTAGTTATTTGAGCTATAATAATAATAAAAATATACTTTGTCATCTTTGGGAGTTCGTTCTGGAGTATGGAAAATATTATGTCGTTTTAAAACTAATAAAATATATTAAAAAAAAAAATAATATGAATTCTGTAAAATATTATACAAACGAATCAGTATATTCTTCTATTGTTGTTTAAACGCGTGTAAATTAAATATCGCGTTTTAAAAAACACATTGTTTCATGTAAATACCGCATAATCGTTATAATAATGTTAAATGGATTCTATTTTTATACGAACCCATAATAAACTGTAATGTACTCGATTCCAATCTCATTTCAAGGATGATTATGGTACACGCACTTACTTGTTGCTCGTCGAATATATGATTCTATTATAACCATATTTCATTGTGGTATATTATGATGTTGTTAATGATCCTGTGATTTATCTACACACTTTTTGTGTTAACCTTTCCGCAGATCGAACAATATTACACTTATTGCGATTAGTTCATTAAATTGCCCAACGTAGTCCAATTATACGTTTAAACATTATAATATAGATTATCAGAGAATAGATATCGCACAATATTGTGATTAATTGCTATAGTTATATATTATGCGTATTCATGCTAATATAAATACCAATGAATATTTTAGCGTGATACCCTCGGAATGAAATTGCGTTTTCAGAAGATAATAGAGAATACTAAAATACACATTTGATGAAAATTTCAAATATTTAAAACTCACGGTACGCTCGAATACGCAATGCAACTTGTTTTTTTTTTAATGACAACCCCCAATTTTATTTCTCCATATTTGGTTAGACTGTTTTTTTTAAAACTAGTTTTGTATAAAAAGGATTTTACTATATAAAAAATTTACATAGATAGAATAAATGGAAAATAGTTATGACGGATATTTCATTTTAATAACGATCATTTTATTATTAATCATAATCGTATTGTTAAACATCATTTGTTTTCATCGATTTTATGTCCATATTTTTATGATAACACTAACTGGTAGAAGATAGGTATTTAGATTTTTTGTAAATAACCATTACTGTTTGACGATGTTACATTAGAAATGCAGGAGAGTATGCAAATGTATTTCCAGCAAGATGGTGCACTAGCATATAAGCTATAATTGTTGGACGATATTTAAATACAATATTTTTAAACCATTGGATTTGTACTTATGGAGTAATTACGTGGTCAATATTATCTTCAGATTTGAGTTAATTGGACTTTTTTTATGTGGGTATTGTTTATGTAAATCCACCAATTAATATCGAAGATTTTAAAAACAAAATAGGTACAAGTGGCATATTGATACAATTTGAGTAAAGACCAAATTAAAGCAGTAACCTCAACAAAATTATTCAGACGTATAGAATCATATTTATAACATCGAGGGGGAAACATTGAATAATTTATAAGATAACACTTATTAAATAATTTAAAAATGAGTGTTTATTTGTTTGTCTTATCAGTGATCTTGTACAAATAATTATTTAATTATATGATTATGACAATAATATTTATCTATATCAATTTTATGAATAAAAAATAACTTTTTATACCTAAATATTTTTTTAAAAAGAAGTATAACCGAATACGTAAAAAATTATTGAAGTAGCTATTTAAAACAAAGTAGTTACATTGCACATGCGCGTACTATGAGGTTTAAACATTTGAAATTTTCTTTGACTGTTTATTATAGCATTCCTTATTACTTCTCGCAAACGCCATTTCATTCTAAGGTTATCCAGTTGAAATTTTTAGTGGTACTTCTTGTCATAGACACACTCTATATCCATAAACAATTATAAATTAAACTATATTTATATTTTTAATAACAAATTTCTTGTCATAAGGTTCGTTTCGTCTATATTGTTATTTCATAATTGTACTTAAGTATATTTCATTTCATTGGTACTAAAATTGCTCAATAGTTAAATCAAACAGGTACTCAAAACTCAAGCATTTAATGCAGATAAATAATATGAGTACTTAATAGAATTTTTCATCTAACCTAACACGTGATTTTCGCACAGTAATTTACTTGTTAAATATACTATATTTATTCAGTTTATCCTATTTGTTAAATTTGAAAGCAATTCTTCTACAATTATGTTTGGGTTGAAAGACAAAATAAATATTTACACATAATTTGGAATAGTTTTTAATTGAATACCGTTTGAAGCTTATAAATGTAATTGAAACGTTTGATTCATTTTCATTTACAATTTCAAATTTCCAAAATGACGTTTGTAAAAATAAATATATATATTATACTATAATGTATAATTGTTTACGTTATAGTTAGTCATTATTATCTAAAAATATATATATTTTTAAATTTGTATGGTTTTAATATTACATTATTTTATTAAATAATCTAATAAATGAATTTTTAGGAAGAAATATAATATATCTCGAAAAATTTTGTTGGACTAAATGCTAAATTTGTTCCTTAAGAATTTGTTTGAATTAATTTATTCTGTTATATAATATTGCATACTCAGTGAAAATCATAATATTAATTATATAATTTTGTATTACAATACGAGTATAACAATTAAATTCTAAGTAATAATATTTTGATTTAACGCTATTATTTATATTAATTTAACATTGAATACCTTTAAAATACAATATTGGCCTACTAAATACATTTTTTGATACTAAATTATGTAAATAGTTTGCACAACTATAAAACAGATTTAACGAATTAATTAAAATAAAAAATGTCTAAAAAACAACACACATATTTTCGTATTTTACGTTTTTTAATATTTATGTAAATTAAAAAACGTTACACGTATTTTTATAATTTAAAATCTAAATATTTCATTGTGCATTTAGCTAATTAATTCTATTGTAATTAAATATTTGATTTAAAATCAAGGCATCAATCTCTTATCCATTAGTTCCGGACAAAAGCTGTGTGCGACTACCGGAATAAATCCCTTTTACGACCAAGCAATTAATTACAATGCATTTGTATTCATATCATTAGTTTTGAATATTTTACGAAAACAAACTCTGATACGATAATTAATGATTTTTGCACATACATATCTCGAGTAAACAAATAAGGATAAGAGTGTTACATATTATGTAATTATAATATAGTCACAAATGTTTACATTTCCATCACACACATTTTGAAACTTGATAATTGATAATAAATTAAATAAAGAAGGTTTTTTATTTTATTTATCGATTACACATTATGAGAAATTAAAATAATTTAACTATTTCACAAAATAATCCATAATTAATCATTTATTATTAAAAAAATATATATAAGTTATAGTTTTACAAATAGTCAAAAACTATATTATGAATATTTTATGATAATAATTTGACAAAAAATATATACTATGTAATATTTTTTCAATATTTTATTATTATAAGATTATCTAACCCAGCTATGGCTTTTTGTGTGTCTATTGTCTATGATTGTGTATTAAAAATTTTAATAAGGGTTTTAAATTAATTATTTTTCACATAATACAAACAAAAGTTGTCAACAAGAAATGTTATTGAAAAATAAAAATAAAATAATACTCAAATATTATTATATTTTCATATAATCCATATAATGTACCTATCTATATGTCAACACCTACATTACTATATTCATGAATTAATATATTAATATTCCACGTAGTCATAACTCATGAACATCGATATGTGAATTACATTTTGAAAAAAAAAATAACACTCTTAATATGAATTTTAAATAGATTATCTGTAATAGTATTACATACTATCGTCAATGGATAAATTCGTTGAAAAATGAATTAACTATAATAATGCCAAATGTACAAGCATGAAATATCTTGTGATCTTATATGATCTACAATATGATCATACATACATATGTAATATTTTGAAAATGTATTTATATCACTATTATCATGGTACGAATGTTGCAGTTGTAATTGCAACTTTTCTAATTTATTGATAGATAAATTTTTAATTTGTTTCAGTGAAATAAGAGTTGAAATTTAAAAAAAAAAGAGTGCAAATTATTGCAATTTTTGGCATTTTTGGCATTTTATTTTAATTTCACATTTACTGAGAACTATTTTCAATATAATGAAAATATATAATTGACGTTATTTTATGACTATGATACTGAAAATTGTCATTTGCGATACGCAAAATTTATTATTAAATAATTAAAAATATATTATTTTAAACCGAAAACATTGAATAACGTGGAACGAAGTTATACAAGGTAGGTTCAAATTAAACTCATTATTCCAAATCGGAGATCTTTTCAGTTTGAAAATCGCGAAGATTGATTTTTGAATATATTATATTTAAATAAATAAATAATTATTATACAATATTATAAGTAATATGTACTTAAATTTTTATTTTAATAAATTGAGTATTTATATAGGATATTAATGAGGATAACAGGTATCCTGTTTATAAAATAAAAATATAATTACAAAATGTTTTAATTTTTTAATGCAATATTGCACTAATAACTTATGTGTTTGTTTATTTTTGCAACATCCGTGTCCTAACAATTTTTTATATAGTATATTAATTTTGTAAATCGTTTTGTTTTTTATACAGAGTATCATAGTATCTTGATCAAATACAAGTAATAGCAAATGGATAGTTCTTTCGTCTTGTCTTTTATTTTTTATTATCTCTGCAATTCTGTGCACATTTTATTGACCGATACCAAAAATAGCCCATTCCATCGCTATGATTTGTTTAATATCTTTTATAAATCCTAACGACACACTCCGTAATCCGCATACATATGATAACGTGTAATGTGTTTTTATTATCTTCTTGTTTCCCTCCGAGGCGAACAAGGTCCGTAGTAGTCCGACCGCGGCGACGACGTTTTGTGCGCGGCACGAGGATATTATTGAAAACGGGGTTTAGACATTTTCCCATTTCCTGATGCCATTCAACGATGGCGATAGTTCGCTCACACAATGCGTACATATTATATTACGATAATTTGAATATGAATGAAATATTTGCCGTTCGCACAACCGTGTGAATGAGTATATATATATATATATATATATATATATATATATATATGTATACGTAGTGAACGTCTGTATACAGGGCGATCGGAATCACGATATCGGAAACGATTGGTGTTTTCAACGTGCGATTTTCATAATATTCGTAACTTTTTGATTACTTGGATCGCACTGTACGGGTACACGCATCGCGTATAGGTAAGGTCGGAGCGAAAAGGTATTGAAATATATATATATATATATGTATATGTGTGTGTACAATAAATACTACTTATATAGTTGGACCAGCCCGCAGGATAATGAACCTATCTATTATATTTGGGCGAGTGCGAGAAGACGACTTGTCACGGGAGAGAATATAAAAATACAATATATAATATAATAAACATCTATTACGCGGGGCGTTGTATTCAACGACGACGTATCGGAAAACGTTTATCATTTTGCCGACGTATTATATTATCTATATTCGCACGATAGTAACAGACAGGGTGAAAAAAAAAATCATACTATTATTATTATTATTATATTGAATTTGTGTGTGTGTACACAATCGTTTTTATTTTTATAAACGGTGTTGGACTCATCTTTCATCTAGGTTGTCGGTGATTGTATACCCCGTGTAGGTATATACGATTCTGGCGCCGCCATAAAGCCATTTCGCGCACCCAACTATATATTTATTATATAATATACACTGTAAGTCGGTATAACAGCTCGTTACGTAACGTATGAATAATGTTATTTTATCGAAAAACGTATTTTATGAAATTCCATGCGGTTAACTAATTTAAAGGGGTAAATATTTCGAGGTGACAAAAAACGAAATTAAATTTTAACACGTATTTTGTTCATTGAGCCAAACTCCGCGAACAATCTTATCCTGTCTGGACGATATTATTATTCGTAACACATTCACACGTAGGCATTCGATTTATATTTTGCTCAATTCGATTGCGTCGACGATACGTGTCTATTTGTCATGGACCCAATGGATTCTTCAAATTTTTTTTACGTTTCGATTAAAAAAAAAATGTGCGAGAAACAAAAAAATGAAAATGTCTGATAATTAAAAGAATAAAAAACTCGTAAGAGACAGTTGATGGTTAACAACAATATTTCAACACAATATATGTCATCGTTAACATGACATAATCGATATTTTTGTTGTTGTGAAAACGTCACGTGAACAAATTATAATAAAATGTAAAAATCTCACATATATACGAGACATAATAGTAAAATGTACACTTTATACAAAACTAAAATCATATAATACATTTTAAAATATTTATTACACGAAAAATTATATTCTATTGTGAAAAGTTAGTAGATATTCCAATCGTTTTTCCAACATTATAATACAAAAAAGTGGGAATATCGATTGTGGGCGTTCCTCCTTCGTCCATTCGGTCCTTGGAGAAATTAGTGGTTTATTATACTTAAGATTTGAATGCAATGATATTGCAGTAAAAATACGATTCTGAGCGAAATTCAATATATTACAATATACTATACTAATAATTCATTATAAAATTTTACCTTATTTATATACTACCTAGTACTTATATTAATAATCAAAAAAATGTTCAAGTCCCTACGATCAAAACTCAATTAGTTATCACGAAATTTAAAAATTTTAAATAACAGAAATCATAATTTTGCCGATTTTCCGTCACTTTTTGTTTTTCTTCTCCCAAGGAAAACTTTTGAGAAACTTGAAAAATGAGCTAAATAAAATACCGACTAAACGCAATTTGCTACCAAAAGCATACCCGATTTATGGTATTTAGATCATAATTTCTATCCAAAAGAGTGTTTTCATTCATCACAAAAAAAAAACAACTTTGTAAAACCAATATATTCTTTGCTTCGTTCAGAATCAAAAATATACTATCGGACATTATTTCAAAAATAATTTATCACTGTATTGTATTTTCATGGCAGGTAGTTATTTAGCATTAACCAAATGTAAACTATAATATTATGTTTAACTACAATATCGTTATTATAATATCATGTCTAGTAAATATTATAAATTTATTTATAATACAATAATGTATGAATAACTTCGGCGTAGGGAATTTGGCGCTCCCCTCGCCCAATGTATTGCAGTAGCTATTCTCTCCTAACCTTAAGTGGTTGGGTGAGTCTATCTGATCCTCCATGTTGGGGTTAAGCAACTGGCCGACGACCCATCTTTCTAAACAAATATTGTTAGGAAACCAAAAACCACAAAACCTCGGAAACCGATTTATAATTTAGATAACAGACTTTAAAATCGGACTGGAAATGCTAGAATTTTGTTATTAGTAACGTGAAATATTAGAACCTTGTATAAGCCAGGAGCTTTACGATGCGTTTTAAAGGCAATTAGACATACAATGTTGGTATAGTTAGATTGTAGGAGATTAGATGGCCAGGATCGGGTAATCTCAAATCGGAAAATATGGTAGTGTTCTTTAGTGGGAAAAACAATGGGAAACACGAGAATGGGGTCGATTTTATAATCAAAGCATCCTAGTTGAAATTGGTATAGAAATTTGAATCAATTAACGACCGAATGTATTACATAATATTAACTGGAAAAATATTTGTTACAGTGATCATCAATTATTATGCTCTAACGGAAACTGCAGACTGTGAGCCCAAAAATCAATTTTATGATGATCTTGATAGAGTACTTGACAATACCCCTAGAGATAGCATAATAGGGGAATTTAATATTCAAGCAAGATGGGAGAATATCTACAAACCAACTGTGGGTAAAGCAATAGTTTACACCAAGTTAGCAACAATAATGGTATGAGGTTAATTAGACTTTGCACAGATAAAGGGTTGGTAATAAGCAGTACCAACGAAAAAAAAAAATATATAAATAAACATACCTGGATAACCCCAGATGGTTAATACAAAAGTCAGATAGATCATGTTGTGATTGATAAAAGGTTTAAATCCGGTATAAATTCCTTAAGAAGCTATAGAGGAGCGGATGGTGACACTGGTCACTATCTAGTAATTAGTTCTTTATAAGTGAAATTGTCAAGATAATGTAATCAGAATCGAAAAAAAAGATAAAGAATAAATCCCAGTTAGATATAGAGAAAAAAAAACAGAAAGAAATTAGTTTTTACCATAATAATCTAAATAATATCCTTGAATCACACAAACCGGATACAGAGTCTGATACTGAAAAAGAGTGGATGGTCATCAAGGAAGCTGTTAATAAAGTGGAATCTTTTATCTTTAAGAAAGAATCACAAACTAGAATGAAGCTGTGGTTTGTTGACATTACAGAGAAGCTAAGTAAAGCTAGACAAGAAATGATTCAGATCCTAACGTCTGAGAATATGGAAGAGTATTAAGAACTCAAAAAAATAGCAAGTAAGAAGATAAGAAGCGTAAAGTGAAAGTATGAAAAAGAATGAATAAGAAGCATAGAAGAATATATGAGAAATTCTTTTCGGTAAATGCAGATCTTTCAAGGAAGGGTTTAAAACCAAAACCTACATATTTAAAGATGCCCGTGGTTGCTTAATTACAGAGGAATCAAATATACCTGAACAATTTCGGAACCATTTCAAAGAATAACTGAGTAGCACTAACGAGGACGGCAACCCGGAGGAAAATCAAGAACTTAATTTATTTATTATTCATCATAATAAATCATTTTTATATTTTTTAAATGACTGAAAATTATATTTTCGATACTTATATTTACGAGTATAATGACTATTACTGCAGTGTATCAATAATTATTATGTACATAATTTTTTAAAATAAATAAATAATAACAATATAATTATAAATGAAATATGTGGAATATTTGTGTGTATTGACGAAATTGTCAATTTGACATGACACTTTTGTCAATTTTGTGTAAATTGACAATTTATTTAATAATCCAGCGACGGTTACAGTAGTAGAGATAAACTAATAGATTCTTATATTTAAAAACAAAATAGATGTTTGTTGCTCTATATTTATAGGGCGGTTTATTTTGAACTAGTATTTAGACAAAACTATCAAATTGTTATAAAAACAACTAAGAAATGCGTATGATAAAAAGTAGTAAAAAAGTCATAATATATTGTAACTCATATCCCATAGGTTAGTGTTTTACTAATTAAATAAAGTATTTATATAGGTATTATATAGTGTAAACCTAAATGAAGCTATAAATATTTTTCTATAAATGAAAAGTATTTCGACATATAAACTTGTTTTGAAAATACCAACTCGATTTATTAGTACTTATGTCAGATGGATATGAATATACATAAAACTACCAGCACAATTTCGGAATTTATTTTTTTAAGTGATATTCTTCGTTTTGTTTTCAGTATAACTGAATATATAAATATGTATATATGTATAAGTAACAAAACTATGAATTATAATACTCATAATATTATAATATTTATTGTTACTGTGTTTATGCAGATACATAGATTCATAATAATAATATAACGCCGAATAATAAAATAACACTATTCACTAACTGCATGCATTTTTATCATCTCGATTATTTATTTTATCATGTTTATCATTTCTATCTCGAGTTTTATGTTTATGAACACATCGTTCAATTGTTTTTGCAGATGTAAATATTATACATTATCCATATTTTATATTATAATAATATATTTTTCTATTATTTATGTAACAATTATTTTACATCTAACATGATGTAGAAATTGATACATTGGTTCGGTTATATAATATACTCATATACTCGTACGTGTGATTAAAAAATAGTGTGTTATAAATGTATTATTTTCGTTTACTTATTATTTAGACGGGTAAATTTATAATAATGAAAACAATAATATAAAATATAATACAATTTCCCACAAATTTAATAAATAATTACTGTTCGAAACACATAATTACCTACGCAAGAAAATAAAATAAATATAAGGAAAATAAAATACATTTTGAAATTAATTGATATTAAGTTTACGATACAAAACAAATACGTATGATTTAAATTATATAGTCAATGAGTATGTAAACAATGTTTTTACTCTTATATTTTTTTATACATATAAATGTAAACAATTTGAAAGCTAAAATACAGCGTGCTAAAAAAATGGATGGCTCTTAGAAGCTAAAATGTTGTAAGTCACTGAAGAAAGTTTTAGACAAAAACCAATTTTGTATTTTCTTAAAATCATAACATCACATTTTACTTTTTACAGTGTAATATATGTTGTGTATGTAATTTTTCATAAGGAATACAATGAAATAAAAATAAACATTGATAAATTGATTTTCAAGAATATATCTTACTTTTTACGTTGATCCTAATCGTAAGTAAATAATTCTTAATAAATATTTATTAATAATCACCGATAAATTATGTTTAAATAGGAAATTTATTATTTCATACATAATATATATTATGTCCATGGTATTGATTATTGTTAAAAAAAAATTAATAATAATAAAATACATTTAGTATATCTATAATCAAGTTTCAATGACTTATTTTACGATTAAGAAAACCTAACTGAGTTGTTAAGTAAAAACATCGGACGATTTAGTTTTGATTAGTTATTCTACTATTTTCCTATTTACATAATAGTCAATTTAACTAACAGGGATTAATTTTAGGATTTTTTAATGATTTTATCTCATTTATTTATTTAATTTTTTTGGACTAGTGGCATTTTCTCTTCTGAGGGCAGTCGTCTAATATAATGTGAATACGAGGAGCAGATTGACTATGGGTTGAAAGGAATATTTAAATAATTTTATGAACTACATTGTTTTTACATTTATTAATAAAAAAAAAAAATGTGATAAATTAAAAGAGTTTTATTCCGAAAAATTGTGATACTTGCGTAGAGTAAGTACCCAAATTGAAACAAGTTAAAAGTGAAATAGATTTTTAAATATCGATTTAGTAAATTTTTGGAATAGAAATCTTTGGTTAGAATTTATTTTAGTTATGAAAAATCGCAAGTGTTGTAAATATTTTAATAAATATTCTTATTAAATAGATAAACTATAATAGCATGTATTCCGTACATTGTTTCCGGATATTAAATTGATATATTTTTACACAAGATAAGTACATATATTATAATTATTGTTATTTTTTTAAGCGTAGTCTTAATTAAATTATGGGATTATAAAATTAATAACTTCATGCTATGCATCGTCCAACTTATAATAGTAGTTTTTATACATACTTATCATTACAGTTTTAATCGTTTAGATAGGTGTTATTAAAAATACAAATTTACAAAATAAATTATAATTTTAATTTGTTTTATTTTTATGAATTTAATAGTGTTTTTCACCGAAAATTGATTTCATCCATTTACAAAGACATCCGGTATGCATGTGTCATCGCAGTTTGTAATTATTATTTTCTAACGAAATCGAGTTATAAATAATAATTAAAAAATAAAATGCTCTTTACTTGTAGGTTGATGTAAATTTTCCTATTAACTACCATTTTTATTCGAAGGACAAATACAAATTAATTAAAGGATACAAAAAAGTATTTTTTCGCTTTTTCAACTTTCTGTTACTTACTGAACCAGTATAATAATTTTTAAAGGAAAATAAGAACGAAATAATCCTATGTTTTGTTTAGGTTTATTGCTTTGAGAGATTAATTATTTTTACTTAGATTTCCCTCGTTAAGTGGTTTGTACTGACTTAGAGCAATGGGAAACATTAATATCGATTTTTTAATTGAATGAGTTGGATAGGAGTTTTATTACGGACCATAATTGTGAAACATTTATCGGGAAGTAACAAAAATAAAGAAAAACGTTTCCATTTTACAATATCTATTATTATGCTTAAATAATATACAATTGCAAATTGTTTAAATTTTAACGTAAACAAAATGAAAATGATAATGCAGTATTATATGATCTTTTAAAATAAATGTTTAATTTATAAAATAAATATAAAAATTGTTTAAAAACTGTTCGATCATATTATTATATTATTTTACAAAAATACCTATTAGAAATACGATTTACTCCAAGCGGGTATAAAGTGCATCAAATCAAATTGATTGGAAAATTAGAGGTTAAAAAAAGGTTATCGAATAAGGACTTGTAAATAGAAAATTATAAATTTTCCATTCGAGAAATTGTGTGATTTTTGGTGTAGAAAATAATATCTTGAAAAATTATTAATGGTTTTTCGCTGAGTACGTATCAATAACAAAAGTTATTAATATCAAAACTACTTATCTAATATTAACGCACTATTTATAGCATTATTGATAATAGTAGATAATATATTTTTATTAAAACCAATGTTTGAGAAATAAAAAACAATGATGATGGATTTTTCACGAAATTGGTTTTTTACATATATTTTTTATTATTATTATATTAATCAGCACAATTGCGTTACATTATTTTATCAATATTAAGATACATTCATGGAACAGACATTTTTGATAAATTTATTTTCGATTAGCCACTTAGTTTAGCCACAAACAATCCATTCATAACTATTCGAATTCTATCTTTATTAAGTCATGCTCATAAATAAATTTGTGTATAAAATCGCTGCACTATATATGACTAAATATTATGTAGTAATATTGTTTTTTTATGAATAATAACTTTGTTTGTTATTTTATCGTGAAACAAAAAAACAAAATTAACTATTTATTTATTGGTTAGTATGTAGTGTATGTAACATACATGGGCTTTATTCGAAATCGTTTTCAAATACGATAATCAATTGTAGTTTTCAAATACAAAAATACAATGCACCATGTCAAATGTGGTTTATTTAAAAAAAAAAAAAAAAAATGACCTCTCTACCTCATGAAAAATAAACAGTACACACCCCTTTTTCAATGTGAGTGTAAGTGTAAAATTTTATTTATTTAGGCTAGATTTTATTTATTTATTTTTTTTCCAGTAAAATCGATAATTATGTTTCCTGTTATAAACTGCGTATACGCACGTAAATGCGATTATGTTTTATTATGTTAAATAATTTATCTCGCATAATTATTTACCGGTGCAACGTTAACGGTAAGAAAACAGTCAACAATACCCACGGAAACCGCGGGACAAGCCAATTTCGTATAATATCATATCTATTATGTTCCAAAACAATAGCTTTGCGAATTTTTGTGGACGTTTTTAAATTTAAATTTAAACTTGTTCGCCTAGTCTTTGTTCGCAATATGTGTCCATCGAATTTTCGCCGTCGCAACGATCATTTTCCAAAATGCTTTTGTCACTATATATACGAATACCGTTATCGTTACGTGTAGGTCATGTACCTCTACATAATATAGGTATATACTATATGCTATCGTCGTGCGTATAGAATGTGCTCGTAAACGAAACGATTTATTATTGTACTTATCTATAATATATATATATATATATAAGAGTATATAAGACTATTTATCCGTTTTCCGCCGATAGTATTATTCTACGCGGTCGAGCTCGAGGAAGGTTTAGTTCGTTCGTATAGGTAAGGCATGGATTAAAATGAAAACAGTCGCCTCGAGACATAATGTTTCAAGAATTTATTTCGTTTCTACACTTTGACTCGTTCGAAAATATTATACGATAATCTTACACTTTGTGTACATTTATTCGGTCGTAACTTATGTACTGTTATATAAATAACCAAAAACATTACAATGTACAACACGTTGGTTAATTTTGTACCTACTAAACAATAATTAATTTTCACTTTTTCACTTTTTTTTTCTTCGATTTTTAATATTCGTATTTCAAAATACGATTCAATCGTTTCGCATACACGATAAACACCACATCCGCATGTTTACGGTTAAATATTAACATATTTTTGACGATTATTTACACGGCCGTCCTTATTTGCATTAATATTATTATTATTTTTAAACATCGCAAATGCGTTTTGAAATTACGAACTTAGTTTCCGACCCTTTGGCTCTTAGTTGGGTCTAATTGAAGGGATTGGACAAATACGTTAAGGTTAACTTACGCCAGCTGCTGGTAAGACGTACGTAACCGTGAACAATAATATTTATTTAAACACTAAATGGCAAAAAGTCAAACATTGTTAGTTTATTCATGGCTATTTAATATTATTGTATTTCATTTGGACAAATTAATTGTAGGTACAACATGACTGCTTAATGTGTGTCGATAATAATAATATTTGGTATCCAATGTAATGAAACTATGTATGATATTTATATGTTTGGGGCCCGTACGATTTGTCTAATAAGTGATATTATATATTATATATTATTATTTATTATATTAGTTAACGTTACTTTTATATTATTATTATAATCAAACATACCTGACTAATGTTTGTAATTGTATTTAAAAATATAACAATTTAATTTATATGCAAAACAAATAATAACTCGTGATCAAATGTCCGCAGGGTAGAAGAAAATCCGGTGACAAAATGCTTATTTTTACCTTTTTGATAGAATAATATTTACAAAGCGTAACTTATTTAAATTTCCAATAAAGTTAATATATTATTTATATAAACCGACTACATTATGTGAAGTAGACTAATACTGATTATACGACATGAATTTTACGTTTATAAAATAATAGTTTACAATATTTAAAACATTATGTTAAAAACTTGATGAATAATATGCATTACTTTTAAGCATAATGTTTTATTTTAAAAATGAAAAAGAAAAATGCATTACTTTTAAGCATAATGTTTTATTTTAAAAGCGAAAAAGAAGAAAAAATGTGAATTTAATATTACTTATTTATACATTTCGTTTGAAATTTTAAAAAATTGGAAAAAATTGGACATTAAGTAAAAAAAATGAGTATCATGGATGTGTATTTGAGTAATGGAAGATATACACGAAAAGACAAGAACGAGAGCAAAGAGCGAAAACAAAAGATTTTAGTGTAAGAGTTGGTGTGCAACAAGATTCAGTTTTGAGCTCGTAATCGTTTTATATTGAAATAGATGACTAACAAAATATATATGCAAGAGTTGTACCTTGAGTCTATAACATTTCCATGGTAAACAATATTTGCAGATGATGTAGTGTTAGTGGAAGAGAAACTTGTGAAAGTGACATTTGTCAAAGTAAATGAGAGTCTCGAACAGTTGTAAGCAACGCTTGAAAGGAGATGACTAATTAGTAGGAGTGTACGATTTTGAAGGAAGTGATCAAGAAATTAATTGAATAAGGCTTATGTAATGATATAGTGTGTGAAATTGATAAGTCCAAGTGTTTAGCGCAAAAGAATGGTAGTTCTGAGGAGGACTTGAGAAATAGGATTAAGTATGGATGAATGAAGAAGAGAAAGTCGTTGGGTATTTTTTGTGACGGGAAGATAATGACAAGATTCAAAAGCGAATATTATAAGGCAGTATTGAGATCTAAAATGTTGTGTGAGGCTGAGTTTTGGGTTTTTTTAACAAAAAAATGGAACAAACAATGAGTGTAGCGATGATAAGAATATTAAGATGGATATGTGGAGTGACTAGAGAGGATAGAATAAGAAATGAATACATAAGAAGTTGCATCAATTGTGAAGAAAATGAGATAGAATAAGCTGAGATGGTTTGGAAATTTTATGAGGAAAGATGATTTAGGAGTAGTGATAGTTACTATAGAAATGAATGTAGGGAATAATAGGGGGAGCGAAAAATCGTATAAGAAATCAATAAATGGAATAAATAGTAATATGAAGATAGCTGGTGTGAATGTATGAAATGTAGGATATTAAGTTCTATGGAGGTATATGTCTAGAGTAGAGTCTATATAGTAGATAGTTTAAGGTGATGTGGAAGAAAGAAAAAATATTAAAATGCAATGGAAGTATATTGTGTCAATACTTACTACCCTTATAATTCTCATAGGCAATCGTAAAATAATATAATCAATATAGGCATCATTAGTTAATTAACAAATAATGAATAATTAGTTTAGAAACTTATATTATAGAGCAGAGATATCTATAAAATTGAATGTTAATGTTAAATCATAAAAATATGTTTATCGTTAAAATTTTTATTTTTTTTTTTTTTTTTTTTGCAGGTATATTTTACTGATGCCACATAGATATTAGAGTAAAAATATCGAAAAAAGAAGAAAAAACTGTATGTACAATGTTAATATTAATTTAAATATTATAATAATTTAATTAAAATAAATTCACGTAATACTTCTTTATTTATTATTACAGCATTACCAATAATTTTCCTTTTTATTTTTGTACCTATATATAAAACTTAAAATTTTTAACAATAATTATTGTAAAATATATTTAGTGGTGAATATATTATTAGAATAAATAATTGTGGTTCCACTATGATGATTGAATGTTTGTTC
The DNA here is from genome assembly GCA_013282895.1 of Eriosoma lanigerum. Taxonomy (NCBI): domain Eukaryota; kingdom Metazoa; phylum Arthropoda; class Insecta; order Hemiptera; family Aphididae; genus Eriosoma; species Eriosoma lanigerum. Next base: position 67,943,233 of record CM023357.1, read on the forward strand.
AGTAGTTTTGATTTTTATATTGAATACAAAATTATGTAGTTTTGGTAGAAAGTTAAAAAAATCTAAGAAAGATTTCAACTCAATTCCACATTACCTAGTATTGTGAAAAATGTATTATTGTTAGAAATTGTATCTTAAATATTATTGCTAAATTCAAATTTATATTGTATATTATAAAAGTTATAGAGCTTGAACGACTTTTATTTTTCTATGCAATCTCTATATTGATCTTAAAAATGATGATCATTCGCCAAATTATGTTATAAATTAAGTTTTGATATAGTTTTATTGAAGTTTTTTTTATTGTTTTTTTAGAAATTAAAACAAAATTGTTTTCCAATTATTGATTATTGATTATAAATTATCACATATAGTGTCGAAAGATTATATAGGTGATAATAATATTACTATTATAAAAAAGTGATTTCAGAACAGCAGTTAAACGTCTCAAACAGTATGACATAGATTTCGATTACCATAAAAAAAAAAATGAAGTAATCGCATTTTTTAAAAGTAGACAGTAATGGACTTTAACCTAATCTTAAGAGTGTGATATTTTTTTGATAATATAAGCTTAGGAAATATTATACATTTGATTATCAATATAAATATGTACATAAAAAATATTATTGTTAGAAGATATATTATAATTGTAATTATTTTGAAATAATAAAATGTCATAATGACTCTTAAGTATGCAAACACGTAACGAATTTTCGGTAAGAGTAAACATGATATAATAATAATAATGTAATATGACATAACTCTTTATTAATATTTTAAAATAAATTATAACAGTAGCAAAGACACGTAATACGAGTAATAATACAAAGTATGTGTTAGAACACATTATATTCTTTTTTAAATTTCAATAAAATAATAAATTATATATTTTCAGTTTTTATAATATATACATTTATATTATAAATTATTGTATAACATATTTATACTCGCGTCTTTTTTTTTTAGAAATATTTGAATCCACCAACTAGAAAAAAATTGAAAATTGAAAATACGTCACCGATGTACAAATTATAAAAATAAATATTATTATATTTTAACCATGATATATAATTTTGATTGCATTTCCGTATAGTTTTTCTATATATTTGTCTATTTGAAAAATGTAAATTATTATAATATATTATTGTGTTATCTCATGGAAGAACATTTCTCTTCTGCCCATTAGGTAGGCGTAATGACGGTAGTTCGTCGGATTACACTCACAGGAACAGGTATCCGACCTCCATCCACTCGCCACCACCTCACCCCTCTCCTCACCACCATCACTACCACCAAACTATAGCGTTTTAGACGATGCGGTTACCGAGGGGGTTACTACTCTACCCCTAAAAGTGCCGAAAGGAAATCCTTTAGACACCAGGTTCGTATAATAAATATGTCAAAAAGATTTATGGCTGATCTGCACGAGCCATTTTGTCCTCTGGAGCGACAGCACGTGCCATCGCCGCACGGTTGTGTGGTAAAGCTCGTCTGGAAAAAATTCGTCATCATATTGTATCCAGGCCAATCATGGCGTCAAAAGACGGTTACTCGCAGAGAAAGCCTTAATGAAATATTTTATATATTATAATATTGTACTATAAGAGAACCACGAGTCTCGCGAGAAAATATTCATGAACCATTTTTTTTAGCTCATAAAAAAATAACGAAAAAACCAGCAGTAATTTTCAATTTTCTTTTTAGACGGTAACTTTTATTATTTTTTTGATTTTTCTACGGATTTTCTATCGCATCGCCATCCCAGCGATCGAAGGTGGGCACGCCGGAGGCCGTAAAATCGACTTAAAAAACTGGAAGATATTCTTTATTTTAATCCGTGCCCCACCACCACCACCACACAACTATTGGACCCCTCGTTCGCATAAAAAAAATATTACCGTTCGGATGCGACTGTGATGCGTTCCGTCACGAACCATCGGACCATGGATAATTGGAATAATTTTGCACATAAAGTACAAAAACTAACTTCTCCTTCGATATAGACAAAATCGAAACATAATGCCTTTTTTCTCCACGTCTTTGTAAACAAAGAAATATTCCTTCAAAGAAATCGTTTACAATTAATTTATTGTGGTTATAAATAGAGAAGCAACGGACGTTTTTTTTCGTAACATGTCCCATATAAGGTATAGTTAAAGTACTTCTACATGGAATATTAAAAAAAATAAAATTTATCGTGAAAATATACGAGGCCAATGAAAATGGTATTTTTTATACATATCTATAATGTCATTAATTTTTAATTTAAAGTTAACTAACTTTTTCCCCCGTGGTTACTAGTGCCACAGGAAACAATGCCCGATATTAAAATAACAAATTATGATTGTTATTCATTTGTTCCTTTTGTATGGTTAAAGTTAGTTAAAGATGAATAATAAAGTATAAATAAATTGTTTCCGAGAAATGAAACGTGATAATAATTAAAAAAATACAATTTATACTCACAATAATTACTGTCAAAAGTCATAATCATAGTTTAATACTGGATAATATTCAAATGCAATGTCAAAATTGCTTTCTAACCGAAATGTATTAATTTTAAAATCAAAAAGAATTCAAGATTCACAATTGTTAAAATTTACACTTTTAATTTGTCGTTTATTATTATTGATCGTATTTTTACAATAAACTATATTTTAATACTATTTTAAGCAAAATATAATTATATTAAAGTGTTTTATATTTACAAAAAGCAACTTAATTATAATTTCTATTATACTTTAATAATATAATTTTAGTAAAAAATTCGTTATTTTAAATGTTCATCTCATTTACTCATTATATTATTATGTTAATAATCTTATAATTTCATAAAAGTTAAGTAGATTACACGGTATAATAAAATATTTCTTAAGAAAACATTTAATTTAGAATATTTAAAATTAGGTAAATTAATTTCTAAACATTTGAATATTCGTATATAAAATAATAATACATTCTATAAGATATATATATATATTTATATATATAAGTTATGTATTTGATTTTTTAAACTGTTTTCGATTAATTTAACATAAACTGTATCCGATATAATAATTATTCGATTCAGCATTTGGAAAAAGTATACAAATTAATACCTATTATCTACTTATTTGGTTTAATCTATTTTTTGTTTACTCACATTATATTATAGTTATATTGGCATATTCTAGACGTTTATTTCGGAACCTGTTCCATCGCACTTATTTGAATGTCTCATGACGACCAAATCTAAATTTTTAATATCGTTGTGGAATTTAACATAGGTATTTCGTGGTCGGCATGATAAAGAATATTTCTGAGTTTCGGATTCTTCTGACATTGCAAACGTGAAGTAAATAACGAAATAGGTATTCTGGCATCTTCAATGGGTAGTTTGTATTTGTTTTTTATTATGGCATTATTTTTTTACGTAGGAATTATTTTTGTTTTTATTCAATAAAAACTTTATATTTAATAATTTCTATATGGTTTATTGTATATAAATATTATGCTAGAAAGAGTATTAGGTAGTTTGCACTTACCAAATTGATCACGTGTTTAAAAAGTTGAGTGATTACAATACACATCGTTTATTAAATGATTTAATATCAAGCGGTCCGTTGAACAATTTTATAGTTTACGTTAATACGATGTTAATATTATGCGATGTAGGGAAAAAAATTAAAAACGAGAATGTAATATTTTAATTTTCGATTTATTAAAATATGTATAAAAACTAATACCGGATGAATTTCAAGCAAAATATGTTTAAATTGTAAATAAAACAAAATTACAATTTTACAGCAAAATTCGTTAAATAAAGTCAATAATATTTACTTTATATTGTGTTTGTTTTCCTTTAATTATTATTTTTTGACCAATAGCGATAAGGACAAAAATGTACACAATCTCTAATCCGACACAATTATTTCAGTCATCTGTTGCCGTAGCTGAACATATATAATATATATACATTATATTATTCTGACACGTTTAAGGACAGCATAATGAACATAGGTTCTTTTCCTACATAAATTATGAAAACCTTTCTCAATATTTGCTCATAACATAAACCGCTACTACCTATTGTATACGGTTTATTTGTTATCGTAAAATATTTCGTTTACGGTTCGGAACAATGTTGGCACATTTTTGGTTTAGTAGTTGTCGGGTTCAATAATCGTTTGAAATACGTTTATCCAATCCAAAAAGCTCCTAAACCGAGCATTCATCATACCGACACATTTACAGAACCTTTTGTGAAACCAACAATATCGCCTATAATTTTTATTTCGATTTTACACACTTTTTTTTGTTATTAATCAAACATAATATAAAACTTATACGTAATAATATTTATTTGTAAAATTAAAACGCGTATAATAATTTATGTTAATTATTTTTCGTATTGTATTATGATAATTTTGTTTCGAACTAAACATAGGCAGTTATTGCATAGTCATTTTCATAGAATAAGAGGAAAATAAATGTAGCATGTGAAAATTAGTCACTTAAAATTATAGTTGAACTGTACATACACATTATATATTAAAATAATATATACATCGCAACACAAAGGGATATGTATGGGTCTGGTAAATGCAATTAATATGATAGACATATTTCCACTAAACTCCTTTGACTGTTGTCGATACAAGATTACTTAATCGAGTTAGCTGAAACAACAATATGGCTTACTCAATGTTCAAGTCTTGAAGGAATGTTATTGAAATTGAAATGTACCTAAATGAGGTTGATATTTTTATGCATAGGATAGAAGAATCGTCGAAGAAGGGACGATCAGGTAAAATAAACGAGTTTACCATCAGTGACGTTCATTTTCATTTTAAGTGCGAATGTTGCCCGCTTGTTTATAAGGAAAATCGCGATTTGCGAAAGTTCCAATTTTAAATTTCCATATGTAAATTGGTTTAAGAAAAAAAAAAAAAATGAATATATTTAACTTGGAGTTTTCGATGAGTTTGTAGGGAACTAGAATAATATAGACGGTGATAATATTCTAATGATTCGTGCGGTGAAATACGTCAAACTTGGTAATACTCGTTTAGTGAAATTAATAAAAACATAATATTTTCAAAAAAAAACAATAATAATAATCGCTAAACCGCAATACGCATTTAATGCTTAAATTCGAATTTAAGTGAGCAAATACATAAAACTGTGACTAAGTGTTGTACAAACGGATAAGAAAAATGTAAAATTAGTAAACCATCTTAGAAATAAATAAGCGTATAAATATTTTACTGCGCTTTGACGCTATGACGGTGAATACGATATAAGAAAATAATACCGGCACAAAAGATTTGCCCTCCACTTTGAAAATGTAATATTTAATATTCTTCTAGAATAAATTATTCTTTTAGTGTGCATTAAGCACATGCATTATGGTAGTTTTATTTTTACAACGTACATTGTGTACGGCCTAAGTTTAAACGCATACATTGATTATTTATTAAAATGTTATTCACGTAGGTATATTTTAAGAATATTACCAAGAGAAAAAAAAAATAATAGAAACTTCAAAGTTTTTAATAGTTGCTAATTCGTAACCCAAATACGCGGATACTCAGTTTTTGTATAAATCTTAACGAGAAAATGTTATAAAGGCTACAGAAAATGCAAAATGGCATCTTGATGAAAACGTAAAAGGATGTTGACCGCGATTGCTGTTAATATTGTCTCAATCGCAATTAAATATGGTCTTGCAGGTATTACTGTAATACCTATCTAATTGTATAATAATTAAACCCTTGATCTAAAACACATAATAACAAGCCGAATAACTTTGAAATGATTAATAGTAAAAGTAATTTTCTTCGTATAATATTTTATTAACAAGTTTTGAACGATCAACACGTATATTTAGTAGGTACCAATAACAATTATTTTTCTTTGATGTTCTTATAAACTTTACGGATTTGCAAATGAGTATACACAATTATTTGATATTTTTTTTAATAATTATATAATTACGATTATAATCAACGATATAAGAGAAATAATAATGTTATCACTCGATCGTATATTTTACAAAAATTTTTCGACAATTCATTCGGATTATATTATTATAACAATGAGAAACTATTTTACTCGTAACGTGGGCGTAGAATAAAAAATATGACGAATTTTGTTAAAAAATTCATCGTTGGCGACCGGCGTGCCGCGTTTCGACGGCCGAACGAGATACGGCGCCGAATACCCCGAAGGGTTTTTTGGACGAAACGGTCGTTGTCGGTCTCGCGAGAGAACCGCGGGAAAAACACTTTGGATTTCTCGCGTTTTCGGGGCGTTAGGTCGGAATCTCTTCTCGTCGCCGGAGTTTTACGAAATATTATATTTAATAATCAATGGACGGCTTTTATTTGGCCGTCGCGGGTTGTGTGCTTAAGCCCCGCGAGGCCGCATCCACCATCAATCATGCTCGTGTTTGCTCGGTGGAGTGCTAATACATCGTGGTACCCCCGTTCCCGGAGCGCTACATAATATTAGCCGTTCCGCCCGGTTTAATTTTCGCTCCGTTATTATTTTCATCCGTTTTATTAATCAGTACGTCCGTTGCTCGGCCCGTCGTCGTCGAAAACTGTCAAAAAATTCAACAACAACAAATAATAATAATAAAATAATAATAATAAATATAACCCGACAAATAAACGTCAAGTCGTACAAGGAAGACGAGGAGGAAGTACCGATGTAAAACGCAGTATAATATACGATTCTCTGTAGCGTTTTCAACGTATCAAAACCAATCGCAAACGTATTGTAGTTATCGCAAAAGCAATAATAATAATAATATACGATTAATCATCGGCCGGACATAATATTATTATTGCAATTTGAACGAAATATTAGCATTTATTATTATTATTTTTTTTTCGTCGGTAAAGGGCTCGTTAAAAGGGATAGAAACTTTTTTTTATAAATATACATACCCGTTAACCACTCGTACATCACATATCGATACAATTTCGTTACGTTGCGTGAAAATAAATTTGAAATTCCAATGTGGCGACGCCAACACCCTTCTCAGCGTATATATCATTGTTATATGGGCGAATGGGATATCGTACAAATTCGTACGAATTATGTACAAATTGACGGTCTGAAATATTTTTCGAAATTCGTGAGCTGACGGGACGTACAAAAATGTCGTTTTTTATTATTTGGGGGGGGAGGGGGGGGGTGTGCGAACCCGGCCCGGTGTGGTATGTACAATAGTGAGTAGATTTTTTGCCATTTTACTTTTTGGATACGATTTCGTGTAATTATTACGTTTCGACAACGAATTCGCGATTAAGGCCAGTGCGGATGGACGGTCGTATCGTTAAAATTCCCAAGCGGTCGGCAAACAAACGACAGAAACGGCTCAACGGCTGCGTACCGTCGTATTATATATTTAAATACGATGTAATTTGTCTAAAACTGACTCGGAACGAAAATGGAAATACGTCACGCCGGGTCTTGTACGTTTTTCGCGGCGGCGGCGGCAACAAATAAACTAATCTTCGTTCGCGACACGATATTAATTAGATAACGAAAATCTGTGCAAATTTTTTACATTTCAAATATCATTTTTTATTTGTGTTTTTAAATTGATCCTCCGCGAAATTCAGTGCCACAACTATAATTTTTGGGGTCCCAAAGTAATAATTGGGGTTTTTATTTTAAAAGTAAAATTATATCTATATTGTATACTTTATATATATTTTTAGCCAATTACAATTTTTTTTCTCGATATTTTACGGTACTTGTTCTATTATAAATAAATATATAATTTTATATTATAAAACAAGTATAAATTTATATCAATGGTTATATATTGTATACATTTATCAAAAAAAAAAACAAAAAAAATTACATAAATTAACTATTCCAAATAATAAAGTAACATCGTACGTAGCACCACGGGTAATTGCGGCACGTTTTCTAATGTTTCATCGCGCGTCCGTTTATGATAATATGACGTGCCGATATGATTATTATGTTTGGAATCGGACCCGGAGAGACACTCTATTATATGGTCGATTCGACGTTTTGATTTGTTTTTATCGCTACGAACGTATTTTGTTGCAATATTTATTTCGCCGTCGAGTATATATTATATTGCACTCGGCACTTTGAGAGGAAAAGAATAACGTTTTTTATTATGTTTAATATTATTATACCGCAGAAGATACAGTTTTATATTTTTGTCTGTCTAACCTTTTGCCCCGTACAATAAATATTCTGTGTTCTTAGAATTTACGTGTACTGGCACATTATTTATATTACGAGGGTCCAGCCTCCAGGGTTATTCGATATACATTCGATTTTTTTTTTCTTTTCTAGAGCACTATACGCGTTTAAAAATATTAAATAAATAAGAATTATTGGTATTCGTCGTTAACATAAATCATTACAAATATATTATTAGTTACTTTCCATATTATATTTGGTTTTATACGGAATATGGACGTAAATTTTATGGATATATCATCTTTAGAACTAATATTATTTATTATACGCTTACACGTGTACTTAAAAATAAATTGAACTTTAAATGCTCTGATTTTATTTAAAAACAGAAAATTTAACTAGGTTAAGTTTTAACTTAAACATAGAGTGTTTTTCCATTTTGCCGTTGTAAGTAAACAGTTTGTAAAGTTACATTACAAATTTTACTTTAAGTTAATTATTTCAACGAAATAAGAATAGCTCTTAAAAATATGGGGTCGATATTATTAGATAATATGCCTTCAAGTATTTTAGTATGGAAAAATAAAGTACGAATATTAACACAATATAATAATATGGTTTTGTACTTCATTTCGTTATGGTATATTTTTTTTTTTAACATTTTTTTTCCCATAATCTATTTTTGAATTATTTGTTAATACATACTGATGTTAATAGTTTCTGAAATAGACATAAAAATAGAAACTATATTATATTAAGTTTTGAAAATAATGGTTAGATGTATATTATTATAGTATCTTTCTTCGGAGGGTTGCCCTTTAAAATATAGTACAAAATGCATTCAAAATTCAATAAGTCGGTTCAGTAAATCCTGATTAAGGTCAACTGTTCTTTATATAGTTTCCATCAGTTAAACCATTAAATAATAAGTTATTATGCTCTATTATTCGCAATTTTATAGGTAATATATTATGGCATTTTAAAAATATTATATAATTTCGATAAATGAAAATAAGTGTAATGTTGTCAGTTAATAATAATATATAGGTAAGATTATATATATATATTATATTGTTTTTTATATAAACTGAAAATAATTAAGTAATATTATTTTACTTCATCAGTTATTTCGTTTATAATTCCAGAATTAAATTATGATGAGTTGTTCTATTTGAAAAACAAGTATTGAAACTTTATTTTACTATACCGGCACTTGTATCGCTACAACAGGATATTGCATAATTATTTTTAACTAGAAAACATTGATTCGTCATTTGAAGAAATGGAACTAAACTTTTTTTTTTAATCGATTTAAGAATCATAAGAAACTTTTAAAGTATTTTTACTACTTATCAAAGTATCTTGGAATAAAAATGCATTTTTATAAAATAATGGCTTTTCTACTTTATCACTCGAAAACTCTTTAGTTAGATCAATTGAAGTGAATGATAATATACAGAGTGATCAGAATTTCACGATAAATAAACTGTGGAAATTACATACGTTTTCGCATTTCAATATGTATTATTGTTGTAACCTGATATTCTAATCGCCCTGTAGTGTTGTTATTTTTTCATTTTATATGCCTTTTTCCTGCTTTTCTCGGGTTTCCTTCTTTTGTCCATAGTTTATATTATCGTCGATGACGATATTAGTCATTTGAATTGAGATAATATGTTATGTTGGCAATTGTCCAACGTCAAAGTGGATATTCTTCAGATTTTACTAAATTAGTAGTTATAGTTATTATTAAATTCAACTATTAACACAAAACTCCTATAATATACCATTATTTGAGCTTTATCGTCGATAATTAACTTTAAATAAATAACGTATAATCCGAATCTCTGTAAACGATCATATCATGAGACTTAATATTTTTTGATGTGATTTAACATTTTGTTAAAATTGTTAGTATTGGTAGTCTTGTGACTTAAAATTGTTGCAAAAAACATCAAAGATTTAGACAGAAAGAATGTAATCGTTTTAAATGTGTTTAGTTATGTTTTTTTTTTTTATAATTATTGTAAAATATTTAAATCGATACGATTTTTATTTACAAAACGAATAATTCGTTGGTAAACCATTTAACATCGTTTACCAAAAATTTATACTATACAGGACGATCATCATTTCATGTTAGAAAACAATTATGGGAACCAAGATATTATGATCGGGTTGTATACTAAATTTTTTCAAATGTTAGCCCCGGTTACATTCGTAGTAATATACCGCTAAAAATATTACTATACACACTTTTTGCAAATTAACTAATCGTTTTAGTATCGTTTTTATGATTGGATATTTGGTCTTCTATAAATTGAATATTTTTTTCACGCAGTTTTCAGCGTCAAACAATGAAACAGTAACTATACGTACAACAAATTAATTAAGTTATTCATATTTGAATTTCGGGATTAAATTCACGTGAACTATTGAACCGCAACATTTACACGTCACAGTCGAAACGATTTCAACGGAATTCGTGTTCGTTGTGTGTGGTGTGTGTTACGGGTTGACAATGATGGTTTCGCCAACATTCGATTAAAATGTTATGCAACGTACAAATATTTATAGGTAGTTTATATACTATGGTATAAAATAATATGCGCGCCGGTTACGTGTGACGGCGGCTATTTTGGTATTCGCATGCTCTTTGTGTAATGTGATTGCGTTTCGGTTTACCGTGACCACGGTTAACGGATGGTTAAATGTTTTCTCGTTTAGTAAATAAAAAATATATATATATATATTTGCAAGTTGCATTTGACAAGTGTATGTACCGGTATTAAGCTGCCTTTTCGTTTTCTGCTGGTGGTTACCTATGTACATTACATGTTTCAATATAATATATAATACTCATTTTAATAATAATTATAGTCGTGAGGTTATAAACGTTCGAGTGTCCGTGACAAGTGGTCAACAACAAGTGGTACCATTTAACTACTCCTTGCGGTATACTCTATAGGTTAGGTTAGGTTGGGTTAGGTTTGTAAGACATTGGATATTTTTTATTATATAACAAATTTCCTTTCTTCTTACAATAAAAAAAAAAAAAAAAAAAACAATGTATAAAATAAACAATAAAAATTATACTCTGTGTATATAATACGATGAACATGGGGTCCGTTAGGAGGGTGCACGGAGGTGCACAAAAACAAGGAATAAAGAAAACAAATTGAAATTATTTTAATTATTCATAATAATATATAAAACAGGTATAATACAAAAAAAATTTATAATGATAATAATCTAAGATTTCTATGTTTTTGTGAAAATTTATTGATTACATCTTCTGTAAATTGGTTATTCTTTTCAAGTCTCTTTCTATGCACCCCTCTGTAAATTATTCTAGTGGCGCCTAAGACGACGAGCATAACATGTATCGGAAAATCAAACAAACGGACATACATTGTATAACCTAATTACTTAATTTCATTACTATTGTGATTGTAATAAATACTCTATTTACAATAGTGATTTATTAACGATTCTATTCGATTATTTCTAAAATTATTTCCTACTTGTGTCCCACTTTTACTTATTATATTACAGTCCATAAGAGTGAAATATTAAGAGTTTTTTTATTACAATTTTATGGTTTATTTATTTTACTTTGCTATTGTTTATTATTGAGCTTCAAAAGAAATTCAATTTATGTATGTTTACAGAACATATGCTTTTTTATGACATTTGATAAACTAGATTAGCTAGCTTTTTTTTTTTTTGTCTAGAAAAATTAAGTAAGTATAATAATTTTGAAAAAAAATATTATTTGCTTTATTATTCCAGTACAATAAATTTGTTCTATATATAATTGAATAATTTAATTAGTAATTAGAAAGAAAAATATTTGTACAGATTGTTGTGTCTTTAATAACCGTCTGTATTTATATATTGTTATTTGTACTTACGATATAAAATCGTATGAGAAAAAAAAAATAATCGAAGGTATTGATTTCTGTTCTTTCGTAACGCCGAATAACCGGCTGTTTTATTTAAACTTTAGATATTAAACACTTTTGAAAATTATTCTTTACGAACAATTACGATATATTTTTTGCGCGGGAAGAAATAAAAATCCATCCAATAAAAATTACAAATTATAAAATGTATATTAAGCATAAATAAGCAGTTGTTTAAAATTTCCAATTATTATGAATTATGAGTTGAATATTTTATTAAAAATCATGTTTCAAACTACTCTTTGTTATATAAAACACAGTATATTTAACTAATTATTATTTTTTGTAATAATTATTTTCATTTTTCATTCAAAGTTTTATGTTTATTCATATATATGTTTTGTGTACATCTAATGAACCGCTAAAACACATAATGTCTTAATTACCATTTTAAGGAAAATATTTTAAATTGAGAAAAATATCACGATCACTCGATAATTGTATGAATTGTAGGCGTGTAGGTATTAGTATTAATAAATATTCCTAAAATATCAATAACTGAAAATTAAATATATTAATTTGTATACATAATATGTAAGATTTAGAAACATAAACCGTACGGGCTCTACTTTAATATTTGAACTATATTTACTTACCTAACTATTAATCTTTAAACAAATTAAGATACTTATAATATACATTATAATATACGTTAGTCTTATATTTTATTATTTTTTTTTTAAATTTTGATATATAGTAGAAACATATATGTATAGTCAACTATAATATTATAAAAAGTCTAAAAAATTTTTATGACAAACTATATATCGGATATCCCATTAAATAAAATCTAATTTTTAAGTAATAAAAAAATAATAGAGTCATACATTTTTTACGGATTTATTAAAGTTAACTATTATTTAATTATACTTATAAGTCCATAGAATTGTATTTTTACTATTTACATTACTAATTTAACACAATTATTATTAAATTTATACATGTTAAATATTTTTTTATAATTTAAGAATTTCTACATTATTACTAAAGTATTTTATTATTATTAAAATAATAATAATAATAAATTGTTTTTAATCTTACACTTGCAAAGTGAATTCCTTAAGCGTAGATTTGTTTTGATAAGAATTATATCAAAGGTATCTATTATATAATTTTCAAAATGATGACTGGGAAAAATATTACCATAAACTTCACCAATTAAAGTTCCGGCTTAATTCCCGAACAACTGCGTCAGCAGTTTAGAATTTTAATCGTAGGTAGTTGTATAAAACTAATTTATAATCAACTTTGCGCATACATTATTCAACCAATTTTCGCGTATCCTCCTAGCGATTAAAATTATTTAATGTACGATGATCGTTTTATTATTATTATTTTGTTAATTGAGTAAAAAATTGTCACACGAATAAAATACAAAATGTAAAACACAAGTTTGTTATAAATTGAACAAATTCATATTTTTCAAAGTACTTCGTATAGACGCATAATTATTTCATAACATTATACATTTAAAGGAAACAAAGAATTCTAGCTTTTCAATGCGCTATAGTAAATCATTATTCTTATTTACACAATCAGGCCTATAGTTTTTTTTTTTGCACAAGAAATTTTACGAAATTGGGTTACATTTATTAAATGAAATAATTATAATTTATCGTATTATCGTTATACCTATATTGTTCATAGTAAAGCTTAATTGAAAATAAAAACAAGTAATTTATATAATTAAAAATTAATAATCTTAATTGTTGTCCACTTTTATTCGCCTACCTGATATACTTAATTCTTGTAATTCAGAAATTGAATTATTTATGGTTCGTATCATTTCTTTCTTTATATTAAATTACACGTATCCATTGGGTTAATAAAATAATACTAATTTTTCGTTCATTATTTTATACGTAGGTATTATCGGAATGTTTTGTTATAAAAGTCTGATCAGTGAAAATAAATAATCTGACACTATAAGAGAAAGTTAAAAATATTAACGATTAATGACAATTTAAGAAATATTGATATCGTTTTCATAAATAATTTAAATGCAACTGACACAAGTTGTTTACCGATTTTATAATAATATACTGATTCGCACTTCAGAGTTTTGGATAAATGATGACGACAAAAAAAAAAAAAAAAAAAAATATAAAAACTTATTGACGAAAACACGTTGTATATCGATATTGTTCACGTTCAAATTAAATTATTGGTTCACAAGTTTAATAAAAAATAATAAGATAATCTTTTCGACATTTATTAAATTATAAATTAATTAACAGTAAAGTAGTCTATAAAATTATTTTCGATATCGCAAAGAATGACTATATAGGTTATTGTACGATAGGTATTGAAAAATTTATTATTATTGTTAATCGTTTCGTTTACTTTTTTCGTCCATAATAGATTGTTAATTATTTGGAAACAAAAAAAAATAATCCACAGCACAACACGTCAAGAGAACTGTTCTGAGGATATGTGCCAGTAGATATGCGAAAATAGGTTTTTTAAGGGATTTTTTTTTTTTAAAAAAAACTCAACAATGCAATTTATGGAAGCACGATTTAATTGCGGTCTCCTGTGAATTTTAAAATACCCCTTTACCTTCTCTCTACCTAATTGTTATTATATTACCTTATAAAAAAAAAAAAAAACACAAAAAAACCACAAAAAAGAACAACAATGCCATTTCTACCACCGGATGTAGAAGCAACGAATAATGGCGGGCGGACTCCCTTCCTAATGATCCCCCTACACCCTTTAACCGCCAAAAACGACGCCTACTTGTCTTTGTCCACGATGCGAGACAAATTGATTGCCAACAATATACCATCTCGGGCGATTAACATTGTTTGCCATTACATCCATATTGCCAAAACTTTAGCCTGTTGTTCTATAAATAGGTTTACACGAAACGTTATAGATACCAATATCTTTGATTTGAATAAAAACATATATAGTAACTAACCTGATACAGTAAATTTTAATAATCTCAATATAAATCACACAAATCGTTTTATAACAACATTAGAAAATAATTATACGAATTATAATAATGTGTGTGTATAGTATTTAATTGCAATTGAGACTACGTCCCTGATCGATCCAACGCGTTTGTCTTTTCTTTTTACATTAAATAGATCAAGTCGTTCGTCCTCAGGGTCCTCTTATAAATCATCGTTGATTCGCATTACTTCTATTCGTGTTTTTGCGCGGTATTAACCTGGCGTAATGTCATTGTCTCTAAAAATAGAATATGTTTTTTTTATAATAAAATTATTATAAATTATTACGCTAAAGGTGATAAATGATCGTTTAACAATATTAATTACATTATAAATAATATATTTTTTCTTTTAAATGTTTAAGAATATTTTTAAAAGTTTACATTATGTAAATAAATATTTGAGTTAATTATCGCGTGAGTCTAAAATTATAGTACACGTCAAAGATTATGTAAAATAATCTGCACTTATATAATGCAAATATGGACAAATCTGTTATGTCTATAATCGGGTAAATTTTTGTTGGAAAGATTAATATTATTATTATTTTGATAACGCGTCATTTTGATTAACTCTTTATAAAGTTTCAATATATTATTGGCTATTACATAATGAAATATTAAGTTTTAAAGTATTTTTATATTTTCGTTTAAAATGTTGAAATGATTTTATAAGATCTTCATTAAATAAATTTTTGATATTTGTATTCATTCGTTTTGAATATTCATCGTCTTTCTACAGTCAATACCTATTAAATAATGACTTTTTAAAATTAAGTGAATATTTTTAAAAATATGAATATTTATACTAAATATAAAAGAAAGTTTCTTTTGTAATTTGTTTTTTATTTATATATTTCCATAAGTATATTTTTACTTGTAACGTATTTAAAATTATAAATTTCAACAATCTTATATTATAAGTTTTAAATTTATATTGGTTATAAGTTTTAAATATTGGTTCATCTTATTTTGCAAAATTAATACAAAATCAAATTTGTGACACAAAATTTTATATATATAGGTATACCACAATTCTGAATACTTCCGATGTTTATTATTATGTATAATAAATTTTATAGTAGTAAACGGATTACGTAAAATTTTATGTCAGGTGACCGGGTACTGAATACACACGCCGCGGGCCGATTATTTTACCTTCGTCGTTCCGGAAGAGTGACTTTATATTTTGTCATATTTATCCATTTTTTTTTTTAGATTATATATGAATTTCTATCTAGATGTTATCAATTTATCATACATATTTTAGTTGTATAATTAAAACAACCGAGTCAGAAACAAACACGGATTTGATTTTTCGTCGAATTTCCATGATCAGTTGTATTATATTAATACTAATAATACATGCATAAAACACAATGCGATATACATAACATAATAATATTATTATTGCCATCGGTAATGCTACCTTTTATTTATTCATTTTAAAACATTGTTTTTCTTTTTTTTTTTTTAGTATAATATATTAATATAAATGTGATATTATGTTGTCACATAGTAATTGGAAAATAAACGAATTCAGACAATTAGTTTATTGAAATTATTATAACCGATAAATATACTTACGCAATATATATACTTTATAACGTTTCATATTTTTCTGTAAAATAAATAGAAAATCGTGAAATATATTTAATTGATATTTTTAGTTTACTGTTTTGAAATCGATTTAATATCATATTATTTTTAAAAATAATAACACTGTTTAGCAATTTTCTAGCTTGTGTTGATTTTATGCTTTTAATCATGTGTGTTATATATAGGTGCGCAATGATATAGATACTAAGTTATATTTTATTCAATTAATTAGATATTGATAATTTTATTATATTAATTAATGATTATTTCAGACAAGTCATTATTGAATTTTTGAATTATTCGTGAAATATATTTAATATGCTCTCATCATATTAAATATAATCTATATTATTATAATTGTGATTCATGTTTATTTTGCTGTTTAATTTATGTAATATGTTACTATGTTATTTTATTATCTAATAGTAAATAATAAATATTTTTAATAAAATTAAATTAAAAACCCAGAAATTCGAAAAAAAATCAATAAATCTACCTTCGTGTCGACGTTAGGTTCGATTATGTTCAATTTTTCACACTTTGGTGATTAATTAAATTAACAGGAAATATTTTAAGTATAGCCATTTGAATGTAATGTTAATAAAACTTGAAATATAAAAGTCAGTTAATATTCACAATGAGAATTGTACTTGAAAACTTTTCATTTTATATTACACATTTTTTTTTCTGCGCGTTATTTAAGTGTAGTAAAAGAAAAGAACACTTTATTGTGAGGTTTTTAAAAGGGTTCTGTTCAGTTTTCTCAAAACACTTAATTTAAAATTATTATAATGCGGTATAAAAGTATTAATGGTTTTAAATTTAAATTTTCAATAATACAAATGAGTTAAAATGGAATATATGTTATCAAACGAGCATCTGATGTAAAATATTCGTATTGTCCAGCTAAATTAAATTAAATATTTATTATAAAACATGCATGTTTTAATAACGAGTTGTTCGTCTAAAATTTGCACGGGTACGTTTTTTGATTGTGTAATTATGATGTTGAGTTAAATTTTATAAATCAATTATATTATCCACACGATAAAATGAACGTGCACAAAATTATATTAAAATTTACCCGCAGAAGATAATATTATATCCGGTATATAAAATAATTAATTATTTTTAGTGTACTATGTTAATCGGTTTTAACCTGTCGACGTGAGCGTAGTAGTTTAATTGTTATTCGTGATGATTTATATGTATTGCGTTAAGATTTATACCAGATAGAAAATAATGTAAATGTCTGTACAATATATTATAATAAATTAATAGTGAAGTAAATATAGTTGAAAATGATGTATGGTTCATTCAACCTTTAATTACGTACCTGGGTGTGATCTCTAAACACCTCACTGATATAAAAATTTAAATCAAATATTATTTGATAACACTGTTGGCTCTTGGTATCTTTATCTCTATCAGATAGCATAAATTACTTTGTTATTATAAAAATATTATTTTTGTTAATGAGTGAGGTATGATGTCATTTTCTTCAGTTTTGGGTATTTTCATTAATATTCTAAGTGTAAATTCATGTTATCATAAGTAAAAAAATTCAAAACCCAAGATATTTTTTTTTCTGGCTTCGCTGCTCAATCGTAAACTCATCAGGGAGATGGAAGTAAATAAAATTTATTTTGTAATTGATATCAGAAATAATTAAATTGACTAAGTGTAATATAAGAAAACAAATATACCTAATTAAAGATTATAAATAATAAAATTAAATTGAATGATGATGGTGAATTATAATGTATTATATTTTATAAATTTATAGTTATACGGTTGTATAAGTAACAATAACGGTATAAATAATATTATCGTTAACACGTAAACCAATAATATTTCGTTTAACGTGGAATAATATATGATTATGATGTATTGGAAGCTCGTATTGTATTATAAATAATAAATCGTTTATTTATAAATCAATTTATTGTTGTTCGAAAAGTAAATGATCAATAATAAAATGTTTAACAAAATAATGTTTTCAACGATTTAGTTAACAATGTGTCTTGTTTTCTTTAGACCTGACTTAACTATGGTAGTATGGTTGTATTTATTAGTTATTGTAATGTATAAATAAATCGTTGTGATTTATTGATAGAATTAAGTATTAATTATTAGGTGAGGTGTTTTAATTTGTATATATTTGAATTAAATATATCTTAAGTAATTATTCGTATAATATCCAATGGAAACCAAAAAACTAATATTATAATGACAAGGTAATAAATATTATATTATTTAAATTTTTTTTTTTTTTTTTTTTAATAAATAAATTTTAGATTTATATTCTAAAGAATATTCTTAGATTTATATATTTGTATTCTATCGGCTTAAATCAATATTATTTTATACAACGAGACGTATGTTATAAATTTGATACTTGGTTATTAAGATCAGTTTTCAAAAAAATCATACATTAAGAATTGAGCAACCATGAACAACAATGAATATTATAATATTATATTTATAGACCATAGCTCCAAACGATGTGAAACTGTATTGTTTTTAAGGTTGACATTATTTTAGAATTTTGTTTTTACCACTTTATATTATTAACTAAATAAAGTTATTATTATTTTTTTTTGTTTATACCGTCATTTGAATTTTGGATAAAAGCCAATGCAAAAAATATACCGTTTCATTTTCGTACTTCATTTAACACCCAAATAATTTCAAACAAAAGTGATAATCATCTAACTGTATCACAAAATATAGATAATATATTATTATATTTAAAACATAATTATGTTTTTTGATTGTTTGGTCATTGGCTTCGACAGCCATTATATACAAGTTTTAACGTTTTACATAGTAATTATTGAATTTATTGTTTGATATTGTGATAAAAAAGTATTCATTTAATTTATTTATTGAATTTAATTCGTTATTAAATGTTCATCGGAATTGCTCATTCGGCGTTTTATTGTTAAAAATTATAAATAAAACTGTATAAAAAATAATTTATTAATATAATATAGTATTATACTTTTTAAATGACAATAATAATTATTAATATAGCTGAAATGTAAAATATTTTTTTTTTATATCAATCAAGATTTAATTGAAAAACCTATTTTATAATCATCTAGTCTGGATGGTCTATGTTTAAGTATGCTTTTTAGAAGGTTTAATGAGTATACTTCTTACCAACTGTTTTTTTTTTTTTTTATATATTTTTAAAATATGAATTTCAATTTTTTAATTTTTCAGAAATAAAATATTCACTGCGTTGTTTTAATATTGACCAATTATGGTTTTTAAAACTTATTTTACAATTTAATAATAAATTATTAATATAAAAGTTAGTCGAAATTTTAAATATCTCTCTAAAATATAATAATTAATAAATAATTCCGTTAATATGTTTTTATATATATAATTTTAATATTTCTAAAGTGAGTATTAAATCCAAATGATCTTATATTATAAATATAAATATATCTCTTCTACTCTGCTTAAGGCCTTGTCTTGTCGCTGAAAATCCGAATGTTTTTTAATGTCCACGTATCGGTTGCAGTCATCTATTGTCTTATCATTTTTTCTATATACGAAATATATCTGTCTATTTTTAAAAACATATGACGGATTTAATCTCCTTTAACAAAGATAGTGTATATTATACAAACTGGGAATACGTAGGTACTGTTATAATCGGTAAATCGAAAACATAACTTACACCAACTGCGACAAAATCAATAGCAGGTATAACGTTATAAATAACATTCATACTTTGTAATATTTAAGAACCATATTATTTCCTAACGGTAAACTTTATTTCGAGGGCAATAAATTATTATTAATTAGTTAATGGTTATAAACAAACCATAATGTTTTCGACGTTATCATACGTATATTGGCAAAATATTGTGACGTCGTAAATAATATTTTAATCTATCCAATTCGTTGCTGTGAGACATGGAACAACCTACTTCCGATTCTCTATATAAATCACAAAACTATTAATTAAATTAACATTTGTAAATTTTTATACTTATATATTATATAAATATATATTTTTTTTTTAATCAATAAAACTTATAAAACTATCTCTACTTAAAATATTCTTTCCGATCGAGTTCATTAAATATTTTTAATTTCAATTCTTCATCTTCTGTCGCTGACAGAATTATCCTGTTCTTCATTGAATCGGGTTACTTAATATATCATGTTAATTATTGTCGATTAACTATTATATATTATTATCGTTATTTGAGTTTAAAACAAAATACAGAATTTCAAAAAAGCAAAATAAGAATATCACGTTTTGTGTATATGTAAAAGAAACGAAGCAGATTAACACTTAATTATTAACTAAATTTTGTTTTAAACTTATTAAAAATCTATACGAAATTCTAGAAAATCTAAATTTTGATGTAATGAGTTAGAGGGAAAAAAATTGTATTTAATCCCTTCTTCTATACGTAGAGGAAACTCAAAAATTAAAAGTAAAGACGGTCTCGTCTATTTGAAGATGATAAAGTATTTACAAATCACACAGTTGTTGTTTGTGTAATAAACGTAATCTATTTGTAGTGATGAACGCATGAATTGCTCTAGACCTTGCATAATTCTACGTATTTATGTCAAAGGATTTAACTTATTTCAAAGCGTTTGAGCGTCACGAGGAAAAATTTTGTCGCTTGCATGCATCTGTGTCAATATTGAAAACGACGCGTTATATTACATACACGAGGTGTCTCTTAATAGTCCGGGTCAATAGTTTTTTACGTATTTCATAATTTTTATAATATTGGACCTATGAACATTTTTATTTTTATTTTTTAAATATGCAGAACAATTGTTTTTTACTATTAATTAATGAATATTGTAATTATCTATAGTTATATCGACTCACTTACTACATATAAATACTTGTCGTCCAACCTGATAAAAATTTATTATTTAATAAATTTTTATCCAATTTAAGCAAACCTAAACTTATTATATTAAAATAATACGAAATCGATTCTTTTATATAACGTTATTATTTTAGAGTTATATTTTCAAACAAACACCGTGTGACACTCTGGGAATATAAAATTCTCGTCCGTACGGAATAAGACAAGCCTACAATATTGTCATTGTCACGTTATATTTTATTGAACGTTCGGTAATTTGTCTCGAATTTTTTCCCACACACGTAGAATGAAAAACGTCAACTTAGTGGCTTCGCAGTCAATTTTGGAAATAATTTTCGGTACCCGGAGAAAAGGAATTCGTTAGGCTTTTCGGAGAGATAAATTAAACTACCGAAACAACCGCGAATATACGGAATACGAGTTCATAGTATCAGTTTATTATGTACATGGATTCGAAAAATACGTGATTATTCAGCTGAGTTTGAATGATTTGAAATAAGTTTTATGGTTTCAGTTTATTTGTGTATCACAAACGCCAATTCATTCCATACTCTATATTTATGTTACGTTTATATTACATATTTGTTTTCAAATATCACGTCTTTGAACGATTTCCTTAACATATCTAATACAAAACATTTTGTTTAAAATTTATGATGAACTGTTTATTAGTTTAACCGTTTATAATTTAGACAGGAATAGACACGACCCGAAGATAATATTGAACATGAGAAGTACGAAGTAATAGTATACCTATATTAATATTAAATAATATTTAATATTAACCTTTATATTATAGTAATACCTATATAGTCGCATCCGAGCGACGAACTTCAACACAACTTTAAATTACTATAGCAAGTAAACCTTTAGTTCGGTATTATAATGCATTTGTACACATTATGACGTATAATAAAATATCTATTAAAAACGTAATAATATTTTTGTTGTTATATTAAAGTAATAAAAAAAAATATTAAAACAAATTAACCAAAAACTGCTTAATATTAATCACTATTCTCTTATATAAGAGCATAAAATTATCTTAGTAAAAAATATTATATTTTATACGAAGTGTCTCTGATCTGTTTACTAGTTTCAATATTTCTACGAAAATGTTTTTTCATATTATAATATGAAATGATATTGAAAATATCATTTTTATGACATAATTTAATATTTAGTTTTTTTTTTAATATTTTAATCCATTATATTTTAGAATGCAAAATTATTATTATAAATTATTATTATTATTATTATTATTATTATTATCTGTTAACAATATTTCTCGAAAAATTATTTTTGATTTCGAACTACAACGATTTTTGTATCATGTATTTATCATAATAATATTGAATATTAATAACATAAATTAAATTTTCTACGATATAATAGATTAAATAGCTACAAAAGAACGAGGTCGAAACATCATCATTTTCATATTGAATAATAATAATATATATTTTAAACTGGCTATCTTCAATTTTCACATAACTTAAAAGGTACGATTTTTTTTTCTTCCTATAGACATATATTATAAAAATTATAAATCAATAAGGTAATATAAAAATAATAATTGAAATAAAATCGTATTTAAAAATTATAATTTTTCACGGTTATATTGCAATTAGTAAATAGATTTGGGATATGTATCCTGTAAATAAATTACATGAATAGTACTTATGTTGATATCTATATAATAATTTATAAGAATTAATTGTACGAAGTTTATGTTTTTGTCATTTTAAAAGTAATTAAAACAATTTATATAATCTATAGGCTGAGGTATGAAATCAACAATCCGTCACCGTAACAATGTCGCACCAGCTTTATAAACGACATATCACAATTGAATCGAATTTAAACGTCGTTTCATAAAACGATGAGAATGAACGAAATTAATTAATATTCCAACTATATTGATATATATGAAATAAGAAATTAGAAAATAAAACAGCACTACGCAACAACAGCTGTCGAAATTCATTTTTCATTTGATTTTTATTTCAATTGATTGTCTACACTGTTTGTTGTCGAATTTTGCGTTTGTATATATTTTTTTTTTTTGCTATATTATAATATATTAATTTATGTTTACTCATACAAATGGAGGACAAGTATAATGAGTAACGGACGAAAATCGTTATTTTAATTGTATATTTTTCAACGTAATTACAAAATGCTCGGGATGATTAACTTGAACAATAGAAATAAATCCAATATAATTAATTATATTGATGAAACCACAATACAAATAAATTAACTTGAAGTATCCATTAGAATAATAAAAATAATAATAATACTTTCTTATTTAATTTGTATTTTTTATAGTATAGGTATATAGTGACTAGAATTGTCTGAATCATAATCGAGAACGTAATTAATTTCTGATCTTCATTACGATGCAATACTATTTTTTTTTTTATATATATATGTTTTAGATTTTCTAGAGTCTAATAGGAAACAGAAATATCTGATATTTAATTGAACAATAAGAAACAAATGGTTTTTAAGTGTTAATCGTGTATCTAGTTAAAATCCATTAAGTGATGAAGTAAATGCCTATATAAAAAGTCCTACGCCAGTAAACTATGTTGTGATGAAAATTAAAAATTGTGTAAATTAAATTTTAATAATTTTTTTTTCCATAAAAAAATGTAATTTAAATTTAAATTTAAATGTTAATTATTATATTTCCTTACTCCGTTATTATACGGTTATTATTCAGATTATGTGAAATTTAAATAATGTTGAATCTCATTTCAATAATTCAATCAAGACAAAATTATTATGAGGTTATGCTTTTAGACCGTTGTGATTGATGATGAAAAGGGACCGAATATTTATTTATATATTTCATAAGTACAATATTAAAATTATAACAAATACTTATCAGTAAAATTTTAAAATAAACTCTTTATCATACTATTTCTATGGTAAGCTTATAGAATTAAATATGAAATGTGTATGTAGTAATTTTATTAAAAGTTTTGATTAGAACATAAATTTTATACAAATTTGATGTCTTGGGAATAAAAAAAAAACTACACAATTGTTAATTATTTCATACATATATGTTTGTTTTTAATTTAAATTAAATATATATTTATCCGCACATGATAATATTATTCAATTTATTATTAAACCTAATATATATCATAGATGATTCATATTGTTTGAAAATAATTAAGTCTAATATTATGTTAAATTTATCATATTGTTATATAAAACCCTGTTTATTTTTTTAATTTTTAATTCGTATTTAACAAATTTAGGTTGAGTAATAACTTCATCGGGATATATAATTAAATATTGTAAATATTTTACGTATGGTTCAGTGGCGTTTAATTATATTTATCATTTATTGCAATGGGACGCAATAAGTATGAGGGGTGGGTACGTAAAATGTTCGAAAATTTAAAAATTAATTTATAAGAATGAAAATTGTAGTGTTCCAACTATGTATTTTTGTAATTAATGCGTGTGTTTGGAAAGGTAGGTAACAGTACACGATGAAAAAATCAAAAAAGTGTTTAAAAATGCGAATGTGCATCACTGGCTATGGATAATTTATTTCATATAAATTACGCCGCCGATGTACAATAATAATATAATATTTTACAATAAAATTGTCGGCGATTCAATAATGTTTAGAAAGGAAAACTGAAAAATAGATTAGATGATATATATAAACAAGAACTACCTATAGGTGGTAGTTAAAGAAAAAACGACGTGTTGCGGGGTGCGGTCAAAACATATGTGCACTTCCGGTCATGACCGGATAGAAGTATTTTCATGTATAGGAAATGTTTGCCTACTTGATGACACGCATTTTTCTCACATAACTGAGGGATTTATCGATTTGTGACGATGGCGGAGATGGAATGAGAGTGTATTGGTGAATCCTCCCAAAGACTATAACTCATATTTTAGGTGGAAAAAAAAAACTATACCCTAAAGTAATAAATAAAGTGTGTGTGTTTGTGAAAATAATACATGCGGAAATGGTTTTCGAAATGTGAAAGAAACCGAGTGGAAGATTTTTTTTAATAAAATGTATTTGCCAATTCAAGATCGCTTTAAATGCGATTTGAACGAAATGGCGTGTCAAGAAGTCAATTTTGATTCGCCTTATTCGCTACGATAGTAAAAAAAAATAATAATAATATTCAATTTAATTTAGTTTATATACTTCTGATAGCAATAGTATTTTAACATTTAAACCTCAAAATAATACTAGATACTGCAGAAATTCATCGTTGGAATCTTTACTAATTTTAGCCGCATCCTTGAACAATATTACATTATTTTTATTTCCATACATTATTAAACGATTATAAATTATCGATTTTTTTCTAATAATAACTCGTCAAAGGATTATACTTCATCATTTTATTTTTATACATGATGAAATTCGAAATATTTGTTTTCAACTCTTCGTCATATAACTGGTACACAATTTGACATATATTATATTATTTATCTGACATTTAAATCGATGAATATATTTATATTTATGTTTGTATTTTTTTTATTTTTTTTTATGAAAACAGATGTTTCTTAAATTTAGAATACATAACCATCATAAATATATCGGAGGTGATTTACATTTCATGGTATTCTAAATATTGCTAAATATCATAATATAATATTTTATGATTATATTTTAAAATCTAATATTATGCGAAAATATTATAGTTAAAGTTCATAAATAAAATTTGTAGTAAAATTATTAACAAATTGATTAAAAATTAAACGCAAACTTCACCATAATTTTTAATTGCGATGACAATATTTTAATAATATTATGATATCGATATATGAAATTTTGGTTATATTCAAATTGAAGTTATTTTATTATAGTATTTTGGATATAAAGTATAACAAAAAATAATAATACAATAGTTATAAATTTAACTTTAATAAAAAATGGAAAATTATAATTTATGGTCAAGTAAATGAAACGAAATTGTTAAAAGATATTTGTTTTCCTCTTTGTTCTAACTATATTTATTAAATATATTATGTTTAGTTATAATATGTGATTATTATTAACTATTAATTACAATTTATATCAAAAACCAGACATAATAATAATATATGTGTGTAACATCTTAGTGTTGCATAACAATACAATGTGTTAGACTGAATATTACATATTGGATACGATTTGAATGATGTAAAATAATTATTTAAGTTGTTCATAAAGTAGTAGTTTTTTTCTCATGTATTTAGAACGTGTTATTTTTTAAAATAAAATGCAGTGTCTTTGGTTGGTAATATTACATATTATTGTTGAGTAATTGTAGACTCCTCTAAAAATTTAAAAAGTAAATTCCCCTAAAAAATTTTTTCTACTGATCTATTCATATGTAAACTACCCTAAAAACATTTTGAAACTGAATTAATTGTATGTGAACTCCCTTAAAAACAAATAGAACCAGTTAATATTAACTAGAGGACATTACATTGGGGGCGGTTCTAGCCATTCTCCAATTTTTTTTTTTTATATTTTATTTATTTTTATTAAACATTTATATATATATAAAAAATTAGTATCAAAAAATGTATTTAAAATATCTTTATTTATATAATATGCATGTTAAAATAGTTTTATATATTATTATTCACACTCATTGAAAAAGTAATTATAAAAGTATTAAATACATATGTATATATATATATATATATATATATATATATATATTATATATACTATTTATGTATAATATAAAATTAAACTGTGTAATAAACTAATAATCACTGTGAATAACGTTAATTAGTTCTAATTAATTTAGAAGAATTTACATATGAGTAATTTAGTAGCATAATATTTGTAGGGGAATTTACATACGAGTGATTTAGTGGCATAATGTTTTTAGGGGAGTTTACATATTATGCCTTTTTTTTATTCTTTTATTATTATAGGTATCTTAGATATATATTTTGTTGTTAATTAGCTAATATATTGCTAATATATTCAACCACCTAATTATTACCATTCATTTTAAAAAAATATATGTATTCTATTTTATATCTAATTCCAATGAACTTTTGACCAAATAGATATATTTTAAATTTTTTACATCCCAGTGACAATCGATCAAATAATCTGATTACTAAAATATTGTATTTTTAAAATATTTACATTGAAAGTTGTAAATTAATTTTTAATTTTTAATTTGATATATTAAAATTTATCCAGAACTATAGCAAAAATACATAATTATAATCGACTTAACGTCTTTAGTATGCTAATATACAGTGTAAAACAAATATGTTTTACGATCTTATTTGGTTATTCAAAGTCACTATCTACTATATTACTATAATATCAAAATTATTGTTGTTATTTTGATTCTTCGATGGTTTATAATATTTAAAACCATTACCGTTAATATTTTTATACGAAACGATTGGAGCAATACATGTCATGTTACTGAGCTATGTATGAAAATATTATTTAATATTAATACTTCATAAAATATATTTTACTACTATACGTTCAAATTATATATTATAATTCTGATGAATAAATCTACAAGTGTCTAATAAGCTACGCGCCGAATTCGTGTTATGTATAGTCTTGAAATCGTCGAAAACATTATTTTAGTTTTAGTTGAAATAATACATCGGTACGTATATATATCTTTGTATATGTATATGCAACGGCGTGAAATCATGTTTCAATTATTCGAGGTAATATTAAAGTATCACAATAGCCTCTCGCTTCCTAAACAAAATATAGTTATTTTATAGTATTTTACTCGTGTTATGAATTCCATTTCAATTATTATGCTCACGTTTATACCGTATGATGATTATTAAGTCGCCAGTCAAAATCCTGAGATATTATTCCCACTTGGTAGAGACGTATTTCGGCGCCACTGGGTCGATGTGAATTTATAAAAGAATTGTGTAAAATAAAACATAAAAAAACAGTTTCTTGATATTAATGGGCGACAAAAATATGATTTTTTTTTTTTTATGAAAATTCTGTCTAGAAACCTATGTTAATTTAATGTATTATTTTATAAAACAAGAACTAAAAACTATAAACAAAATGTCACACCACATTATCGATTAATCACAATAATTCAATCTTGGGAGAAAATTGTAGGAAAATTTGAAAATTAAAAAAAAATTATAACCTATACATTTAATAAAACATTGATTTATTTTTATTATGATTTATTATAGTTAAAAGTATACAATAAAATGTATAAATTATAAAACATAAGTAAAATAAAATCACGAAACAATGAACATAAAGAATACTAAAAAATTAAGTAATATAATATGTAAATATAAGTAAGGAAACAGTTGAATAATTAGTTAATAACTTTCTTTTTGTGAAATTAAACATAATAAAAAGAATATTTTTACGATTTTTTAGGAGGTAATAAAAATATATTAATAACTTTGGTTTCAAAAATAAAATTATTAAAACAAAGAAAAAAACAATTCATTAGTTAGTTATTATTATTTTTAATTAAAAGTAGAATTCAGCGCTTTTTTTACATAAAATGAATATTTATATTAATTATGTATTGATTTATTCACGTTTCAGATAATATAACTTAAATAATTGTATTGATATAGTTTAATATACAACACTACAATTTCTATTGATACCTATCTAAATATTTTATAATTGATAATTGATAACATTTTTGTACAAAATGATTATTTAAAATTTGCAGTAGATTTTGTGTAAAATTTAAACTTGTATTGTTCTACTTTTTAAAAATGTATTATGTATTATTATAATCTTATTTAATTTATTTTTTGATAAAGTTTATAATGACCTCTAGTGAATGAAAACTAATTCAAGTGATACTATCTCTTTACTATATATTTTCCATTTTATAAACAACGAAAATATATTATGTAACCACTGAGAAATAGTTAGAAATAGATTAATGTCGTCATTCGCCAATGACATTATTGACAATCATACCAATATGACTTTTGATTGTACAAAGGTTATGTTAGGTTATGCTTTTTTGTTTACAGTCCATTACCGTGTTTACTATGTTTATTCTCCATCAATTCGTAATGTCAGAATTAAAAACACTATTTTTATGTTCCTCCAATTGTTATGAATTTGATATTTTAAAAGTTAAGGATGATAATTGACTTATAACAATTATTGTATCATATAAATTAGATGTTATAATAATATTTGGTTTTGCGATTTAAAAATTAATCATGATATTTTTAATATCTTACATGAATTTGATATTACAAATTGTACAATTATTTATATTTTAACATTAATTTCGTATATTATTTTTTAAATTAACGATATACTGTATTACTTGGTAGTTACAATCTTAATATCAAGTAGTCACGTATGGTTTTTTGTTAGCCAGAGCTCGAATTACCGAATTACTAAATTAACCAAATAGTTGGGCTTGTGGTAATTATCGTAATTTCTTCTTATTCCCATAACGTGTAAAAAACACCTGTAGTTTGGTTATAGTAAAAATATATAATCATAAATATAATTAAATTTAAAAATATATATATACCAATTACTTACATTTATAATAGTATTTATTTTATTACGTCCAATAATCATATTTTGTCTTTGTGTGTGTCGACATTTACATACTGATTTAGTCAAATAAAAATATTGTAAATACGAATTATAAAATTGTAGTTAAACTAAAAAGTTATACACTAAATAACAATTTTTTATACATTAGTACAAACATTGTCGGTTGAACCAAATGGAAATTGTCGAGTATATTTCGTATAATGCAGCTTAAAACTTTTTTATATTTATAAGTTATAACAATCATATTTTGGTACCGGAATCATAAAAAAAAATATCTTCCGTTTTCTTTTTACCCGTGGATACACAATGTATTAAACGAGTAAAAAAAATACTATTAAGTTACTTAAATATATTACATACGTATCTTAACTGAGAACGTGCAAATAGGATGACGAGGAAAATGTAATTTTTGTCATTTTCCGAAAAGTGGTTACAAAACGTGTCATAGATGAATAGTAAAATTGGCTTTTCCCGTTTCGATCAAGTATACGTTACAAAAGTAGTTTTACTGTAGTTGGTAATTTTTCATAAAAAAAGGTCAACATTGGTCGAACTTGTTCGTAAACACATAAAACTTAACTAGATAAAAATAAAAAAATAAAAATCACTGAATTGACATTTTTTATAGCGCTTGAGATAATATGAAATTCTTGGGTCATGGCATACCGACATCAAATCAATCGATAAACTCTATAAAAACAAAATCAATATACATTTACGATTCACATATCATATTTTAAAAACGTTTTTTATCGATATACCTAGATGCATATTTGAGATCTGTATTATTTACATTAATTATCTGACGAGACTGCTGCATTCATTCGTTATTAAACGTATCTAACTAATAACATATTATTCGTTTGATTGTGCTATAGAATATAAATAAAATAAAAATGCTATAAATAGACGTTTCAAAAATAAAATATTCCAAGTGGACGTTTATATAATTTTTTCAAAAGACGAAATTAAATGTTAAAATATGTATTATATTAAACAAACTTATACGATTTTCGCTCCATAAATTTGAATGTTTAAAAAATTTGTTTGCCCACTATAATCAATGACGAAAACCAAGTGAGAACTTGTCGATAATTACTATTCTATCTATATGTTTATTGTTTGATTGAATAGCGATAGCGGTAATGAATTGAATTCCTATACCATCCTACTATCGAAATCGATCGAAAACATTTTCGTTTACTTAATATCTTACACGTTACATGTTAAGAATGTGTTACGATTGATATTTATCGAAACCAATTATTTTAATTCATTTTTTTCTTTTCATTTTACAAACGCCCTTAGATAATAATTATCAAGAGTTTATTGTATTTCTATAAACAATATTATTATATTATCAAGAGTTAGGATACGTATACGCAAACTGAAAAAAAAAAAATGAAATCCTATGAATAATAATTATTTCGTGATGTATTTTTGTTACATAAAATATAAATATATATTTTATACGTAATACGTCCCAAGGTAAATGTAGTGCAGTTTAACCCTAACGGATAGACGGGCATATATATTATTATAACAACACTTTACATTTGAATATTTGAGATTTTTTTTCACAGATATCGCGTGAACGAATGCCAAACGTTCGACCGACTTTATCAAACCAATCTACCAACACCTACAGGCTACAATATCGCTTATATCGCCCATAATTTTTCTCCTGCGAATCGTAACAGCGCATACAAAATAAATCTCCGTCTCAGATTTTATTCTAACGAAATTGATTCAGTGCTTGATGTATAATACGTATAATACGCTCCTCGCGGATGTCGACCGAGAACGTTGTTGTGTCAAAAACATTTGTTATTTTTCGTAAATCATACACCGTTAATATTATTATTATTATTATTATTGTTACCTATTGATTTAGTCTTCGCGCTCCAAACGGTAAACACAGTGATAATACGGAACAACGGTCCGACAACGTCTCGACCGCGAAAGTCGCTCGTTATTGATAGTAATTCCTTTGTTAATAACATTACGTGTACATACGTTGTCAATAATGTAGACCTCAGAAACGTCAGTTTCACTTAAGTTCGACGGCGAGAGGTGGTTTGTGGTGATGATAGAAGACAAAATACTGATAAAGGATTCGTGTAAAGTTTAGTTCCCGGTGAACCGTAACAACTCGCATAGTCTGTATAGTATAATATTGAATAGCTAATAATTATACAATTGAGTCGAAGTTGTCGTGCTGAATGCTGATTTAGTTATGTATTACCCTATTACGCAACAATAAACGGATAGAAATTATTTAAAATGTCTCTATGAGATGAATAATGAGTCTAAAGTTGTAAGTCAAATTGTAGGTACCGGCTATATTGGTAAAATTCAAGTCGGATAAAAATTCATTGCGAGAAAACGATTTTGTAAACTATAACACCTACGTGAAAATAACGTAAAATAAAATATATCTAAATTAAGGACAAGAGGACGGGAAGGAAAACATGTATTTTTTACTAAAATTAATAGTTATAACAATATTATGTTATATCTAATAAGAAAAGATAAGGAAAATGAGCTGGGCAAGTTAACTAATTTTTGTAACTCGTTAAGTCAAGTTATTTTAGAAACTCTTCAATTAAGTTAAACGTTAAATGTAACTTAACTTAGTTAAAAAGTTTAAAAAAGTTAAATTTAATCATTTTTAAACCGAAAACAAATATATTTTATTAAAAAAATAACAACTATTGATGGTAACTGAATGAACGTGAAAATAGTTGTGATGTTTTTAATGTTTATGTGCTTTGTGGATGCACCTATCTACTCGTAATATATTTTATTGTTCAATTATTTCTATTTCCAATTTTATGATCATTATATACTGTATTATAATAAACAAACCAATAATTTTTTTGAATATTATTCTATATCTCAATATCTATTACTGCTAGGTTTAGATATTTTATTTACAGCAATTATATTCAAAAATCATAATACTAATTATAAATATTAAATAAGTGTGGGATATAGAATAATTAATTCTATTAATATTAAAATGATTTATAATATAGTCACAGAGAAAGACTAAAGTAGTTAATAGTCTATACTCAGTATCTATAATATAAAAATGAATCGCAAAATGTGTTGGTAAGCGCATAACTCAACAACGCCTGGACCAATTTGGCCAAATCTTTTTTTCAAATGTTCGTTGAAGTTCAAGGATGGTTTTTACGGCGAGAAAAATTAGAATTATTGCTGGAAAAACCCTAAAAATAGCCCTTTTCTTTTTCCCATACAAATGATTTGTAACTAAAACGTAGTCAATTTGAGCTTTATTGCTATGGTTACCAACAGTGTTTTATTATTTTTAAATAAATAAAACAATTCGTACGGCTTAAAAGGATTTGACTTCAAGTCATATCAAATTTAAAAAAAAAGTTGTCTGTTACCTAATCTACTGAGTTTGCTTTTGTCAACTGTTACACGAAACAAATTTGTATATCGTGTTTTGTGCAGAGTGTTTAGTTAGTTAGTGTTTGTTTAGTTCGTGATTAGTGAAAAAATAATTTATATTCGATATGCCTCCTATAAGACGAAGCAATTTAGGTAGAAGAACCAGAAATGCTACAAACCAAGCTAATTACCGATCTAATCGTACTGCACAAGAACGTGACGACGGAAATGAACGTGAAAGAATTCGGATATCACAAACGCGTGAAGCGCGAGCGCGACATTCAACTAATAATCGCGCAAGTTTGAATCGAGCTGCTTTCAGTTACGATGTGTCAATTGACTACAGTAACTACCAATGTGTTGTTATTGGTTCTATGAACTCGGTTTGCTCACACTGTAAGGCATTAAAATACAAAAACGAAGCCAATGGATTGTGTTGCGCAAATGGTAAAGTGAAATTGATACCATTGGATCCACCACCAGAACCATTGTACTCATTGGTTTCAGGAATAGGAACAGATTCTATACACTTTTTGACAAATATCCAACAATATAACAATTGCTTTCAAATGACTTCATTTGGGGCAAAAAATGTAGTTCGGGAAAATTTTATGCCAACTTTCAAGGTATGTATTATAGCAGTTACTCATAATTATTTTAGCGAACAAAATTTTCTGTCACCAAAGTTAAGATGTGTCACTAATCTTCAATTTCTTAATCATTACGAAATATATCACTTAGTCATCATATTATATGGTGTTTCAGTTTCAGTGACACTTTTATTATATTTTATATTTGATAGACATTAGTTAAAACTAAATATATACTTTTTAAGATCAATTGTTATTTAAGTTTGATCACCGACAATCCATTAATTTATACCACACCATAATATTTTTTTTTTATTTACAGATACAAGGGCAAATATATCACAGAGCAGGTTCACTGTTACCAGTGTCAGATAGCGACAACAAATTCCTGCAAATATATTTTATGGGCAATTCACCACAAGAAATTGATCTTGAAGTTCACAGGTTCAAGTTCAAATCAAGAAATTCACAGGCGAATTGAGGATATATAAATCAGTTGATTCGGCTACTAATCAAGATGATGTAGTCAACTATCCACCGGAATTTTTAAACTCGCTGGATTTGCCAGGATTGCCACCTCACAATCTTCAATTAAAGGTTGGATCGGTGGTTATAATGTTGCGAAATATCAACCAACCGCGTCTTTGCAACGGTACACGGTTAGCGATAAAAAAATTACTAAACAATGTGATAGAAGCAACTATACTCAAAGGAAAGTATAAAGGAGAAGATGTTCTCATACCGCGCATCCCAATGATTCCGACTGATGTGCCATTTGAGTTTAAACGACTACAGTTTCCAGTACGTCTTGCTTTTGCTATGACTATAAACAAGTCCCAGGGGCAATCATTAAGTGTTTGTGGTATTAATCTAGAAAACCCATGTTTCTCATATGGTCAATTGTATGTTGCCTGTTCCCGTGTTGGAAAACCATCAGATTTGTTTATCTATGCGCCAGGTAATCAAACAAAAAACATCGTATACCACAAAGCACTACAATGATAATAATAATAATTATGATTCACATGATTAACAATAAAGCGATTACTTACTTTTAAATCATTATATATGTTTTATTTAATTATTTTTTATTCACAACGCCCTATCACCAGGGTGACGGTTCTGTTCAGAAGAATTTTTTAAAATACGTAGGCACAAAAACTGCCACATTACAAATCTTTTTGACAGGACGAAGAACTTGCGCGATTATTAGTTGAATGTCGCGCTCGCGCTTCACGCGTTTGTGATATCCGAATTCTTTCACGTTCATTTCCGTCGTCACGTTCTTGTGCAGTACGATTAGATCGGTAATTAGCTTGGTTTGTAGCATTTCTGGTTCTTCTACCTAAATTGCTTCGTCTTATAGGAGGCATATCGAATATAAATTATTTTTTCACTAATCACGAACTAAACAAACACTAACTAACTAAACACTCTGCACAAAACACGATATACAAATTTGTTTCGTGTAACAGTTGACAAAAGCAAACTCAGTAGATTAGGTAACAGACAACTTTTTTTTTAAATTTGATATGACTTGAAGTCAAATTCTTTTAAGCCGTACGAATTGTTTTATTTATTTAAAAATAATAAAACACTGTTGGTAACCATAGCAATAAAGCTCAAATTGACTACGTTTTAGTTACAAATCATTTGTATGGGAAAAAGAAAAGGGCTATTTTTAGGGTTTTTCCAGCAATAATTCTAATTTTTCTCGCCGTAAAAACCATCCTTGAACTTCAACGAACATTTGAAAAAAAGATTTGGCCAAATTGGTCCAGGCGTTGTTGAGTTATGCGCTTACCAACACATTTTGCGATTCATTTTTATATTATAGAAGATATAAACAATGATATTTTTACATTATATTATTAACATATTATATTTCATGATAAATTATGAATATTAACTTAATCAAAGGAAAAATATGAAAAAAATAACAGTCAGAATATTAAATTAAAAAAGAAATATTGAACTAATTTTGAATATGTATAACCATTTTAAATTTTATTTAAATGGGTAGTTGGTTCATATTTTTATATTATATTAATATAATAGACATAACATAAAAGACTATCACAGTGGAAAGCTTTCTAATTAAGTGGTATAAAAATCTATATAGTATATATATATATGTATATATAGCAACGATAATATTTATGTTTTAAAAACACATTTTGTTGAGGAGAAAAGAACAGTCGTCAAGTATTGTGATATTTGAAGATATTCGATCCGAGTGATTGTTTAAAAATATTATAAAAATAAAATAGATTTACATTTAAGTACTTATTCAATTAATCAGACATTTTTTTCACTAACATTCAAAATCGCAAATATTTTGTTCCCAATAAAATGTTTGTTTAACTTGTGAATGACTAATTATTGATATTAATATCGAATATACGAAAAAATATTGTTATTATAATTGTAAAGATACTATTCAAGTGCTACGAGGAAGATGATTTCTAATACGATTTTTTATTATATATGAGAAACAAAGTCAATGAAACTGATAAGAAAATGTTATTCAATATTTTTGGGTCATTTATTTTAATTTCACTTGGGAAAATAATAATATTTATAATAAATATTGATAAATAATATTTTCTAAATAACCTAAATTTTTTTAGAGTGATGATTTATAACTTTAACACTGTGTTTTTAAATTAAAATATTTATTAATAATTCTTTTTAATCAAAAAAAAAAAAAAAATAATAAAATAAATAGTTTCTGTACATTAGTAACATTACATGATTATAATGTTTACTGCTGAAAGGAGTCATAGTCCTTAACTTAAAATATTAAATAAAAAATAGAATATTCGATTATTATTTTTATATTTAAAATGAATGCTCTATTTTTCAAATCATATATGTATTATTTCATAAAGCTATTGATTGTATAATATTTTATATAATCAATGATAAAACATTTCATTTTTGGCTCTCCTAAAAAATTAGAAAGCGATTTATAATATATATTCATGTACCAAATTAATAATGTTGCAGTAAAAATAAAACATCGTAAAATTACGTCAATATCTTCGAATAAGTCAGATAATTCCTAAAAATAAAATAAAAAACTAACAAAACAAATCAGAAATGTAATAATTGTTAACATTAATTTTGTGTTTTATACTATACCTTTGAATGATAATATATTATGTTCTACAGTACCTATACGAGTATTTACGTGGGCTCTATAGTCTGTTAGTTATAAATTAAATTATGTCTTTAATAGAAATTAATATAATAAAATACGTATTTCATTTTGGAATATTTGAAATATAATTCGTAAATTAAAAAACAATATATTATCAATTTAGAAAATGTTCAATACTGAAAATATATAAAATGTTAATTTTATTTTCTGTTTCAGGTATATACCGATATTCATTATGATTAATATTCAAAAAAAAATCTGCTGTTGCTGATTCTTAGAACAATAAATTACGATTTTCAATTAATTGATTTTGTATTTATTTTGACAATATCAGCAACAAAATATAAATCTCGTATATTTTAATTATCAAATAAAAATTTGCCAACAGGTAACTTGTTATTATAAATTAAAGTATAGTTGACCAAGATTTGTAGTAATAAAAATATCAAATATTGATATTCTAAAAATTAATATATGTAAATCGAATTAGACTTCACTGAATTTTTGCTAAGGAATATTATTAAATTTGTAATTTTCATTAACAGTGTAAGTTCGTTTATGATATTTTAATAATATCAATTTATATAATATTACTTCGTTGACTTGCTTTAAAACTAAACATAATAATATATATTATATCATATACCTCGATCAAATTTCAGGAATTTTATGGTTATACATTTTAACGATGCAGATTTATCTAAACAAGTTAAATTATAATAAATATTTTAAAATATTAATATTAATAAACATATAAAAGTAACAATTTATAGTAAATATTGTTGATATTATATAAGTTTGATAGCAAAAATTGGTGTCGTAGAAGAAGTTTTTTAATTAGTATGAACCATGAAAACATGTATACGTTAAAGAAAAAAAAATGTTACTTTATAACTTTAATAGTATTTTATATAATCAAATTATAAATAATTAAGTGCTTATTAAACGTAATGAAAAAGTACCCTGAGCAAAATTATGAAAAACGGCAAAAATTAAATACATTAAATAAATAATTATTAAAATAATTAAAATATTAAAACTGAAGATTACGTTAAGTTTTCCGGCATACATTTATTTAATAATAAGGGATTAATATACAAATCAAACATTTTTATTTCATCCTACCAATGTTGTGCCCATGAAATATATCGATTTTAAATCAGATCACCACATAAAATAATGGAATTTTTTTCAAATTTAATTGAAATTACACTTTTTAAACTTGAAAAAATTCCTTTCATTTATATTAACTATTGAACCGATAAATACTCGTTTTATTTTGGTATAGATTGTGTGATAATATTTAGAAGATTTTCTTATTTTCCTTATATATGAATTAAAAAAAAAATTATATTTTGTTTTGCTACAGAATTACATAACGTTTACGTCGAACGATTATTGGATTATAGTTAACATATTATGATTCAATCATCACAACCACCTAATAAAAAAAAAAAAATATCAACACTATAACCACATTAGGTAATAATAAATAATATACTAATATAAAATTCAATTGCGATATATAGATTTATCATTAAATTTTGATTTAAAAGTTGTTGTTTTTTGACAAAAACTAATATTTTTAAAATTGTATTATCCGCTAATCAATCATATAAGTAAATCGTAATTGTATCATTACAATTACGATTTGTATCAACAAAGGAGTTCCTAACTTAAATAATCGTTTTTTGTACTGGTCGCTATAAAATATGGCACTTAAGACATTGATATTATTATTATAATAACAATATAATATATTAAAATCAATTTTATTTATTCGTTCTTGAAGTAATTATTATGCGTTTAAAGCAATATTTTATTTAAAATACAAATCATAATTTAATTGTTATAAATTCGTTAACACATATATTTATATCACACAATGAAGTAAATATAATTTATGAATTCGTTTTAAAGTTGTGCATAATATTCCGAAAACCCGGATCAAACTAACGTAATAATTATAATATTATTTTAAAAATATTTTAAGTAAATACATATTTTAATAATACGTAGGTATAGGTTAGTTTAGATTAATTTTTTAATGTATGTATTATTTTATTTAGTCGTCCATTAATTTTTTAAGAAAAATAGCTCA
Organism: Eriosoma lanigerum; assembly: GCA_013282895.1. Lineage (NCBI taxonomy): Eukaryota > Metazoa > Arthropoda > Insecta > Hemiptera > Aphididae > Eriosoma > Eriosoma lanigerum. Next base: position 67,982,648 of record CM023357.1, read on the forward strand.
GTGACTCAATTCGTTACTATTGGTGCTACGCACACATCCATTTCCCAAATTTTTAAGCATTCCTGTATCCCCCCAGTTTATAAAAATGTCATATTATTAAAATTAGATCTCTACAATCAAAAATGTTGCTTTTATAAACCTTTACAGGCGGATTACAAATAAAGTAAATAATATAACTTAAAAAATGTTGATTTGTTTGGTAGGGGGGGGGGGGGATGGACGTGCATACGAATGTGAGAAATATTGGCAAGTGGACGTATATTATAATATTGTCGAATTTCCCACGTTCGCGTATTATTTAGATCTTATACTTATATTAAATATAATATGTCAGAATACGTAAAATATATCAACACAATATGGTGTCAAAATAATCATTATTACATTTGAAAAGTTATAAAAATGTGTTGAAAGTTAAAAAAAAAATGTATCTATTACAATATTTTTTCGAATAAAAACGTGTGTTACCATAATATTCATAATACAGCAGTTTTAAATTGTTTGCAGAATAAGCATTTTCAGTTCTTTAAACAGTTAAATATTATATGATATTAATTATGACGGAACAAGATTAAATGTGTTCGTACATTTTCATATTGGAGGATAACTTGTAAAAAAAATTGTATATATCATCTTGATGGTATTGTCAACAGCCAGGTGTTTTAAAAATAATTTACAAAATAAGATAAATCTATTATTTTAATTTGATTTTTGTTTTTAATTGTAATTATTATATTCGATTCGGTGAAACAAATTAATTATACCTATTGGTCTTAAACAACATAATATATTCTTCTTAATAATATATTTATTGGATAGTAAAAATAGCCCAAAGTTTTATGATTGACGATTGTATATTGATTGAATATCAATTAATGTATCTCTGAGTACTTTAAGTAATATAAAATCTAATTGTTATACAAAATTATATAACTAATATGACATTTTATATGAATAATTCATAAATTACTGTTTATATATTCCCTTTGACAATAATTTCTATATATTGCAATTTTCTACGTCCAATACCACATTAAATATAATCATACTCAGCATAATACATCATTTTAAGACATCTCAGTCCAGTCATTTTCTTCATAATTAGTGTTATTTTTTTTTAATTGTTCTTAACGTAAAGATAATAAATATAATATATATTTTTCCTACTAAATTGAATACTTTCTGCTCATAACAAATCTTGACACTTATTTTTACTCGAGACTTGGACGATAACAGATACGACGCAATGATTAAAATTATATTTCGATAATCGGTATTTTAACAACGTAGAAGTAATATTAATAAGTACGGAAAATGGATGAGGTGATTCCTAATTATACGTCTGAAATGCTAGTGGTTATGAGAAGAAATTGTATTTTGTCACTTAAAACTGTAACTCGTAGTTAGTGGTGCTCAGAGAGAGAAACTCTCAAGTATTTTCGTCTATCCATCAATCATGTTTGGCATTACTTGTCCTTTATGGCTTACGATTTTACCAAAAATATGAACGGTTGGATAAAATCTATCCATCGTGTTCTGTGTGACAACCGTTGAAAGTTTTTAATATTTTATAGTCATAATAATTTCAGTTCTACGTAGTTTTCACTGGTGAAATTATTTGAATACGATGCTTAGAAAAAGCTATTTATATTAATATTCTTTTAGAATAGAAAATTGTAATTAAGGTATCGAATATTGTTTTGAAAAATAAAAAGTAAAAAAAAAAAATTGTTAATATAATAAATTATAATTTAACATAAATATTAAAATGTCGAATTATATTATACATTTTCATAAAATAAATTAATATTTCAAAGTTTTATATAAACGGAATTCTAAATAATTCAATGTAAAAGTAACATGTATATTTTGTTAAATAAAATAATTAAATAGGTACTTAGTGTTTTTGTACAAAATTATATTATATTCTGTACCTATTAAAAACATTTTATAATATAGTGAAAAAATATTATTGTATATTTTAATAAACTTTAAATCAATTAATAATAATTATAGGAGAGTTTATGAATTTAAAACTTAAATATGTCATATATTATTTTAATCTTAAGAACAAAATGGTAATTATAGACAGTTTTATGTATTATAATTTAAAACGTTTTATTATACATTTATTTGCAACTAATTATTATTCAGTTTATCAGATATGAGGGTATCTTGTGATAATGAAAACATTATTTTTATTTTAAATATGCGATATAAAATATATTTTAAATAAGATAAACCACTATTTATCAACTTAACAATTACAACTAATAATGTTTTATAAAGTTCGTATTAATATCATTTGTTGAATATGTGTAAACAATTATAATTTAACATTATTATTGAGTGAGTAACATACGTAAGCATAGAAATAATTAATTATTATTTTATAATACTCTAATAAAATTATCGATTAAAATACACTCATATATTTTTAATCATCGTTTGCATTGGGTATATAATGTTATTATGGTAAGATTGGCGTTATTTAGTTTCGTGATAAACGTAATTTATTTCCATACCAATTATTTTAATTTATCTTTTTTTTATATAATAATATAATATTTAATAATCAAATTTTATTTATTAATAAGAGCATAATATTAAAACCATGATCGATATAAAAATATATTATATTATTTACCTTAATTTTAATATAAAAATTTCGTTTCATACTACGACTATATTATTCGAGTTCACCAATGTTAACCAAAAACAGTTAAAAGACGTATAGGTTTTTATTTATAGAATTTGTACTCTTTCAAGTTACCAGTTACATTATTAGACTTCGTGATTTATTAAAGAATTTTACGTTGTACCTACTTTTAAAATAAATCTTTACAAATATTTTAGAAGTTTTTGGTTTAAGATTCAATCGATATTTTCGTTTTATACCACGTCAAATGTATTATATGATTTTTTACTCTAAAGTTATATTCGAAGTTGATTTATGATATCATTGTAAATAAAATAAGTATTTATGAATAACTTTTAATAAATTATAAAATGTAATATTTCGGTAAGCCTCAAGACATATTATACACATAACACCTAATCGATATAATTCATTTCGGGTTTTTAATAAAATTAAAACAACTTTATTCCCACGCTTGGTAAATTATGGAAATAATAAATTGTGTTTGAGAAAGTGTTCAAGTAATTTTTAAGCTCAAACAGTATACTGAGATAATTGCAAGAATTAGGTTTATTTTAATTGTAGTTGTGAAAAAAAAGTAATTTATTATCTTTTTGATTTATGACATCGATTTTAAATTTATAATTTTTCAATTAATACATAACATATGAATGTTTCATATCCATCGACTGAATAAATCATATTATACCATTTTATTATATAAAGAAGAAACCTTTAACATAAAATGTCTTCAAAAAACCCAAAATTTATTAAATAGTTATAAGTAATTTAGGGATCAAACAGAGATTTAAATTTAATTAAGTTATACACAGTTAATATTTTCAAGTTACACATTTTTCAATGTTAATAAAATTAATATTATATTATAAAATAATTTATGAATGAATAACACAACTTTAAATATAAGCATATTCTTTATTTTTTAAAAAAAAAAATTCGTTTAGTCGTATTTTGATTAAATTAATAGAAAACATAATTAAATATATATACTCGTTTATTCATCGTTGTAGAAGACAATTTATTTTTCTTTTAATTATCAACCCAATCTAATTGATGTAATTATCTTAACGGTAGTATACAATATTTGTATTGAATATTAGAAGTATTATATTTGGTAATTTTTTATTATTCTAAAGAAATGAAAGATATTTTAAGTTTTTCATATCGATATCAATATTTGTTTAGATAGATAACACAAAAATTTAATATGTTGTGAAACGTACGGATTATAAATGTAATAATAAATATAGCCAATATTTTATTTTATTTGTAATATAGATGACATTTATTTTATAAATATTTGACTACAACGTTTATATAATATCGTTCAAAATATATAATTCAATTATTGTTCTTCTATAACCGTAACCTAAAAAACATTTATAGAAAGTTTTATAATCTATTTTTGGTTTCGTCACAAATATTATATTGTTATACAAAACCGGACTAATAAACAAGTGTGACAATGTTTTTGTGGTTTTAGCCACAAACAGTATTATACCTCAACAGTTAAGTGTATTCACGATTATGTTTTACAGACTGTCTTAAAATAAACAAATGATGTTAAAATTGGAAATAATTTTAAAAAAATATTGCATAGTACTGATGGTATAAAAACTGTAAATTCAAGACGGTAAAAATAAGGATTTAAATATGTTAACAAGCGAAGCATTATAAATAAATTGAGGAAAAATCATTGATGAAAGAAAACAAATCTTATCATATCGAAATTCTTATAAGAACGATAACCGCATTGAAAATAAGAAAAAAATATTTATTTACACAATGAAATATCGTATGTTATTTGTTTTTTTTTTAAAAAAAAACGGGGTTTTTTAAGATAAAATAGAATTTCGCACCCACACGACTCGAAAAACGACCAAAGAGATCGAAAGCTTCACTAAAATGAAACTTAAGAAGATGCCACACCCGCATTTGTTGTCTCTGTCTATCCAACGAGAAACATATAGTAATATTTACTTTGCTCGAGATAACTTTATTTAATCTGTATTTATGGTAAAATCACAAAACGTTAACAATTAATGATAATAATATATGTGGCGAAGAGTTTTTATTTTTATTTATTTATTTATTTTTTTTGATAATTCAACTCGACTAGTTAAAATAAACAAATTAAAAAGTTAAAAAAGTATAACGATTATTTCAATAAAAACATTTTCAATTATATGTTAGAAAAAAAATAAAAACTACGACACAGTTCTCCTAATAATACATTTATCTTACATAATTAAATGTAAAATGTTGGTATTTCTACCATAATTACAGATTAATTCTAGATGTTCCGCTTAAAGTAAGTATAACTAGTTATTTTTTTTTTCACGATTGACGAAAACAAAACGTACGAAACGTTAGTATCCTCTTAAAAATTTTTAATTAATATAAAATTAATTTAATAGAAATTATTTTTTTAAACTTAAATTTTTAACGTGACGATTTTTTAATTAATAAATTGATAAAAATTGAATAAATTGATTTTTTAAATCAATAAATGATTTAAAAAAAAAAAAAAATGTTTTTGAAAGAACCAAAGGGTTGTTGAAATGAGATCAATTTAAAAAAAAACTTACAAGTAAGGTATTATTCAGATTTGGGTATCATTTAATTATTTCAAATAATTTAATATTTATTGATTTAAGATGTTGATTTGGAATATTTACGGAAATTATATTATTACATAATAATATACTATATATAGAAATCATTTTTTTTTTTTTTTAAATCGGTCAACTAAAAATATTAAATCATAATATAATAATATCGAGAACAACACGAATTTTAAAAATAACTGAACAATTAAAAGTATTAAAAAACACATTGCAATGTATTGAAGTAGGTATTTTACCAGATCCTTGTACAAATGTTTCATAGGTCACTCTGATTATGTGCATGTTGATCTTACAGATTGTATTACACTTATATATTATTGACATTTAAAAATGAAAAAAAAAAAAATATTTTACTATAAATAACTTTTATAATTATATTAATCGTAGTATAATCATTGGTAACTATAATTTACGATCGAGTATACTTAAACTCATTATGTACAATATTTACACATAAGCTCTATAACACTAAAAAAGTATGTATTCATTTCATTGCGTTCACTTTTGTCATGAAAATTATATCATATGTTTATTTTTTTTTTTTTGGGCACAGGTTTGTGTTACCGGAATTTCGCCCATTTTACGATGAAATTTCATCCGAGAGACTTTGTTGTTTGTCTTCTCTTCCATCGTTCTCGGGATGTGCGATTGCATTTCCAGTACATTTCGTGCTCTTTAAATAAATCTACGCTATTTCTCACGGTGTTCTCCCAACTCCACCCCGACGTGTCCACCGTTTCGCGTGTTTTGAGAAAAATCACCGTTTTATAATAGTGTTTCTGTTTCAATGCCGTCCAAGATTCTATTTCACATCGTGCGCCGATAATGAAATTTAATGGTTTACTTTATACGTACTACAAAATTGTACGTGACATGTCAAAAATGAATGCGTATATTAAACCGGATTCAATTCAATTTGTACGGACTAGTTATAGTTTATATAGTTTAGGTTTGGTTCGTATTGGTTAGGTCAGGTTGTGTATTTTGACGAAAGTTTCAATAATCGATAAATCATTAATAATTTTAAAATGTTTTTACGATCACAATTAAATTTAAAATTTAATTTTTTTTCTCATTTACTCATTCAATATACATTTTTAGCTTATTCGTTTATATTATCGTCTATACGACAATACTTTAACGACTAAAAATGTTTTATTATATAATCAAAATTACAGTAAAAAATAATATGAAAATAGTGATGTTCTTTGATTGATAGATTTGACTAATTAAAAAAATCATATTTAAATATTATTGAATAGCCCATTTTAAAAATATTCTTTATTATTAGTTCTTAAATATATACCAACACGGGAATGTATCAATATTGTCTATTCAATACGCCGTGTTAAAAAATGCATTTAATATATTTTTATACGAATAAAGGTATTTATTAATATCATTATATATATTATATTGCTTATTTTATATCATGATAAAATTAAACCATAATTTATTTATTTGTAATTTTAATATATATTTATAATTCTAAGTCTATGAATTGTGAATTACATAAATACAAATATTAGACACATACGAGAAAATGTGATAAAACAAATTGCACAAAAATTCGAAAGTTGAAATCCGAATTTTTTTAAGGATAAGTATAATAAGCTATCAAACTAGAAACATCATGATAGTATTTGGAGTATTGGTAGACATTTATTTTATTTCCGGATTATTTTAAATTGGGTATAAAAGTGTGCACTTATAGTTGGATATTTGAATTTAAATTTAACAAGAAAAAATAATTGCATGAATATATTATTTATGAGATTTGATTTTAAGATACTCATACATATAATATATATTATTTATATTTATAGAATGTAATTAATAAAATAGACAAAGACTAAACATTTTAAAAATTAAGTTTGTATAGCCACACATGTTTTCTAATGAGACTTACAATAAATATCTAATAATTAATAATTATTCAATTTTTAATAAAAAATTAGAGTATCTACCCATTTATAATTAATACACCAACTATAGTCATTTATTAAATGTGAATTTTGAAAATTGTAAACTCACACATAATATTATGCTAATTTGTAATATATAACATTATAAATTTTTTGTATTCTATTTTCGTACTATAAAATGTATATATTTTAATTCGTTAAGATGTGTTTTATGCATAATAATTTGTGATATTAAACATATTATTTTTTCGTATATAAATAATACGAATTATATAATTATTCATGTGGCAATAATGTAAAATAATAATTTTAGAGAAACAAAATATCCATGACAAAATTATTAATTCAACTATTACCACCAAAATATAACAATTACATCAAATTGTTATTTATGTGATCAAAATTTCATTTTATTATAATTATTAAAAATGTTATAATATATAATAACATATTTAAATAAAGTATTGATGCTTAGTAATTCCTTAATATACAATTATTTTGATACATTAATATTTCTATTTTATTATTATATATATATAATAGTAAAATTATTCTTTCTCATATAAGCCATTAGTTAGGTTAGGTTAAGTTACTCATTACTCAAAACTTTTCTACATTATTAGTTCCTAATGAAATTAGGTATCTTTATTGGAGTGTCACGGTAATGGGAAAGTTTAACTAATTTGAAGTTTGATATTTTTAGTTGTAACTTAAGTACACATAATGTATAATAACAAATTTAGTAAATTTTAGTATGTCTGTTATAATAATATTAGAGTTTGAAGATATTATAATAGTTAATAACTGAAGTATAAAGTAGTTCTTTGAAGTTAATACGTTACATGAAATATTTTACTAGGTCAAACTTACAAATACTTCATTAAAACCAATTTAACAATTAGATTATAATATAATTTAATTGCAAACTTTTAATTTTCAATAGATACTGTTATCTTAATATACACGATTAAAATATAAAATAAAAATATTTTGATAACCGAAAGTCATATATAATATATATATATATATTTCATTGTAGATATATGTATACATTTTTTAGCGAATTTTTTAGATTTTGAACTCAATATTTTAAATAAGATACATATATAAATTATTATTTTAAAAAATATCCTATCCGAAGAACGAAAAAAAGATCTTTTTAAAAATTAATTATCATACTATAAATGTATACATTTGTTATTTTAAATTAAACTTTATAACGTACATTGCTAATATCTTTCAATAAATTATTATTGTGTGCAATTAAACTAACATCTGTGTCAGTTCATTAACCAATTTACTATAAAATTAAAATAGTTTTAATATTAGTATTATTTTTTTTTTTTGTGAAATTGAAAAATATTTTTACTCCATTAGTAAAACCTTCAAAAAAATATAAGACAATCAAATCGAAACAAAGTCACATCTTCCGGAGAAGAAAATTTACAATTAATTCTGGTGAAATGGTTTATGTAAACGCGTCTTAGTTTTAGTAATAAAAGACAATAAAAATAAATAAAAAAAATCAATCACTTTTTTACTGTTAAAATATTTGCAACCCTATCCGGAAAAAAAATGCTAGAATGGTTTTTAAATAATATAATAAAACAATAAGAATAAAAGACATATTATAGCAAAATAATTTTTGAAATAATTTTTAAAAACTAAACTAATAATTTTTAACTTTTGAACAATATTGAATAATAATATTCCATTTCCAAATTAAACAATTAAATTATATATTATTCGAAATCAAAAAAAAATAAATATTAGCATTAATTAATTATATAATGTATAATATGAAAACATTAATACCTTAAAATTTTACATGTAGTTTATATTGTGTGTAATAATATTATATTTAAATTTAGCATTAAAAATAATTTCTTCTTACAATTTAGTTATTTGCATAAATATTTTGCTTGTAAATAATTTAAAATTGAATTAAATTTACATTAATAATTAGACCATTAATCTTAAAATAACATTTAAGACTATATAATAATTATTTGTTTTTAGAGGTTTAAATATATAATTGGTGAATTTGATAATATACGTCTATAAAATATTAAAGGATTATCAAGCTTTAGATGGTCTAAAATTTAAAAAGTTGCTAAAATATTTTCATAAAAACAAATTAAATTGAATTAGATATAACCAGAGATCGTAACTTGTAACTTTATAAGTATATATAATTATTAGAGCAAAAATATGCTCTTATAAATATGCACTAACAATGATGATATAATATATTTAAAATACATCATTTTATGATATATTTAATTTATATTTACTAATAAAAAAAAATAATAATATTAATATAAATAATATATACTTAACACATAAGGTATTAAATTTAATATCTTATAAATATCATTAAACTACTGTCTAACTAAAAATAATTTGGCTTTACATTATTTTTCATTCTTGTCATCTTATTTTAGAAAATTTACCTAATAATAACAATTTGAACATTTATATTTATTTATTTGAACATTTTGTATCTTATAATAAAATATTGAATATTACAAGACGTTACACATTTCAGTCATTTCAAAAACGTAAATATAAATAAAATTGTAAACTTATATTTTACCTATGAATTGCTATAATTCAAAAGAAATCAGTACGTACATAGGACTAAATAGAAGCAATATGTGGGAGTAATAAAATGAAATACGAAATAAACCGTATCTTTATATTAAATTATTCAATCGTATATTTTATATTATTCAATATTACATTTTGAAAATATCAATAATTTGTAATAAAATAGCACAAAAATATTAAAATATCAATATAAGCAAAAATATGCAAAAAAAATTGCGTATTTTATTTATATGTGATTCGAAACAAATTTATCACTCATATAGGTGTCTCTATTATGTATTAAAATAATTCATCATCAAGAACCCTATAGTTATGTCAAATAAATATTAAACATTTTAAATGATTAGCTATTGGTAATTGGTTTACATTATTAAATGAATAACACTAATCACCTATTTATTCTTAAACAAGTATTAATTTTGAAACAAAAAGAAAAACCTTTTTTTAACCTAACCCTTTGACACATTTTTAATATACGTTATACAAGAATTAAATACAATATAAAACAAAAACTATAATTAAGACAAAAATTAAACTAAAGAAGGGGTCCGTATTGGCAATTGACATCAATCGTCTAAATAGGTTCGTGTTTCATGTAATTGGTATGTTAATAAGTGAGATATGAAACATCAGACTGGAACGATTCGTACGTTGGAGGACATTAAATATTAACAAAGAAAGTAAAGTCGGTATTAAGTTAATTGACATTAAGATATAATAGAACTTTTAAAATTTTAACACTAATAGAGCGATAATGTAATAAAAAAATATTTATTTATTTTTGATATTTTTTCATTAAATTTTAACGGTTAAATACGCTTAATATGATTTTTAATTTTTTTTTATAATATTATATGAGAATTATTAATTAATCATGCGCCGACGATGGTAAATTTCCGTCGTTAATATCTACTCAAATAATTAGTAATATATTTTTAATATGTATTAATTTGTTCTCTTTGCTGCGGTCTGAAATTTTAAGTAGCGAATGGTGGAATTAATATTTAAGTGAAAATATTTATATATATATATATATATATATATATATATATAAACAAGAAACGTCATTAGTTAAACGAATATAGAAGACTGAAAAAACTTCTTCAAACATCATTGTATGTTTGAATGGGAATTTATTAAAATACATTTTACGTGTTCGTTTTGGTTCGTTTGAGGCTGTCGTTAAAAAAAATTATAATATTACGTTAAAAACGTTTTTTATTTTTTTCGTATAATCTCCAAGTTGACCAAGTTTTTCGTCTCTGTATTTTTAAAATAGTTTTATAATTTACGCAATTATTTTACTAAAGAAATGTTTCAGGAAAACTATAAATAAAATAAAAAGCAATAACTTAGAGAAAATATTATTAATTGTATGCTTCGGTTCAAATAATACGCAAATTAAAATATTTGATTTTTAAAGATGGACTGTTAAAAATTTAATGTCGATCACGCAAGTAATTAATATCATGCAAAAAAACGGAAACAATGACTACACTGTTTGTAAAATACAATGTTGAGTTTTAGATGTTTGCCTTACTTCCATACTTCAATACTTATTTAATAATTAAAGCATTCAATCAATTTGACGATGATGTTGTTAGCATAATATATACACAAACAATTTACGTAAACAATTTGAAAATTCATTAATACTTTTGTTCGCTTGCGTAGAACGTCAATTATTAATTTTATGTTTTATCGTACTTAATTCAAACGGAAATTTAACGAATTACTTTATCAAGATTTATATGCCGTCATATGTAGGAATCTGATTTACTCGGATGGAATATTAGGAAGACTAGGCTAATATTAATTAAGTTTTATAAGTAATGAGTTTTTACTTTTTAATTAACTTTTTATTTGTCGAGTTTAATTTTTTAACTAAAATATCAAGTTATTTTTCAATTAGTTATTTTTTTTTAAAAAAGGTAAGTAAATTATAGTAACTATAAAATATATTCCAAAAATGAAATGATTAAATTGCTACAAGATTATATTTGAATAAATTTAAATATATCATTATATAGAAAAATGCTTAAAAAAATTATAACTAATGAATGTCAAATCAATATGTAAGTTAATTTATTTTTTAATTTAAATTATATAATTATATTATATTTATTTTTAAAATTATTCTATTTAACTATTTAAATTGTTTGAACTATGCTATGTTAAGTTATTATTATTTTAATTGCATTTTAACTATTTTAAGTAGGTATCTTAAATTAAAAGTAACCACTAACTTTTAATTTAGCTTTCATTTTTTGAATAACTCAATTTACGAGTTCAAACAATTAGTCAACTTGCCCAACTTTGGGTTTTAGACAAATTGTCATATTTTAAAAGCGAGTTTTTGACATTTTAATCACAATATCGTTACGTTTTAAATTGTTTTTGGTTTGTTTTACAATCAACACACTAAAATATACGTACGCACGAATAAATGAAATTAAATTAAACACACAAGTGACTACTTACAAACATCGTTGTAGTACTATCATTATAGTGCGTATATATCAGGAGGGTATTATTGTAGATTGCAATTATTTTGGATTTCAAGACCTCTGGGTTTCAAATGTCTCTGGGCCATTGGCTCTATAAAATTCTTAGATGATTTGAAGAGAGATTTATAAAAAGACGGGATTACTGTGATTGATGAGACGTTTGCGAATTATAGTGTGTTGGTATATTATTCTTCGTTACTGGACCCTGTAGGTGTACGAGTGTAAGTCAATACGGAAGAGATTTCTGGAATGTCACACTTTATGTATGTTTTTGTGAAATGAATAAAAATTCTGCACTGAGAAAACCAAATCATATGTGTATAACGAGTATACTTCGACAGCAAAATATTCTCTCTCGGTTAATTGGAAATTATAGCTCGTTAACAAAAATGTATTTTAAGCCCATACTGAGTTTTTTAACGTCATATATCGTTATAAAAAAATGTGACGTATGTGGATAAAAAAATAACGAGTTCACACGTTAATAATAATTGTTCCTTTTAGTCGATTATAATTTAATTTTAAACTAATGTATAAAAATATAAATTAATTTAATGATTTTCCAATAATGCAATTATTATTAACTGGTATACATTGTTAAGTTAATAAACAATCAATTTGGTATCATAATATTATTGTCTTCAAGTAGACTAATATTATTATTTGTTAAAGATGATTTTTTTTTTTTTTAAAGAATATTGCTTGTCAAACAATTTTGATATCAAAAATGAAATAACACGTGATATGAAATGTTATTATATAGTTTTTCAGATACCGAAATATATAACTCAAGTGATGTTCATATTTAAATATTAATTAGCTTACCTGTATAATATAATAATATTATATCTTCACAATCTCATCGATAACATTCGATTTTTCTATTGGGTTAGCACAAATTGATGTATTTTTCTTCAATAATAAATAATATTTATTAGGTACTTGTTTCAATGTAGTTTAAAATCATCTTCACATATCAAGGAAATAATAATTGTTTATGATTAACTTAATCTTTTTATAAACAATAAGCATATATTATAATATTAAAATTATATGTACATTTTCGTATTATATTACAGCTATATCATAAAACGCACAAAAAAAAAATATCTAAAAAACAATTGAAATATTATAGTTTCAAGTGTACCTGAAATTTTATTTACCTGTTTCGTTGGGAAATATACAATTAAATAGAGTGGTAGAAATAATATATATTTATTATTTCATATGTCGCATCGAGTTGTAATTTAACCGTTGATAAATTCGATAATTTTTCGTAAAAAATTAATGAGAGTTATGAAATAGTTAGTCATGATACTTTAAAATTTGATATAAATGAAATTACGTATATTTTCCGTTATTATTATAACAAGATAATATCCTAATATCCTATATGCGTATTTTGTCGTAGTTACTATAATATTATAATTGTTTCGTTGATTACAATAAATTTTGTTTTTTTTTTTTATATCGCTTAATGTAGAAAAAAAAAAATAATAAAAAATAATGAAATTAAACGTGCATGAAACTTTGTTTACGCATCGCCAAACATTTATTTCGTTACATTTTATTTGTCGTCGCGTAATCCAATCAATTTTATACGTATTCGATCAGCTTTTCAAACTATTGAATGTAAAGGGGGGAGGTAAAAAGAATTAAATGTATTTGAGTTATAAAATGTACTATACAATAACGTAATATTCTATAACAGAATACTCGAATTACAAGTACGATTTACCATTAAACTTACACATATATTATCAACTGTTAGTCGGGGAGGAATAATTTATCGATTCATAAAACGTGAAACACATTTTTTTACATTGTACCCAACTAATAATCGTACTTAGGTAATTAATGTGACGCAGTAACTCGAAATATTTTATGATATTTTCACGAGAAAATAATTACGTTAATGTCCGATGTCCATTTAAATTTGTATTCGTATTTTAGTTCATTGAATAGTTTATATTCAGCATAATATTTTATTAAACGAAATTTGTATTATTAATTATTATTATCGTTTTGTTTTAAAATTAATTTTAAAAATATTCTATTAAAAAAAATATTGGTATTCGTTTTTTTTTTCATTTTATACTCCAATTATTGATAATTTATTATAACGTCTACACAATGAAAAAACTGAAAAAACTAACAAAATATTACCTAATTAAGTATTAAGCTATAAAGACAGAAATACCAAATCGAAATACGTTTTCCGAGGAAAAATAATTAATAACAATTAAAAAACTCAATGACTAATTATTCAGTGAGTCGTGAAAATATAAAGAATTATACAGTTTCGTTTTTGTACTGTAACTAATTATTACTTAGTATTCGGATGTGAATATCGTTATGGTTTATTATGCGTATAATCGAATGAAAAACCAACAACAATGTGCCCAATAAATAATTAATTCAGCGTACTTTCACGAAATAAAAAATAATATCACTCACACACACACACACACACACACACACACACACACACACACACACACACACACACACACACACACCGCAATATTGATTAAATTTTTAATTAAGAATGATTGATCTTTGAAATATTTCAAAATTCATTCATATAAAACCCTCTCGGGCGCTCGCTTGCAGATCACTTGACATTTCTAAGTTCGCCGGACTACCGCCGTTTACAAAACGGTGAGACGGTTGTGACATTACGGGCTATGATACATTGTCGGGTCTCTCTCCACAGCAATTGGGTTGATAGATGGTCTGTCATCCGTCTGTCCCTTTCTGCTCGCTGGCGAATAGTCCGCCGGTATCATTTGCATGTAATTCCAAAACTCGGATTTCCTACCTTTACACGCAAATCCCATTGACGTATTACCGTCCGGGTACGTATTTAAAACGATCAGTCTAGAAAAACAATTATCATCCTGGACCATGCCCAATCGCAGCATCCAAACCGTATAGGTTTACGCGATGTACGAGTTAGTGCGCGTTAACATACCAGCTACAGGCCGTTAAACGGTTTTTTTAAAATCTGAACGAGTCCAGAGATTGTGTTTTAGGTATAAGTACAATACACTTATCAACAATCGTTCAGTTTATAAATGTAGTGTATCATCGGTGTATAATAATAATCGTTACCGTAACAAACGTGACGAAGGAAAACTCGATTTATCGTAAAGTTTAGATCTGTTGAGAAAATATAGAAAAGTATTAAAAGATTCATCTACACTCTACGAAGTCCTCAATCAGAAACCTATCAAAAACAGAGTTCAGGCTTCACATTGATTTGCAAGATTTTATCATTTTAGTAGTATGTAATGAAAAGTTTCGCAATGAAATATATTTCACCTATATCCATAAATAATATAAAGATTTGTTTTTTCATATTAATAAATGATTAGCAATTATTTAATATAATATATTTAATTACTATGATTGATTATATTTATTAAACATTTACTAAATTTACAATTTATTAGCATAAGCATTTACGAATAACTTTCATATATGTCTTAATTGAAATTTAAAATGACCACAGAAATAATATCTATACTACAATAATATATTATAAGAATGTCTTTCTATTATGATTTTTTTACAGTGTAATGATATTAGCACACATCATTATTCTCTTAAATTAAATTATTCTATAAAAAGTACTAAACTAAATAGGTAGACCAAAATATTTATGTATATTAAAAGCATAAATGTTTTGCTATACGTATGTACAATAAACGGAATTTGACGTCATTGGAATGCCTTTGGTTATCAACACAATTTAAGATAATCCCTTTATTATAATCTCTATAAAGAATGAAACATAAACATTTTTATACAAACACGTTAATTCATAAGAATCCGCCAAGTAAGAACAGTATGTCATCGTCCAGATGCCGACAACTAAAAATCAATAGTATAAATAAAATAAAATAAAGATTAATATACTTATAGGATCTTATAGGAAATCACATAGTCACCATGAACCGTCAGGCATTTTTAAGAAATGCCAATACGAGAACTATGATCTCGACGACTCTTATTCACTATACTTTTTCCATTAACACGTTTTAACTTGGGTCAATCTCTTTATATCGGTGGATGATAGGACATCATACAGCCAACGTGTACCGTTAGGTGTTTCTGAAATGTTCCCATGTGATAATGGAACTGTGATCTTGCCGACACTTATTCGCTAGCCTTTTTACATTAAAACTTGGTTCAATCCATTTATATCATCAAAATTCTACGTTTTTCGACAAAATCCGTTGAAGTTAACCTACAAAACTACTTTGAAAAGACATAGAAACAACTCACCATAGTACACTTTATCGCGCACACTCATAAACGAGTTGTCACAATCCAGATAGTGTTTCGAAGCTATCCAGAATTCTTCACACAAAAAAATTTCACTAGAATTTTTCTTTCTCAATCCTTTCTCTAACTTTGCATATCAATCTCAATGTATTCAAATTTGGTTTATCTGGTTATCAACATAAAATATTTGTATTTAAAGCAGAGTTCATTCAGTTTGGTAAGAGTTTCGTTTAATGTTATAATTCGGTAACCCTTTTAATAAAAATCAAAAAATTGTTCGTAAATATAAATTTTATCATAATAATACTTGGGGCTGTCGATTTATGATTTCTTATAGAACTAGATATGAATATGGTTTTATTAAAATTTTAAACCGTAAAACTCAAAGTTGCAAATTATATTGAGAAAAAAATTTTGAGTTTTATATTTAGGCATAAAAGCAATCTAACAGTTCAAAAAACTTTTCCCTTAAGAAGAATAACTGTGTCAATATTTAAAAAAAGATTTCAAGCCCTACGTTAATAAATACATTAGTTATTATGAAACATTCAAAATTAAGTTCGTTAAAATTTATTTCCGTGAATATTAAAACATTTTTCGTAGTTTTTCTTATCCAACAATTTTTTTTTTAAGAATTTCATAAAATATGTCAAATAAGGTAATAACTAGACTAAATTCTCTACTAAAAGCATGTCCTACTTGTATTGAATTAGTATAGTATTAAACTATTGAATCATTATTCTATCCAAAAATGTGTCGTTATACATAAAAAAAGCTCATTTTAACCAATACATTCTCCACTTTGCACAGAATCTAAAGATATTGCAGGAATATGTATATGTAAATCAAAAATATAAAATGAAATATTACATGATATGATTAAAGATAAAATATTACATATAGCTGAGGAGCTATATTTATTTAAATAAATACAAAAATAAAAAGATTTAATGTTGTGTGATTAAATGCAATAAGAAATAATAAGATAGGCGCTTATTATTACTGCAATATTACACTTATTGATCAGTGAGCATATCTTAGGTACATCATATTGTAATCAAATCACATATATTGTCGACTATCGAACAAAGATTTCTAACAAACATACTATTAATCTATTTATAACTAACATTTCTACTTAATTTTTCAAACATGTGGACGAAGGTAATAGCAAGACATCACAATAATTTTTCCCATTAAAAATTTCCCTTGTTTAAACAACTTTATTTCCCCTTATCTTATTTATTTATTTATTCATAATCATTCATTTACCATTTTCATTTATCACTTTTCGTTTAACTTTCTTTGCTAATTTTCATGTTATTGCAACAAGTCGTACAAAATGTTATTCATATCCTCTATTTTTAATAAATTTTTATACTACACATTTTTTAATTTGAGTAAATTAGGGTAAATCCCCTTACACTCTCTCTAACAAGCTGATATAAGATTCACCATAGTCGATTATCGTCAATGATAAATGATAACTAATAGAAAAACTAAAAAAATACTTTTTTTTAAAACATTTGAATACTCTGTACTATATTGCTACTAGGTACTTACTATCTAGCCAGTAGTCTAATTAATTAGTATTTAGTATGTACACACTTCTCGAATCCGTATTGCACACTTTCAATTTCGGATTACACACACAGTGTCGGAGTTCACTAAAAAATAGGGCCTGGTTATTCAACATTTTCTATCTAAAATGTATACTATTTAAAAACAATTTTGATACAATATCTACATCTTAATATATAATATACTAAGCATATTAAAAAAAAAAAAAAAATTGTCCAGCTTAAAAGTATTATATCAGAAATGTATTACGTTTTAAATTTATGTTACTTATATTAATAACAAAAATAAGAAGGATGAAATGAGTTTGTATGCATTAATATATTTTTAAAATGGCAATAAAGGAATTGGATAATGAACTAATAAGTATATAACATCAATACCTTTTGAAAATATATTTACATAATATAATACATATTATAGTCATTGTATGTTGTTTTATTTATCAAATATATAGATTAAAAAAAAAAATAAAATAATTCAATAAAATAGTTTCTCTTTTAAGACATGAACTAAACAATGAAAAACTTTTAATGTCTTAAAAAACACAATGCGAGTTCTTGTAATTTTATTTTTTATTCATTGACAAAATATTCTACAGTAACGCGTGTAATATTATTTAGGGCATTTCACGATAGAAGTTTTTCTTACTTTTACATTTATTTTCCTTGATGATAAATTATTTCTATTCAAAGAGAGAATATAAAATAGAAGAATGCCTTGGACTAAATAATACAACTTTTAAATGCAAAATGCAAAATAGATGTGTGTCATAAATATATTTCAACGTAATTAAATTATAATATTGTAAGTCAATTTAAACATAGTATAACTACCACAAAACAATTAAAACCATTTGTTCTTTACTAATTCGTATATTAATTAAATTATTTTTAAAAAATACCTATTTTAATTATTGTAGCATCTAATAGAAGATAAAATAATTATGATTAATTTTCATAAATTATATATTAAATATATATCTTTTATTTAAAGCAATTAATTTAAAACTAAAGAATGTTACGTTGAAGTTGTGAATACATGGTAATTGAGTTTTAACACTTGATAGGTATATTTCTAAAGGCTTAGTTTAGTGAATTATACGAATTTTAATAAACTATAATTTAATATAATAAATGGAATATATTGGAATATAAATACAATGAATATGCTCTGTATAAAACGTATTTATTTATTGTATAATTAATTACATATACTGTTTGTTGTTAATTGTACTTTAATTATTTTAATAATACCTACAATTATTACAATGTCACGACAATATTTAAGAGGTGCAATGAAAGAAAACTTAAATTAAAAAAGAGAATAAGAATAAAAAATTATCTGAGACGTTAGATAAATTTTTAGGTAAAAAATCATGTATACTTTAATAAAAAAAAGTTCACTGATATACATAATTAACATTATTAATAAACTTATACACATTTAACATGTAGTATTTATTTGCAATATGTTATATTAATTTTTAAAATAAAATACTATACATTATGAATATTGAATCCTTGCATGTATAATAATAAGTATATAGGTAATAATATTATATTTATATAATATAGATACAACGTTTTTATATAAATATCAATATATGGTTGAAAACATAATTATACAACTTAGTTATTAATATTTAATATTTACTAGTTCACTACACCTAATATTCTATATGCAATGTGTAATATAATTTTAAGATGTTGTGTAAAAAAAAATGAACTTATACTTTCATAAAATCTATGAATAAATAAATTAATCAATGTTATTTTTATATATTAAATATTTAAATGAAAAAGATAATATTAATAATAAATTAATAAATTAAAAATAAAATCCGAGTAATATGAACAAATTTAGAATTAAGAAGTACATATTATTATTATATTCTTTGTATTTTACATAAGTATTCGTAAAATTCATGATTACGTTGAGGATTCAATAAAATAAGAGAATCAAATTATAGTCATAAACTTGACCCCCATTTGAGTTAATTAGGTTCTAATAATAACCGAATAAGGGATTATAATTTAAAATACTATTATAAAATAGTTTAAATTGTTATACACAGTTAAATAACTGTTTTTTTGTTGTTTATTTGTTTATTTAATAAGATAATATTTTGTTAAAAACATTATTGCACCACAATATAATTGAAGGGTTTAGTGGATAAAGGTGTTAACTGACATTTCTGAAATTGTTCAGGAACATTACTTTTGTATGTAAATACTAAATAATTATGGAACTTTTTTGATATTCAATATATCAAATAACTTATAAGAAGTGAAATATTGGTCTAGGGATACTCTTTAATACACTATAACTTTTTTATTATACTATAACACATTTATTTATGCAATAAAATGCATTTTAAAAAAAATGTAAGTTAACACTTTTATCCATTAACCCCTTCAATTATTATAGTATTAGTATTCAAATTTTTCCCAGAAAAACGATATTGAGTTAAAGAATTATTTCACATAAATAAATTATAAAATTATTAGATTATTTATAAAGTACATAGATATACATATATTTGAGATAAATCTTTTTTTAAAGTTTTATCATCTATAATTAATATAATAAAACAATATATATAAATAAACCTAAATGTCTTATTCAAAACACAATTAACATTTATAAAATTTTGTACAAATTTTACAATTAATCAAGTTATAAAATTCAATTTTTTTTATCTTTGTAAAGTATAATTTCTTTCAATAATTAGATAGTCAAATAGTAAATAATAATAATATAATAACGATGACTATGCGATGTTTCGACGAGTGTAAAATCAAAACCTCTCATTATACGTTCACGTATATGAGTGGGCGACAGAAATGTCATCGAGAATCGCGCGTTAAACAAATCGTTTTTTGATTAATATTATATCAATTGTGTCTCTGCGGGAAACACGATTAGCGCGCATGTGTGCGGTTAATCGAAATGTCGAATTGTATTTATTTTATATATTTTTATTTTTATTTTTTTCATTCTATCGAGTGAGAGAAGGGATTAGTAATAGCGCGTCATTTCAAGACTTGATAGGATATTTGTTTTGTCGCGCCGTCGACGGGGGTGCATAATGTCGACAACCAATGTAAATTACATAGCTGATTGGATCGGATAAAAAACTGATAATAATAAAACAACGGAAATTTAAAAAAAAAATAAAATAATAATACTCCACTCGACCAGCTTTTTATATGCGGGTTTCCGGTGGTGGCTTTCACACGATAATTCCCGACAGGTCCGGGGAGAAAAACGCGACAATGAGAGATTAACGTGAAATCGGACGGACTACCACCCTTCAAAAGCGGTTTGTGTTCTTGTGAGGAGGAACGATATATACCATGGTTCTGCAGGCTCGGTAAATAACATAATGCATACAGAGCGATTGGCGGTTATAAGTACTGTATCGATTTTTCGAGTCTACATAATATATTTGTATACATATATTAAGCAGAGAAAACTGCAAACAATTGATCATAGACAAGCCATTTTCATATCAATTTAAAGGGAACAACGTTTTTCGAAAAAATTTTTTTTGCGCATAATTTTTTATACACATTTAAAAATTTTAAAATTGTTTTTAACAAGCATCAAGTAGTTTTGAAGGTTCTGCAAAAAGAATCATGTGCTATTTTCACACAAACAATTGAAAATTATAATATATTAGATTCCAAGCGAAGTGAACTTAGCTACTGGCTACAAGTACTTTTACAAGTAAAAAAAAAAAAACTATATTTTGATCAAGTCATTCGTAGCTGGGTAGATTTCGGATGAAAAAGTGTGTGTATAGATTGTACATCAAAAAAGTTATTTTTTTTAAAAAAAATAATGCCATTAGGAAACTTAAATGGAAATAAGAGATATCCAAAAATCGTAACTATATTGATATAAATTATTTTTAAGTAAAATTCAATAACGCCACTAGTATTAAATTAAATGATAGTGGTAGTAACACCACAATTCAATACAAAATTATTTATTTAATCAAATATTCTAATTGGATGATATTAATTTCCTTAAATTATAAATAACTATTATAGTTTTAATATTTTTTTATTTCAATGAAATATTTACGTTTTTCATAATCCAACGTCCAAACGGTATAATTCTCAAGATAGACTACAAAAAGTCATTTAAAACAATAACGTTAAAATTCATAAATTCATTATTATATTGATATTGGCACGATAAAACGTTCGTTCTGTATGCATCCGTTTTGTCGTTAAAATGTACCGTTTCCGCCCTTACATGAACCACCACAACAAGTGGTGTAGTTAGTGATGCTGATTTATTGTCTACATTGTTTATAAAAGTAGAACGTTTCTGAAATTCCTACGCATATATTTAGACGTCGAAAATAATATACATTTCAATGATAGTCGACCGAGGCAAGCGACGAAACGGTTTATTTTCGTGCCTAATGTTGCTCACACAATATTATATTATTTATATTTTACGTAATTTTTAGTATTATACCATCATAATTATTGGATACAGAAAGGAGGATTTATTTCGGAGCAATATGGAAATATTTATACTTGGACATAAATATTATTATATTATTATTGATATGTTACGTAATCGGTCATTAGGATTTCGCGATTTATAATCATCGTTATCAAATTATCTTCAACAAGATTTCGTTTTATCAATTATCACGATAATATTATAACATTGAAAATTTTTTCCATTTTTAATCTAAACGATATTGGTTAGAAAAAAAAGATTTGTTTTGGGTAATCGTTGAAAGTATCAAAAATTTTCTACAAACCATTAATTTCACTTAATTGTACAAAATATTATAAAAAAATAATACTTTATTCCTAAAATTCGTACTTTTTTTTGCATGCATTCACTGTATTCTTAAATTAGTTTATTATTCCATAAATATCGCATCGTAATTTATTATAATATAATCATTAAACAATTTTAGTAATTATAGATGTTTTATAATTTTTTAATTAAAAAGTATAAATCGGTGGTTCTCAACTTTTCTAAAGCTATGACGTCCTTAGGAAACTAATGTTTTTCAATACCACTTAAGTAAATACCCTGTAAAATTTTTTTTAAAAAAAACTTTTCCATACAATTTTTTTTTTAAAAAATCAACATATAGGAGTGTTCTGTGGCATTCGTATTCAATGGCGATGGAATAAATTTGAACTTCAAATACAAAAAAAATATTGCTCATCGCTCCCTTACTGCCCAAAACAAGTTTAGTGCCTCTCAAAAGGATTTCAATGCCGTCCCCAGCCCTATCCCGGGATGCGTTATTTTTCTCATTGAGAACCACTTGTTTAAATATTTAAGCGAATATTTTACGAAAATTGTATTATGACAATGTATCCTTAATGTTAAAATCTCGTATAGGTAGGAAAAATCTATGTACATTACTTTTGATAAAAAAATAAATCACATCATTATTATATAATCTTGAAATTACACAATATTATCCTTTTTCTATGTACCAAGTAGGGTTGTGAAAAAAAAATAGTGTATACGATTAATATCGAATCTTTAAAATAATCATCTGTGTTTGATTTTACATTTTTATATAAACTTACAAAATGGTTAGATTATAGACTGATAATAATGTGAAAATTATATTATTTTTACCGGTCCTAATATTGAATTATTTTATCATATATTGTATTTTTATATTCATCGGTTGAAATATATTTTAGACTTTTACGATGGTTGTTAATGTAGTTTTATTTTCACATTATTCTATTTTTATATAGACAAAGTTTTGATTGTATAATAATATAGGTATTATTTTCTGCTAATGACTTTAAAGTTTCGAAAATTTACATTTGAACCTTGTACTCGAAGTGTTGGTTACTTATTTTATTTTATCATAAAGATAAAAACATTAAAGTTATTTTTATGGGTTTACAAATAGAGATCTGAAAAAAGCTTCAAATAATGACTAAATTTATGTTCATAATAAATAATAATATAATACATTTAGGAAATAATTAGTTTCATAAAATGCGTTCATCTGCGTGTATTTATGCATGGCATTTTTAAAATTATAAAATTTAATTGCATCGTAGCGTCTTAAATGTAAGGGTCTTTCTTTATTACATAAATATACAAGAAGTAAAAAATTAACATCGTTAATAAATAATTAAAATCAGATTTTTTTTTTAATTTATAGTACACTAATTTTAACTCTAATTATTTATAACATTTTATTTATTCAATGTTTTTAAGTCGTTCTGTAATTGCATTCAATCCATGTTATAAATATTATGATTAAACACAATATATATTTATTTTTTCATCAAGTTAAAACTTTAATAGTAATAATATTTCATTTTTAAAGAAATAAAAATATGAAAAAACTATATATTTTTTTATTTATTAGTTTATATACGATCAAATTTCATTTGAAAATTAAAATCGAGGAAAACGTCAACCGAACGATATCAAAATAAATGATGATAACGAATATCATCTATTGTCATAACGCGTAGGTACACTATTTTGTTTTATTACCTATGGTACGTAATCAATTATGATTCTGATCCTTCGCTTTCATCGAACAAAACTGAGTATTTTATAATGTTCTATATTTTTTAGTTTGATGTGCTCAATTAGTAAAGAACGACCAAATTTCATTCGATGACATGACATAACGAGATGGAAAAATAAATCATAAATCTTTGGCATACGCATATTTTATCGTAATAATAATACCTATAAAATAATAATGTAATATATATATATATATATATTTATATTTTTCTACATTTTTGATGAATAATAATGAATGGTATTATATGCAACCTATTGAAATATATTATTTTTATAGTTTATTCTCATATCGTTTATATGAATTTTATTTTTATAAATTGATATTATGAATTAAAATATATCGTTATTTAAATGTAAAATCGATATTTTATTTGAATACTCGTCTGCAACTAGACTTTGAATTTATCTAAAAAATAACTTACTAATTCAAATAATCAGAATAGAATATAGAATAGACAATGTGGTCATCATGAATTTAATTAATATTAATTTGGAAACATTATATTGTTTATCGTGTTGTAATTGTAAGTTGTATTTATAAAATAGGTTAGAATTACGATTAAATGAAATAATAAACATCATAACATTGTTAATCTTGTCCGAGATATATTAGGTATTTTATATTTAACTTCGTGTTATAGGAAAAAAATTATCTAGGTATTTTAATTTAAATAAACGTTTCATTGATTGAAATTCGATAAAATAATGAACCAAATTATTTTTATTCTCATAAATTTATATATTTCTATACGAGTATATAATTGTTTTACGTGTAAATAATCTAGATTATCGTGTGGTTGAATTTAACATAAATCAATTAACTCGTTGGATAATCCGTGGATTATTTATTATAGAAAATTATATTTTCCGTTTAAATAAATGTATTAATTTTAAATCGCATTTATGATATTTAACCAAGTGAACCGTTCTAGATACCGAGAAAACTCAACGAGGCAACGAATTCGTTGCATAAAATGGCACGATAGTATCGCTGAAAACAATTTTTAAAAATCGCAAATATTATAGGAAATTCTTAAAATATTGTATAAAATACAAACAGCTACTATGTGATAAAAGCTGTCTCTCACAGGTAGAACACAAAAGAATCGAACGATATAACGAGTTTCACACCCGCACCTAAGTCCTTACTGCAAAACCCAGATAAGTCCACTTTTTTTAAATCGTTTAAAACAAAGTAATTTATATTTTATTGAGCCAATATTTTTCTAAAATTAATTTAGTTGCATATTTTATATTCTACACATACTTATATATGCATACAGTTATGAATTTTGAAGTTTCAAAAAAAACTAAATTGAGAATTAATTTGTTTCTAAAATTGAGGGTAGCATGTGGACCTATGTGGTTCTTACACATATAAGTGTTGAAATTTTTATTACTTGGTAATTACATTTTAATATTATACTTTCCTAAACAATTCTATTTTTTATATTATAATTTATTCCCATTGTGTACAGTGCGGTCATATTCGTGCAACAAGCATGAGTCCAAACATACATGATTGTTGCAGCAGTTCTAAAAACAAGCAAAGTACTTTTTTGTAATAACTCTTTAAATAATAATTGGACGTATACGGTTGTTTCAGTTATTTTTAGAGAATTTTTTTCTTTATCAATTTCAGCTGAAAAGTGATTTTACGAAAAAAATAGACTTGTCATGTTGCAACATTCACGTAATTCACTTATTATTTATTTTCAAAACTATTATTTTCTTACTAGTTACTAAATATATATATTGTATTATTGTATTTGTTAAAATAGTGTTGAGGACATTATTTTTGTGTGTAATTTTATTGTATACTTACGATTTTAACAACAATGTTAAGTGATGTTATTGGCCGATGACTTTTATCCAAATAAATTGTTCATGATTTGAATAGTGGCCAATGTCCAAATAAAAATGTAAAATAATATCTCACATATTCCATTGAAAAATTATAATATTCTAGAACTCTGGCAGATTGTCCAGACTTTTAATTTCGTAAAAAATCGGCAATTTAATTTTAAAGTTTTCCTAAAATTATCTTTATTTAAGCCATAGTATATAACTATTATTACCACCAGTGGGATACAGACTTTATGAAGATTCGGGTTCTCCCGACGTATTTAAAAATTTTCTAATTCTCTATTGGACCAGCCGCCTACTACGATCGTTTCGTTAATCAACGTGGCATTTATGGGGCCGGTTTAAAGACAGATCGGATCAATTCGGGGATTAAAATATGGGCGACGAGGGTTTCATTACTATCCCTTCGCGGTGAAATCTATAATAATATTATGCTGTAACGAGCAGAGATCGAAAACCAAAACGGTCATGTCTGTGATCCGTTGTAATTTATATTGCTCATTTGTTCCGATCAACAGTCCTAAATTCGGCAAGCGTTGGTGGCAGTGCGATAATAATTAACGTGATTCTCGTATACTTAAAATACACGAGAGTTGGATGACGAATTCACCACAATAAGGAACGTTGAAGTATTTTCGAAATAATATTAGACAGATAGAAATTATTTTAATTCTTCCAAGGACAGAGAATAAAATATTATTTTCTTTGTTTGTACTGTTTTAAATTCAAATCGTCATCTTGTTTTAATGTTTATTAAAAAATATCCATTGTTTTTTTTTTTTTTTTTTTACAAACATTTTATATTAATAGAGTTACGCGATTTTACCCAAGATTGGAAATGATAACTATTTTTTTAAACTTGTTAATTGAGTTATTCTAAACACATTCAAATTATCTTAAACAAATCGAATTTAATAATTTTTAAAACTAATATATCATGTAGTTTAATTTATAATATATTATATTATATATACCAAACCTTACATAAACTTTCATATTATATAAATGGGAATTTGAAAATTAAAATATATAAAAATAATTAAATTTCCTATAAAATATTTGACTTATTTCATACATAAATAATTAACTCGTTAAGTTAAAAGTTAATATTTAAGAAATTGTAAATCTTTGCATAGTTAATAACAAATTAATTTAACTTCAAATTAACTCATTAATGTTTAGATTTAATTTTTGGGATAAATAACATGTTTTTTTTTTTGTAAAAAAACAGATTTATTAAATTAAGTGGAATGCAGTGTACACATAAACATGTGTTCATTCAAATTATTAGGTATTTTAGTAGGTATTTACATTTTATAATACAATTTAAATTAATTATTTAATGTATTTAATATTTATTATTTTTAGTTTACAAAGATAATATAATAGAGGTTAAGGATTTAGCTTTATAATTTGAATAGGGTATTCATATTATATTATATAATATATAACACAAACAATAACAAAAAGGAAACCTTTTGAAATCCTAGTTTAACTTTTTGCTAACATATCAACAAAATATATTTGAAATTTGAATATTATTATATAAACGAAACAATGACATAATGTTTGATATAATAAATATGTTTATATTCTATATACACAAACTGTTTGATAATAATAATTATTTGCATCATGATATGGAAAAAATAAATGTGGTTTACAATTAAATAATTGTAAAGACTTAGATTTAATTTTATATTTCTATAAGATATATAAATATAATTTTAAAATTATTCGGGAGAAGAAATGTCTTCAGATAGGTATATCACATTATATTTTTACTAATTACAAAACAAACAAATCCTTAAATCATAGTTATTTTTAATTATTCAATTATATACGCAAATCAATCTATAAGTTAATAACTATTAACCAAACGCAGAAAAATAATTTAAAATTGAAATTTTAAACAATATAATATTATGATAAGAGTATTTTGTTTAGATTTTAGTAGTACACTAAATAAATTATAAAAATTTAACTCACGATATTCCTTATGTTTTTATGGTAATGATTACGATATTTTAAAATAGTTTGCATCTATCTATAGTCTATACCACTAAATAATACCTAGTCAGCAAACAAAGAAAAAACGAAATAGAACGATAAAAATACATTGTTAAATTTTCAAACAATATTTATGGAAGATTCATGTGATGTTTAATGATTATACGTAAAAAACTGAAAGAAACTGTCAAAATATTTGTGGTCTGATAAATTGTTGCATTAACTACACCTGTGATTTCTCTAGAAAACAAATTGTACAGATTAAGTCACAGTTACTAATAACAAACCAAAAAAGAAATTAGTGTATCGCATATTTTGGATATAATATAAATCAATAATATAATAATACATAAACTATTTGTATTTTAATGTTATAATAAAAATAAAATATTCCAATTCACTTTTAATAATCCAAAAATAAACAGCGAGTTATATATTGTGTAGAGAAAAAATTAAACACTATTAAGTCAAAACAGTCGGAAATTTGACCAATGTAAAATAATATTTTACACATAAAGATATAATGTTAGATATTGTTTTGTGGTCAATTTGGTAAAAGGTATGTAAAAAAGTTTATGTGCAATTTATACGCGAATGAATAAATATACCTATTTTATTCAAACATTACTTCAGAAACATTAATATTATAATATAAAATAAATGTGTTTAAATTACTATTTTAAACTTTTATTTTCTGAATGAGAACAATAATTTAATACCTTCGGTAACAACAATACTACTTTTCAATAAAATACTTTTGGTTATTAAGGCGAAACAACTAAAATATTACTAAATAATATGTATAGAACTCAACGAAGTTGTGAAATAAAATGTTTTATTCTACAACGATTATCTATATTTTAAGCGAAACTATAACGCCCAATACAATGTAATAATACATACAAATTATAGTACAATTTAATTTTCGTTTATAATCGTTCGAAATCTAATGCGAACTTGTAATCTGACTATTGTTTAATAAATATTATTATTATAGCTTTGCATTTAAAAGACTGAGTGTTTAGTTGGTGATTTCAACATCTCATTTTTGACCATTTAGATCATACGTATTTCGTAATATAAAATCGTAGTGTGCTATAGTCTGGATCCTAGAACTAAGAATAATTAATGATATTTTTATTGTGTGTTATGTGTCTAAAACGATCATCTTCTCCGACTGGTATAATATAAGACCGGATATTAATATTTACGAACGCTGTCTTTTGCACGTCAAAATGTTACGATGTATAGAAATTCACGTCATATTTTCTCATGTACCCCCTATAGTGTAGGACTAGACTTCTTTACCACTTTTCGTGCATATAATATGACTGAGCGATTTCAGTTTTAAAGTTTGAAAACTGTTAACAATATTTTGTTAAATAATAATTATATGTACCAACATGGCATTTTTATTTAATAGTCGAACGCTTTTATAACCACAAATATTAACATAATTTAATTGTAATACTTAATTTTTGCTAAAAAAAAAAAAAAAAATATCAATTATTTCTTTACTAATAATAAGTTGAAAAAAAATTTTCATAATTGTTATCATATATTTCTCTATTTTACGTAAAAGTGATAAAATATATATATGTGACGGTATGCATATTTATATGGTATACGATATATGTATATAAATATACATGTTATATATGTTAATTGTTTATATTTTATTTACATATATATTTTTAAACTGTGATTGAACCTATGTTAATAACGAAAATTTGTCAGCGGCTTCTGATAGAATTAACTAGAAATGGGAAAGAATAAATCACAGAAAAATTAACAAAGTTTTAACAGAGTTTTCGGGATAACTAGGTAAAACCAATCGATAAATCTAATATAATATGACCCTTGATACTTAAATAACTTTTGAAATGTTAAATATTTAGGAATATGTCAGTGATAATATTAATTATCGGTGAAACATTTATATATTTTGTCTAGTTTATTTAATTGATAATGCACGTTAAATCGTTTCAAGAAAATCAGTTTGCGTGTTTGCGATGATGTTTCTAAAGTTGTTAAAACACATATAGAAGATAACATGTTTATGAAATTATTGATTTTACAATAATGTTCACGCCAATACATATGCGCTTGACACATATGCTAGTAAGAAAACTAACATAAAATCCACATGGTTATAAATTTATAATAATGTGACACTGTACAATTCAATATTTTATCCGATGCGTCCATATTTATGACAATACAAACCTGTAATATTTTATAGGTGTGTAGGATCACGATTACGCATTCATTTCGACTTTCAAACTAATCCCAATCCGGCACTAATTGACCATTAAAATATTTCGATAGGATAAATGGTTAAACTCAAACTAGTTTCGATGAATTTATAAAGTATTTAAGTTTGAATATGATTTTAAAAAAAGTACACAAATTAATTAACGCGGATCGTATAGAGTGCGAGCGGTTTACGCAGGTTGGCCGACTTGTGGTTTTGCGAGCCGACGTCACGCTATTACATTATGATGATAATTACCTAATCGTTATCTCGCGATGTATTCCGAATTACAATACTCTTAAAGTGCCTTTTTTTTCGTTATAATGAAAATACGGTGAAAATCATATTGGTTAATTTAAGATATATTAAATTAATTTAATTCAATTTTGTTGTTGTATCATTATTAAAAAATAATCGATTAATGAACTGAAATTTGTTTTGGGTACCTAACTATATAAGTACTGTTTGTGCATAGTACATCATATATTTTTAAATTTAAATTTAAATATACTACTTATTTTTTAATGGCATAAAAAATTAAGAAATTTAAATATTATATAGTTTACAGCGAGAAGTGGCTTTGGTGTTTTCAATAGATATAATTAAAGAAATACTAAATAGTAATTCTAAGTCCTAATAAGAGTATATAAAATACAGAAAAATTATAATTATTAAAAATATTGTTGAATACAGTACAAAAAACCCTTAATTACTTTGAAATATTGTTAATTTGTTAATTAATAAAATAAACTTTAAAAGTACCTATACTCATCACTTTGTTAAATTACGATTACGAAATATCCCTTTGTGCATTAAGAATTAAATAAAACCGACTTTATATATTTGTCTTAAAACGAAATAATAATGGATGGACGGCGAAAATGAGTCAAGAATCCATTTCTGATACTACTAAACTTTGTAATAATTGGCAATTATTATGCGTTCGAATTTTAATTAATCTTATATAAAAAATATAAAAAAAAAAAATAAAAACGCAATAGATTTTTCGATATTCGACATTTGAAAGATTTTCCGTTGCGCGACAAAAGATTTCTCACCAGTCGCGTAGTAGGGTGTAAAAAGTCATCCTTTACATATTATTATACTATTGAAATATCGTTTGTGACACAACAAGTTTTTCAAGTGAAAAGCATCGAAACCCTCTAGACTATATGGGAAGACTTTTTGATCGAGTACAGCCGCGTGAGACCACTTTTCGTGACTCAAATGCGTTTTATAAGTAAAGATATTATATATATATATATATTTTGGTAATGTTATATAATAATATTATGTTATTTTCATAAATTCAATTTTCAATACTTTCAAATTTTCAATACAAATATGTGAACATTTTCGTTGTGAAAATCTCCGTGAGGAAGGAGTATATAATGAATCATTTATCCAAATAATATACACGTTATCGAATCGTAAAGTATACCTGAATTCGAATTCAAATCCGAAAGAATCGAATCAAACGACCAAATAAAAAGAAAGTTATATATATTTATCCATAAAATTGGTTCCGTTTAAGTAATAGGTTTAAAAGTCCATTCTATGATTATTTTTGCAGTACACATTTATTGGGTTTAAAGCTAAACAAAATGCGAATACGGAGATGGAAAATATTGTAAAAAATATACAAGTCACGTCTTTCGTGTCGCTTGTGCAAACAATAATATTATTACTCAAGTGTATATCCACGTCGTTTCTGAATTCAGACTATCACATGAAAAATTTGATGCGAAAAAAACGGGTAAATGGCTCATTACTATTTTTTATTTTATTTTATTTTATTTTGTAACAAACCTGTTTTATTTTTTTCAGCGGAAAGTAGATATTTTTGTATTTTCGAAACGTGATAGGCCTTTAAATTCGTATGATCGAAAATTGTATATTTTTTTATATCTTTCGACAAACAACATATTATACCAATAGCATATTTAAGCAATATTGAAATACCTATTGGTTTTTAGACATTTTAATCAGTTGTATATTTTTAAATTTATTTATACTCATCCTTTATTAAATGTATATTTATTGTATGATAATATGTTATATGAGCATATTATAAATTATTTCTAGTTATTTTATACATAAAGTATACTGTTAAAATCGATATAGCTGATAACATATTATATAATGTGACTTTCGTTAAACGTTATACATATTGCAAATGTAAATCTAAAAATTACTAAAATAATGTGTGATTGTGTTTAACCGATGAAATAAATCGAAATATGATCTTATTAAAGTACAATATGTAAGTATTCCATTATCTAATAATAATAATAATAATTGGTGTGTAGTATTTTTCCAACTATATATACTCGTATACTAGTTGATCAATATTAAAAATTTTATATAAAAATACCATTTAAATTCGAATTTAAAGTCCAAGTATATTTTACAACTAATAAAATGATAAAAATGTTATTTTTGTTATTAAAAAATGTATAAAACTAATTTTGTGACGTAGTTTGACATCGATATAATTTATACTTATATTTATTTAAATTTTATTTACATTAGTATATTTTATTCAAATGTTTGTTATAATTTGTTTTTCCAACTATATATAACATATATATATACAGTGCCGCAACTTGGTATATACTGGTGGGTGTGCAAGCAAATATTATAGGGCCCATGTAACCAAGGACCTAAATACCTAATAGATCCTTAAAAGAAATTTCACTTATTCTTTGTAGCTATACATTATTTTACACAAATAGATTAGGAGCAAAGTGGCTTGAAACTCCTAAAACAGTTAATTGGTTTTTCTATCTCATACCACTTAAAATGTAAAAAACCATCAGCTGCCAAAACATAACAAAATTAAAATTATAATGGTCAATAAGAATATTATATTGGTGTTATTTATTAATTCAGCCCCTGCCATTTGAAATTATAATTTTGATATGATTGTAATTAAAATGTTGTAATATAATAATAATAATTATGATTTTAATGTACCTATTCATTAATTTATACTTAAAAAAAAAAATTGATACTACCTTGTGAAACATCTTTATTAATATTTAACATGTAATATATCTAATTAATAATTAAAAAAATAATAAAATTAATAAAAATTAAATATTATTACATTTGAGTACCTAATTAATACATTTAAAAAAAAAATTGTTATATCTATTTCAAAAAGCTTTTTTTCCTTGCTTTTTGATTTGCAAAAATATCAATTATGTGATCGATATTTAATTCGTTGGTACATGCTCAGACATACGTTACTCTTACTATAAAAAATCCTTTTATTTCTAGATAATATGTAAATAATTTAATTTCTTAATACACAGAATTGTTATTATTAGCATTATTAAATAATAATGGTTCTTATAGTCTAAAAATGTTTCATTCTGATGAGACATAATAAGTTGTAAGTTAGTAACCATAATAATATTTAGAAAGAATGTTCCAAATAGTTCGGCCACGGGCCTATTAATATGAATTAATTTGGGGCCCGGGGCCCAGGGGTTTCTTGCACCCCTAGCACCCCCGGTAGTTGCGGCACTGTATATATATGTGTGTGTGTGTGTGTGTGCAATATTTTAAATATAAATGATACAGATTTTTTGTGTAAAATCAAAGTATTAATTAATTAATTTTATTCACAAATGCGAATAAAATCAATTGGATTGTATAATCGATTAATTATATAAGAATAAAAGAACAAAGCCTTGATGCATCAGTAGAAAGTTTTTAGTGTTTCTAAGAAACAGAAAAACAACTTTACAAACAAGTTTAATTGGATTTCACGAATTTTGGTTGATTTAAAGAATAGCAGGTATGTGATTAATGAAAAAAAATACGAAAAAAGTTTTAGAAATATTTAAATTCGTATAAATAATTGTTTATTGTAACACTCAGGATGATTTCACTCTTGGTGGATTTTATAATAATAAAAAAAGTTAAATATTTTCCTTATCATCAAACTACGATGTTTTTTCTGATTCGTTCACTGTATGATACTCTATTAACCAATGTCGAAATATCCTTTTTGATTATTTGATTAGTATGAATTGATTAATCGAAGTTAGGGAATAAAATATAAGTGCGCGGGTTTAAATTAGATTATGACAATATGAAGTTACTTAAAAATAAAATATCGATTGTTTTTTTTTTTTTAGGTTGTAAATATACAATTGTGATTTTAAAAAAACACACTGACCATTCTCCAAAAAATAATTTAAATGTGTTATTTATATTTTATCAATAAAAAATATACCTTTTAAAATTTTTTTTAAATAATATAAAATAAATATGAGTGTTTTCATAAAGAGTAATAAATAAAACATATTGAATTACACGCTTAGTAACATTTATATTATTTTATTTAAATTATAAAAAATACAATCATAACAATATCAAGTTAGTTATTTGTATATTCGTTTTCTTTGGATAAAATACTCTCTTGATTCACAATTAAAGCATCAAACAATTGTCTATATTTATTCTAATTAATTTTAGGTTGACACATTTTTTAATATATTAAATTATATCGTTTGTAATCTATTGTTTATTGTATAAATATTGATATAACAATTAAAGATTTACATTATTTGTTTACGTCCAAATTCAATATATATATATATACATAGTATAGCTTGAAAATAATGCTAAAGAATAATATACTGAAATTAAACATCTTAATTATTATAATAAGAAAACAGGTGTATTTATTAGCATATTCTTTTGCGCAACATATTATCTACCAGGTAAATAGAATTATTATTATTTTTATATATTAGTTTGTACATTAAAATATTTGTATTTAATTGATTTTAATTAGAAAAAGAGACAACCTTGTGGTTCTAAGTTTATACTTCATTATTTCGATACTCAGAGAGGATAGAATTCTATCTGATTATATCTGATTAGGTCTTTATCCGAACCAGATAACCAGGTTAGGTTAGGATTGGTGGAAGGCTATAGCGTAGATTTGAATGCAACGATAAATAATTACTTTCGAATAAAAATATTCATAGTAACGTTCGATCGACGGCCCTGTATAAATATTTTGTAATAAATTATAATTGGATTAATTTAATACTATTCAATATAATTTAAACCAGTTTTTCTCCGTATTTTTATAGCTAAACCGACGTCGTTGATACGTACAAAAATGACTTTTATTTAAGCCTGTAAGTTAATTAAGTAAATCGTCGTTTGACAATGGTTTTATACTGTTACAATTTATTGGATTATTACATAATAAATTGAAAACAATGTATTTAATAGAGAATTTTTTTTTTAAAAATAGTGGGAAGGCCGATTATGGACGTTCCTCCTTCGTCCCTTCGGTCCTTGGATAAATTAGTGGTTTATTATAATTATTAAGATTTGAATGTAATGATATTGCATTAGAAAATACGATTCTGAGCGAATCTCAATATATTGCAATATATTATACTGTTAATCCATTCCAAAATTTACCACGAATGTAAATTACATATGTAAATATGCAAAATAAATTTCAAATCCCTACGAACAATATTCAAGGAGTTATCATTTTGTGATAAAAATTATCAGTCACGATTTTCAAAATATTTTGTAAATATATTAAATAGTATAAAGTAAGCTTCTAAAAAAAAAAAAAAAAAATACAATATTGCGTTTCGAGCGTTAAATAATAGCTCTCCTGAATGACTTCATAGTACTGTGATTAGAACCCTTTCGTTCTAAGCCAGCGACGTTTCTCCTTCTCCATTCGTTTTATTACCTATAAATAACTAGGTACTAATAACGCTCGAGCACGCTCGCTCGCTTTGCGAATGTTATCAATTATCGTTACTATTTAATAACTTAATTAAACACAATCGGACGTTTTTCTCGCGCAATCGGTTCAACACGGTTATACGTCATAATATATAATTATATCCATCGAGAGAACTGTATTATGAAAAGACCTTAAAGATTAATTTAGATGTCATAGTTGAATACGTGTGCGTAATACTATGGGTCCCGTGCACATATAAGAACGAACGAAGATAAATTCCGAACACGTTTGTGCATTATTAAGAAGAGCGCACGCGGGTCCTTGATAATAATATTTTATTGTGCTTGTACCGCTCGGCCCGACGAAATACCGTTAAGTTTAATTAATGGTTTTTCTCGTTTCCGTTTTGAATCAAGCAAGCGAAAAAATAATAATAATTATTATTATTATTGTTGTTATAACGTCCAAAAGACATAGGATTAACATTCAGGGTTAAATAATATAATAAATCGACGGACGCTAAAATAAATTTAATAGGAAAAAAAAAACCACCAGTGTGTTTCGACTTTCGGTAAACACACGACATATATATTAAAACTTAAGCGGGACGACGAATATGGTAGTGCATTAAAGGATTTTTGGATAACGTCGTCGTCCGCGTTTCGTAATCATAAATGCGGTGTGTGATCTTTGAACGAGAAAAAAATAATATGTAATATTACAAAAAAAATTCAAATAAATAACTCGACTATTTCTTTTACTCTTTACTACCCCTGTCCCCCTCGGTGCCATTGATGTTCAATGTAAACGTTATCGACATCATCCGGTAGCAACTTTCGCGTTTGTGTGCTATGCGGTAGTATATGTCACATATATTACATGGCGGAAATCCAGATTTGAGTCGAAGATGAATCAAGGCGAAATCTCAAAGAACATAATAATGTTGAATATTTTGGGTGAAAAATAACAAAATACAGAAAGAGACTTTTCGCATATCAACGATACATATATAGCTGGTTCAAAAGAACATCAGGTTTCAAATGCATACCGCGGTATACGAGACATATACGCAAGCCCGCTCTGACCTATTCGGCTGCCTTTGTTATACAAACAAATCGGCTGCCTTTGTTATACAAACAAATTGGCTGCCCTACCCCCTCCCCAATTTTTTTTTCTTAGCGCTAAGGTAAAATTTCAAAAATTTTATTTTTAATAGGTGCAATAAATCATTTATTGTTATTGTTTAAACATATTTTATATTATGTTACCATTAAAAACACAAATTTCTTAAATCATGACCTTACATTTAATTGTGTAGGTGTATAATAGGAAAAAGTTCTTACAAGTTTAGAAAAAAAATGTTCTATGTATTATTATGAGAAATGTGGTATGCAGGAGGTACTTATAACAAATGTTTCTTCCTTTAAATTAAATATAATTTTAATAAAATACAATAAAATACTTTAAAATGAAACAAAATTTACACTCAATGAATCAAATGTAACATATTATAATTCTATACATGTTTTTTAACTATTTATTTTTAGTAATACCTATAAATAATATTTATTCACAGTAAAATTAAGAGTAAAATAAATTAGATAACTTTATAAATAATAAATACAAAATAAATAACTTTCACTTTTAACAAAACCAACCTTTAATTATGTTAATATGAACTTTAAAATAACAATAAGAGTACAATATTAAATTCAAAAAGAAAAAAAGAAACTTCCACTTTTAACAAAAACAACATTTATAACAAATAATAATATGACTGTAAACCTAAACCAATGGAATTTTTCTAGCTTTAATAGCTGCGAACTTTTCAATTAATGACTTAGTATCTATACTTCCACATAATTGATGTTCAATTGAAATTATAGAAAGGTTAGTCAATCTCTCTTGACTCATAGTTGATCGAAGGTAGTTTTTGACAATCTTTAACTTTGAGAAAGATCTTTCTCTTGTAGCAACAGGAATAGGATGATGCATGATTAATATTTCTATATTTTTATTATTTAAATGTTCAGGCCATGTACCAGGATCATCAGAAATTAAAATGTTTTCTACTAATAAATCATTCATGGACTCATTAATATCTTCATTCCTACTTACAATTTCTACATTTGTTTGGTCTGATAGTAATTGGTTAATTGTGTTAGTACTAATTGAGTTTTCGTTTTTTATTTCATTATCTTGAAATATATTTTGATGACTTAAATTATTTTTTACCGAGTTTTCTGATATCAATAAGGTATTACCTATTAATAAAAGTAATGATATTAACGAAAATACCTATTTAAAAATAATATATAAATACCGAACTATTAAATTTAATATACAGTATTTGTTGGCACTAAGCGATAAAAAATGTTATTTTTTCTGTTATAAACTAATCTTTTATTATAATAATAAAACTATTTATAACATTTTACTTAAACAAAACTACATTGGATTAATTTCAATCTTTAAGACATGATCTATACAATAATTTAAAACAAGATCATTTCACATCTTAACACTGACAAAATTTAAAATATAGGAAATATTTACCTTCATTAGTATGAGTACTACAGATTACATATTAATTAAGACTTCCTTCGATTTGCTTAAGGTTTTCTGTTTTTTTTCTGTTTAATTTGTCTATATTCACATCCAGAGAGTCTCTTAGTTTTTCTATCAGCCATATTAGAAAAGTGTGTTTACAGTGTACTTTGAAATGTCAATTGACGGTCTGGATAGTCAGAGATAAAATTACCGAATGGCGAATAATAACAATAAACAATTACACCTCATACGTTATAAACTATTAACTATCTATACATTTTAAATTGCATGTGAACAGTATAGCAAACTGTAGCAAAGAAACACACAATATTTATCATCAAGCAATTCCCGGTTTCTATATTTAGACACAACATTTAATTTGTTATGCAACGCTTTTAATATGTACGATACTTTTATTAGAATATGATAATTATTATAGTCATTCTGGTAAAATCTATCCTAATTAGTAACCATAGATATTAATTTTGATTATATTATGCATTATATTATATTATTATAATCATTATACATCGATACGTGATTTCATATCACCAAAAAACTATCGCGTTATTTCACCATTTGGTTCTATGCTTCGATTTACTATTATACAAGTAATTAATTATGATACAATTTTTCCGTTATTTGATTATAAAGCCACCCTACATTTTCGGTCGCCCTTGTTTTTTGAACACCTTGCACACCTAGTTAGCGCGGCCCTGCATATTACGTATACAGTAGCGTATAACGACGACGAGTTGTTTTTAAAAAGCCTCGACGCACTTGCAGAGCCGAATTTCCTTTTGGTGATTAACGATCGTGAGAACACATTACAATCATCAATTAACGTGTCGATCGTGTATATACAATTTATATTTATTGGCTATTGTCACATTTATCATTCGGGTTGTCAGTAGGTATGGAGGACCGAAATAATATAATTATTATTTTTGTCGTAATACATTCGTAGAAATGAAAAAAAAACGGAGTATATTATGGTTTTGAAAACACAGGATACGCGACTAGTCCATAAAAATAGATTGGTATGAATATAAAAAGGTAGAGATATCCAAATATATTGGTATCATCTTAACTGAAAAATATGATATAGTAAACTGGGTAGTTGCAAGAGTTCATGTGTGGGAAATAATTATTATTTTGGACTAATAAAGTGACGCGTACAATCACTAAAATTTAAAAAGCAGTTGCATTCATCATTCATACGACTAGTTATTCTGTATGGTTCTGATGCTTGGCCATATTTTTTTTTGAAAGCAAAGTTTTTCGGAAAATTAATTGTCCAATTAAGGACATACAAAATACAGACGAAATAGAACAGAAGAATATATAGCTGTGTAGGTGATAACAAATTTTAATAAAAGAGGAAGACTACGATAAATGGCCACAGTTGGAGGTATCAAAATCAGCTATTAGGAACAGTAATAATTGCAGAATCTAGTAGGATAAAGACCTTAGAGAAGACCAAGGCTGCGCTGGAAAGATGTTATAAAAATGATATTGAACATGGGAGGTAATGCGTCAATTGAAGGAATCTAGCATTGGACAGTAAAGGATGGTGTTTTGGTTGTAAGACGGAATGGTCTTAAGTGAAATGTAATGGCTCATTTAACCCATAAAAAAGAAAGAAGTATTATTATTGTCGTACTCCGGAAATTGATTTTCCGGGAACGATAGTAAAAAACCACGTCCAAAGATAAATATCCGTCTCGTGCATTAAACTAAATTAAAATATCTCGTATCCCTACGTGTATTCTGCAAATATCGAATCTGTATGAAAAAAATATAAAAAAATTTGTCAATTGCCAAATTTAATAATTATGAATTAAACAAATTTAATTTAAAATCATTTTTTTATAAAGTATAGAAATATTCAGTAAATTGTAAATGTTCATATTAAACTGGATAGTCTTTATTTTCTATTATAGAAAAAATCTAATAACGGAATTGTGGTCAAATAATATATATATATATATATATCAGTTTTATAAGGACGTGTGCTATGATTATCGGATAAAATGATCGAATTTTGAATTTTTTTTTTACTATTTTTTCTTTGAAGTACTTATTGCGGAGTCATAGTGGATCCGACTAAGATAATACCAGTTATATGCCGAATTCTTACGGTTCGAAAACGTCCTCGGTCCCGTGGGTTAAGTAACATCATTCGAAACTTTGATGACTCGTATTTCGTTTTTATCTCCCATCGGATTCGCGAGTGATCGAAATCATGGTCGACTTTCGGTAACTATAAAATATAATAATAATAATAATAGGTATAACGTATTATATTATTGCGGTTCGCGTTACATTATAATAACGGAGGTGAGCGCAGAGAGTTGAAAGGTTGAAATTAATTAAACCGCTGTCGTTTCATGTAAGTATATAATATGCGTTCAAAACATTCCCCCGGGAATAAAATATCGGTATTCGCGTGCGTTTGGCGTAGGCGAAACCCGCGGAATCTCCATTCGTAATGAACCGTTTAATCGCGCCGGCGGAAGGCGTCGAACTAAACCGTCTAGAAATTATTATTACACATTATATTATTATTATTATTATTATTATACACAAGTTATACCGGAGACGGAGCGGTGTAAAAAAAAATTATATTTTGTAAAGACAATATCCAGACGATCTATTGGCTATTCCCTATTCTAAATCGTATAATAACGTACATTTTAAAAAGCGGCCGGTCGTCAGATTTAATCGAATGTACTATTTTCCAAGCGAAATACTTAAAAATATTTGAAAATCATAATTCTATTCAAATTACAGATTGAGTCAAAACAAACTATGTTCTTTTAGGTTAGGTTTTTAATATTTTAAGAGTAAGGTCTTTTTTTAAGAGATGTGGGAATTGTTGGCTCTGAAGTTATTTATGATGTATGATTTTTTACAAGTAATGCTTAAAGAATATATCCTTTCTTTCGTGATCTTGAATATCAATAATTATTAAGCTTTGCACAGCAGAAAAATAAGTCTCACTAAAAATTGGTAAAAAAACACTAAGAGTACGTTTTTTGCGTTCTCTCTTCACAACTATTACAATAACACATTTCGTATAAACGAGAGGATAACCTCGAATATGACGATAGAACAATCGAGGGAAGAATTTTGACCGATAGGTAATCGTTATGTTATAAACATAATATTGTGACAATGGTAAAATGATGGTACCGCATCAGATCGATTTTAATAATTCAGTAAGTACACGACAAGTATATGACAACATCGTTTTCTCGATGTTATCAATAAATATGAGAGGGGTGTGATAAAAAAATTCAAAAAGCTAAAAACAACTTCAAGTAGGGAGAAAATTGAAGGATAGTGAAATACAATTTGAAGATGAAGTGAATCGTTAGAATAAAAAGTGCAATGGGAATTTTAATCGAGATTTGCGAAAAATAAACGTATATATTTAGAGTAAAAAGTTGTTAAATTGGAAAGAATATATCATAATGAGTACTCGAGATCGTTGTATGTACTAACGATTTAATAGTATTCACGTTTCATTAATTTTGTAATAAATATTTTAATGTTTTTAATGTGAAATTAATATGTTATTATTATTCCAATTGTGAAACGGATCATTTGTCATAATTAAATAAGTATAAAATTAATTGAATGCGAACAAATTAGTGTGATTTTAAATTAAAAATACAAAAATATAATTTCGTAAAACGTTAATAA
Source organism: Eriosoma lanigerum (assembly GCA_013282895.1). NCBI lineage: Eukaryota > Metazoa > Arthropoda > Insecta > Hemiptera > Aphididae > Eriosoma > Eriosoma lanigerum. Next base: position 68,025,527 of record CM023357.1, read on the forward strand.
GTTATTCAAATATTTTAAATTAAAAATCTGAATAAATATATTTCATAATTTATATTATTTAACAATCTTTCGAGGGAACGCATTAGTTATATTTACATAATATTATTATGATGTGTGCATGATTAAAAAAATAATTAAAATATTCTTATACAATAATAAAAATAATAATAATATTATGATTATTCGATTCAAAATAATTTTGTCAATAATTTAATTTCCCACTTATTTTGTAAATATTAATAAATAATTCAATAACTATGCTAAAATACAAATTTTAATAACTAAATTAATCTAAGAAAACCTACTAAATATTCTACATATCTAATTTATTATAAACAAAAATTTATATTTATTGATAATATTTAATCGTTATTCAAAATATTAATAATGTAAAGGTATAATAATATCATATCAAAATTAAATTTTTGTAGTTTCAAAATTTATTTTTACTATTTATGCCATTAAAATATATCTAATACAAATTTTATTTTAAATTCTTTCATTTTGTATTTATAATGGTAAGGTAATAAAACATATATAGAATGTATGATCTTTAAATTTAATGGAAATAAAATTTTCAAATATTATATTGCGTTAGGTATTGCTATTTTAGTAAATTTAAACCTTTAATCTTAGAATATTCAATATTATAACTTTAATTATTATGGCTTTAACAGTTTTGATAAATTAATTTATTTCTATTGGTTATAAAATAATCACAACTGATTAATAATAATTATATCTTAATGTTTAAATTGTTTTATACATATGTATTATATTAGAATTATAATAGGTATTTGAACCTAATATTAATGATTATTTGATACGTTTAAGTACATATGCATAATAATATGCCATTCTAAAATATTATTTTACTTTAACTTATTCGAAAGCATGTTTCTTTGTTATTAACGATGTGCCCAACTTGGCAAACTATAAGGTATATAAATGCCATAAGCGACAAGATTCATTACTGACCATTTAAGTAATGATTAATATCTAGTAGCAGATAATTTATCAAACAAACGAAATGGACATTAGTTTGACTGCGATCTATCAAAAAGTTTTTCAAACAAAATAATATATAATTTATACGCACCTATATACCTAACTAACACAAATAAAAATTATTCCCCACTGTTGTAATAATAATTAAACACTATAAAGGGTTATTTAATTTACATAAATTATTTAGATTATTTGATTACGGTTGTTATTGTTTGTAGAAAATTTCTCTATAAGAAGTCAATGCTCAATAAAATATGGAAACGAAAAAACATTCAGTATTATATTGTACCTATATGGCCTTATTCAGTATTTTTTTCTTTTCGTATAATTGAAAAATCATATTTTCAACGTTGTTACCTTCAATAAGACGGTTTCGGTGGAAATATTTTAGGTGCTTTAGAAAACCGAGTTGTCTGTGTTGCTGATTCGGAGATATAGTAGCTACGAAAAACGTGTATAATGTTATTAATAACTCGGTGTCTCAGCCATCAATCGTGGTACAGAAACCCCCTAGACGTTCCCATCGCAATTTATACCTTCACTTGACGACTATGATCCAATTTTTCTCAACCCACACTCGTGTAAACTACCATGGTGAGTTCACGGGCGGTGTGGTATTTTATATTTAACAATTTGTCAGATTCTGATACGACCGGAGAATAACCTTCAAAAAAACACTTGCCATGCATACTAATAATATAATAGTCGTGTGATTACATTTTTGTTGCTGATGGAAAAAATTGGACTTTTCCAATAAGATGTGGCAAAGTGTTTGTTTTTTTTTTTTCTGTATAAATTACAACCCAATTAAATGTTCGTACATTTATGTCACTTGTATATTGTTGATGAATATTTTACAAACTAACCGATCAACAAATCCAGTAGATTTATTTTGTGATGAAAATGACGAAAAAAAAAAAAATTCGTTAATAATCAGAATTCGAAATATGATCAGAAATCTATAAGAAGATTTATATTTTTGAAAGTGTAAATCATATTTCATACCATAAGTAAAGTTTTGAGTAAAAACATAAAAGTACATTATTTTATTTTCCACGACGAAATAATAGGATTATACGTATAAGATGTTAGATTTATGAATTTTAAAATTAATATTAATATTAACAACTTACGCATTTAATATGATTATGACGTAATATTATGATTTATTATAAAATAGAATTGTTCCTAAAAGCATACAATTTTTTTTTTTTTACATGTTTACTGGTATCTATCATCACGTATATTGTACTTTGTACGTATTATATATTGAAGAAAAAATATTTATAAAGTAAGTAACTTGAATTTAAGTCATCCATAGTTGTAATCGTTGTCGTTGTTGAAGTTTTTATTAGTGTTGACACGGCTGTGTTTGACACGATTTCTGCAGACGATTTTCATAACATGTTTTAGTACTTACGGAAAATTGCAAATATTTTCTCAGACTTCAAAAGCAAGTGGGTGATCGACGTCTTATAAGGAATTCACCATTTCCGGTCTAATTTTTATTTTTTTTAATAAAATGAGCATTGTGGATGTAAATTGCAAAGAAAAATATTATTCAGGTATTTTTCGAGATAACAATGAGAATAAATCCAGGATACATATCAAGCTATTAATTTGACTACAATAGGACAACTGTGGAACATTTTAAACAAAACTTGGAACAGATCCAAACAGTTCGGAGAGCTAATGGCGGTCGGTTTTTTGATATTACAATGAGACATTATATTTATTTAGATTTAGAATCCATCCTCTAACTATTCTAGTTTGTTTAATATTAATAACTGCTTTAAATTGGTACTTTTGTTTTTATGATGAAAACACTGATAAGTTATATAAAAAACGGCTAATATAATCATTAAAATAATTCATATCTGTCTAAACGATAATACTGTTTTATACTATAGATACTTTTAAATACAAAAATATTTTAGATAACATCTAGGTAGAAAGTTTTTGAACTAGGGTTTAATATTTTATAGTTAATTATGACAATGCACCTATAAATTTATAAAATTATATAAAATCGTTAGCTAAAATATTAGTTAAGGTTACTTAATATTATTATTAAGTTTTTAATTTATTTTATCATTAATGCAAGTGTTTAACTTTTAATTTTCTGTATTAATTTATTATATATAGTATCAGTGTGAAATCGCTCTTAAAAAAATAACAACTTACTTTTTATTTTACATTTAACCTATACTTTCAGCAGACTAAAAAATAAAATACGTTTTGGCACTAACTACAGGTGCAATTTTTCAAAATTAAAAATATATCAAGTTAAATGCGAATACAGCGTGTATGTGATGTGACAGTGTTCTTATCAAACATATTATTATTGAATCGTAAACATTGTGATTAACTGATAACGCTGAAAATCGAATATCGAAATTTGTTGAATGATTATACGCACGTTAGTCCGGATAATATCCTTTCGGGCAATAAATATCGTATTATTAAAATGCAATTCTCGATAAATCACAATATTTTATCGTTCCCAAGTGTATATTAAAATAAAATTTACGAATATATTTTAATTCACTACAATCACTATAATATAGTCTGTAGGCTCTGTATTATCATCTGTCATTGCAAAATGAATTGTTATTACCAAACAATATTTTAAAATTATAATAATTTTATTAAACTTTGTAGAATATTTAAACGTATTTTTATTATTTTTTAATATGCCATTATGAACTTTGTTGGAAACTTAAATAATAAATAAATTAACTTTATTTACTAATAATACTAATAGATAAGTTATATAAATAGTATTTAATAATTTGCAATTTTAATCGTGCTAAAATAATTGTAAACCTTAATACAATAAATGTTTATTAAGCCATGTAGTAAAAGTCTTTAAATATTTATATAATATATTATGACTTCGATTGTATGATAAATATTATTAAATTAATTTTGAATAAATTAAACACACGATTAATGATTTCAAAATATAAAATAATATCTTATAATTTATTTGTGATTCTTCGAAACTTAAGTATTTACTAGTAATCAATAATATAAATTCATTTTGAGTAAAATATTTTTTAAATATAAAAATTTAACTACATTTATTAATTATGAAAATTATCTCAATGTTATTTAGATGCAAATCTCAAAATTTAATTAAATTGTGTTTAATTGGACTACTTTTATTTGATGTTTTTATATGACTTTTTGAGTGACTGAATATGATAATAAAATTAAACATATTATTTATTATTATACACATTTTAACAACTACACGACTACACTGAATTTAATAATTATGATACGATGCTTTCATTAACATGCTAGTTCTTTTACATCAGCTTTGTTTAAACTTTATTTTTGACTCAATACTCATGAATAATTTTCAAGTAAAATTAAGAACTTTTGAAAAGGGGCTTATTCCATAAACAAAGCAAGTTTTTAACTAAACATTATCAGTGCCTTTTGAAATCTCTAGACTGTTGATAATTTCAACGAAACAATATGCAGTTATAAATAGGATTTTTTTTTGTTGATATGAACTTAATTTAATTATAAATATCATATTTGTTTACTAGTCTAAAACTATAATATTTTTTATATAACACTTATACCTAAAATAATAACTATAATAACAATAAATCGTTCAATATTTACCCCAATAGGTAAGTACTATACAATTATCTATAATAATTATTTATAAATATGTTGATCCAAATAATCAATTTAAAATTATAAATTTATACCTAAGAAACAAAATGATCCAAGTTCATTTTTCACGAAAATATAAGTTTATAATCCGTTTTTAATTAAAATTATATTCTACGTTTATTTTTTATTTTTTCATTATTATCTTATAAATAATATTTTAGCAGTTGTATGCAAAAAATAAATTGTATAAACATATAAGCACAGGATTTAATATAATTTAATACAAGACAGTTATTACAACTATGTTTTTTGCATTACATCATACTAATTTCCAAATGATTTAAGTTCTGATTCAGCGATTTTATAATATTATAAAATCTAAACCAATATTAGCCACTTATGTCATAATAAAACTGATTAATATGTATTAAAATAGCCTATAATAAGAATAAAATCATTTATATTTTATAACAAATTTCTGTGGCAACAAAATTTTTTATTATTGCTTAGGTACTCTAAAAGTTTTAAAAATGGACTTGGAGAAGTTTGCTTTTCTGGTACAGAACTTATAAGCGTTTATAACAATAATATTATTTACCTAACGTAATTCACCTTAAATTCGATATAGTAAAAGCCCAAAAACAGTCTTTGGAAATATCAGTGTACTAAGACAACCGGGTGGTAAAGAAGGACGTAGCAGATTTACGTGTTTCTTTTTGATATAAATAAAGTAGGGTGAAGACAACAATAATAATTAATCGCGACTTAGATAATTCAGAAATGAGTCACGTTAGAATTTTTTTACTAGGTGTATTTAACGATATACCCAATTTGGCTTAAATTTCAAATCAAATCATGCATAAAACAATATTATTATATACGGAACTATTTAAACAAAATGTATGCATATGAATTAATTCGATTATTTTTTAACGATTTAAATATATATTCGATAATATTGTATTTATTTAGGTCAACTGTAACTTAATAGCAATAACTTTTGGTTTTTATAAAACTTTAAGATAAAGTAGTTCCATTCATTGGAGATATGAATAATTTTACATATTAAATATAATAAATTTCTATAAAATAAATTATAACGATTATTTATATTTCATATCTGTGAGAGGTTTTATATTATTGATTATTATTTATACTCCTTTATTTATAATCTCCTTATACATGAAATAACTTATGTAATACCGTTTAGGTTATATATTTATTAAAAATAACGAATATTTAATGATTATGGATAAAGCAGATGTGTTATATTATATCGATCAATTTTTCAATATGGCCATTCGTTTTTCGGTGGTCTTGGTGAACGATGTTTTGAAAAGTACTTCAAATCAACTTAAAAAATATTTGAAATTGTTTGAACAAAAATACTTTAGAAGGATCAACTACGCAGAAATATAAGGAATAAATATTGTCATACGGTTTTCTGTAGATAAACTGTTATCATTTATGTAAACACAATTCTGAAAAACGTGAGAAAAGAAACCTTTTTGTATAACTATTTAATATGTGCAATGAGTTATTTAATCAATCATTTGTTAATTATTTATGTCCCATTTTTTTTTTTTTTTAATTCCTATATTGCTTAAAAATTTAATTTATTGTAAAAATACGAATCCTTAAAAGAAAATCTTTATTTTTAAAATTAACATTAGTTATATTAACACGTATTTATTATTAATTTATGTCCTAATATTTATTATATGTGTATTTGATATTCGTTTTTAAAATTCAATGTCGTTAGCTTTCATAATCTTAATGTGTTACTACTGCAATTCATTTTTTACCGTTTATATTACAATATTCAAGTAAATTACATATTAATATCAGCATCTAAAGGCAATCGATAATCGTAATTTAATCAAATATTGTAACATGACAAAAATATAGAATTAATAATTTAAAGTTCGTTTATTTTATTTGTTATTATTTTAATGTTATATGATATTTAAATTAATATGATATATATTTTAATTAAAAACAACATAAAAAGAATTTAAAAATACCATTATGGGTTGTAATCAGGTCTTTTGAATATTGTAATTTAGTAATAAAATATAATAATCAGCCAACTATACTAGCAAATACATTATTAATAGAATAATAAACATTGAGTGTGAGTAGATAGGGAATACTTATTTAAAAATAATATGGTATAATGTGATGGATTTTTAACGTGACATCAACTCGAGTAAAAACTAGAAGTTTTTAACTCCCTGACGTCAGATTAATTGTAACTTTAAGATATACAAATAATTGTAGTTTTAGCGTTAGTTTGCGTTTCATTTAATGTATCCGCTTAATTAAATAAAAATTTTAAAACAAAATTACGTTTAATAAATTTTACGGATGAAATCAGGTTGAACAATTTGTAAAATCACCATGACATATATTTATTATTGACCTAACCATGTTGGGTCAAGTCCAAAACATTATTAACCAAAGTATTGTGCTGTGCATTTACCGGTCTTACATTGAGAAAATTCTTCAATGCTCAAGGGACAATGCAAGTATAATAATATGTTGTATAGAACGGAAACACATTTCTAATGGATATTGGATGGGTATAAAGTTTCATTGTCCGGCTACAATAGAGCAACATTTATTAATTAATTATCAATCGAATAAAACAAAGAAATAAAACAATAATGATTTATTTAATATAAATATTTAGTTTTATTCGTCCCTCTAGGTCAGTTAACTTTGTGGATTTGCTGGATATTGTTTATCCTTAACTTTCGAGAATACGAGTATAATAAACATAATATCATCGTCGTTTTCGTAATAATTATTTCGACAATAAATTCAAATTTAATGTACATAATACCTGCTAGGTATTTCTTGTATAACTTTGTAATTTTTTGTTTTTTATATAACGATTTATTGATACCAGATGAAATAGTATAACAATGATTTATGGCCGACTAGTCACAGTACCGTATCGGATTTCACTTCCAAATAATGTCATCACACGTTTTGTAAATCCCTTCGTAAATTCCAAATGTTTGCCACAGACAAATGAACACAATGCCACAATATAATAATCTACGTTATAAATGTTAACTATATATGTCTATGTCAGTATATTATTCGGTACGATTAAATTAATGTGTTAGTGTGTGCTCATAAGTATCAAATAATTCGATTCGATTCAACGGTGCGGTTAATTATATAGTTTCGCTACGATTGTTATACTCGTTCATTGTCTCGTTAATTATGGATTATTTGTATATTAAAAAAAAAGTGTAATTTTAATAACGTGTTTGATTTTTTACAATAACGGGTATTATTGTATACTATGTATAAACTCGATACGTCACAAAAATACATTACATCAATTGTTTTTCCGCCCAAATTAATTAAATCATAAGATAATATTATTATTGAACATGCAAATCAAATGATAATTTCATATCACTTAATCCATCGTTGACATTTTGAATGTATGTAGTATACATTTGATCGAATCAGTCTAATAATAACATCTATACTAATACTCATTGTAATAATAATGGAAAATGTGAAATTGATATGCTAGCATTTGGTCATAATGTAGAGCTAACGAAGAAAATAATGTTAATATTTACATTTATATTTTTAGTCGTTATAATTTGAATATTATGCACGTTCTTATATTTACAGTTAGTTTTCGTCGCTCGTTATACTATTTAGGTACGTTAAATTGTATGTTTACTGAGGTTGCTTTGAATTTTCGAAACCTTGGGCAATTTAAATACTGAGAGAACAGTAGAACTGAACTACAGTTTTTGAGTAAAATATTAAAAAAACATTTATTCACGAAACGTGTGCTTATTAAAAATAAAATAATTGGTTCATTTCCACTGAATTTCCACTTTTAAGTGTCTTCGGATGAATATTTTAACAATTATAATTTTTTTACACTTACATTTAATTGTGTTTCTTCAAATATATAGACAAGATTATTAATTTTTTAAAAAATATTATTCTTTTTAACAATTTATTTGGACAATTTTTTATGGCATTCAGTGATTGGCTGATCCATATGTCTATGGTCCCGTACCAGGATACATTCCCATCTTGGATTGATATGAGTGTTTAAGACATTTCCATACTTTTCGAAAAAAAAAAATTATTTTAAAAAGAATATTTTAATATTAATATTTAATAAATATAGCGATAGATATAAATTTTATAATAATAAAGAAAATCGCTAATGCTCCTCGTACGATGCCTGGGAGAGTGAGAGAGCTATTTCACGATTACGACAATAGATAGGTATTATGTAAATTTAAAATTATTTAAGTAGACAGGCTTATAATAAAATGTAAATGATTATAAGTTACTAGATAAAATTACAAAAATTAAGAATAAATATTAATTCAGCGACAAGTGATTTGTACGCGTGAAATTAAACGTTTGATATCATATCGTATGGCTACTTGATCTACGTATATACTTGGTAGATATTTACATTCTTAATTGTCATTGAAAGTTATCCGTCACTAAGTAATAAAATAAACATTTAATTCAAAATATATCTGTTTTTAACGATTTTCAAATAATTTAAAAATGAAAATATAATTATATCAACATCTAATTTCTGTATTTAAATAACGTGACGTGGAATATGGTGTCAAATTAATGTGTTTATTATATTATAGATTCTCAATCCCCTAATTGGAAAGTCAAAAACTACTCTGGAGCTAAGGTTACATTAATAATAACTATAACTATGTACTCAATTTATTTTCAATATTATGAAATAATTTAGTAATAAAAAAGCTTACCATGGAAAATAAAAAATAAAAATAATATTATTATTAAGAACCTGCGAATTTATAGTTTATGAAAATTATTTATTTCTCTACCGTCCAACATTATTTGAGTAAGTCATCGGATTTTAAATTTCGTTTACTAGTAAAATACCAAAATATATCAATTTTCAAAATGCAATTTTATTTAACACTAGAACATTGTATGAATAAGGTGTTGTTTATTTACAGAACTACACATATGGACACAAATATAATTTTAAAAAAAATAGTGACTTTGTGAGTTTTTATCTTGCAACGAAATGCAAACATATTTTATTTAATTGTTCTGAAAACCATATTAACAAAGAACTATGTATTACAATTATATAGAAAAACAAACGTAATATAAGTTATGTTGATTTAGTACAAGTAGCGTTTTATAACAATTCAAAACTTATCGATTCACTGTTATATTCAGAATATAAATATTTGATTTTGACTAAACTCAACTAAACTAAGTATTATTTTCATAAGTAATTAAAATATATTAATCGCATCCCGTTTGTTCAAATAACAATATAAATAATACATTTTGTTTGTCTTTTGTACATTTATACCTCGGGCTTGACGAGCAGTAATGCTAGTTGTTAAACTGTGATTTTATTCAGGAAAATCTCCAACTTAAAAATCAGAAATTATTATCAAACCGATCGAATTATGATTTCGTAACTGGTGTTTTTATGTCGTAGTAGATAATTTTGTATAAAATTTTGTATAATTTTGTATATTTTAAATTGTATAATAATATTAAATAATAATTGCACAACACTGTTTGCATAATAATAATAATTATTTTAAACGTTTAGCAATTGGTTTAGCAAAATTAGCAAATTCCGTAGGCGACCAACCGACAATGATGATGTTGAAGGTGAAGAACGGATAATCGAGACCAACGCGTGTATATATAATAAAGCCACAACTCGGAATTAACGTACTATCGCGTATTCACGTTGGTCAAAATTAACGCGGAAACACTGTACTAACAACTATATTATTATTAATGCTATATATATATATATATATATATATATATATAGTTGATATAGACCATAAATTTAACCACTTGATTAATGTGTGCAACGACGGTGCCATGAATATTGTGTGAGATTAAATGCGCACATTCGGCATTATAATAATGCACCTTAATACTGCAATAATTGAAATTAAAAACAGTTTATGTTTTTGAATTTATATTTCTAAAAAACAAAAATTTAATTTAATTTAATAAAAAATTAAAATCGAATAATATATAACGTCCCTATAACTCACACTATTATCCAATACCCGTGGTCATTTCGATTATATTTCCAAACGATTGTTCGTAAAATGTATTTACTTTGACACGACTGCAGCAATAATATTGTGTTCGATTAAAATTTATTATTCGACTGTCTATAAAACCCTAAAGAATGCAACCGAAACGCGTATTACGTACATACCAAAGATTTTCCAATAGATTCCGCTTCCCGTCCGACAGAACAGGAAAATTCGATTTTCAATGGTGATTTGTTACAGGGTTAGGTTAGTTGGAATTTGCTTCTCTGATAACCCTCTAGGGCTATAACGTGAAATTTGATAAAATATTGATATTGAGGTTAATATTTGACATCCTTACAAGAAATACCGGTACCACTATAATTACAATTGATATATTACCTCTGATTTTATGAGAGAGTTATTATATACTCGTTGTAATAAATTTAATTCTAATATGTTGTTGGTATTTTCTATATCGAATAATCGGTAGATCGGGTGTAAAACAGTTTCGCGTGATTTTCTTTTTGTTTTTCAATACAAGTAAGAATACATTTTACAATTTTCACAATATTTTAATGAACGTTTAAAAATTTGAAATTTGAAATAAAATATTTAATTCAATTGTAAGAATATATAATTATTGTTATGATATAGTGTTTTTTTTTTTTTTTTTTTTTTTGTACGTCATCAAGCGCGAGATGAACAAAAATAACTCAATTCTAAACGTGATAATGTTATTTATAACTGTTATTTTACGGCTAATGCATTTATTTCTTCTTTAAACGTAAAATTTGAACACAATACTTATGATAAGTATATTATGTTATTATGTTTCAACGTAAACGAAATCCGGGCAATAGTATTTTCAGTGTTCGCTACGCGATTAATAACGTTCTCTTCTTGCAACTGAACGCATTCCGCGAATATTTAATATGTAAACTTTCAACAGCGGCTGCTCGTTTATCTCTTATGCAATCAGAGTTTTGAAAACTCCTAGACCGGTCAAGTCATTATTTCAGATTAAACGTACCGAAATTAATGGTTCAAAAAAGTTGTATCCCTCAAGTTGGGACCACCGCCCGTTCTGCCAGCGTTCGATAAATCAAGTCTGCAAACGGTTATTTTCTCCATTTCCAAGCGACGTAGTATCCGAAACATTCGCCCCTACAACGAAAAAATCACCAAATAGGTGAATGGTTTGAAAATTGATTAAATAAAATATTTTTACAATTTGTTCAGTTGATTAATAATAATAAAATACTTATGATAAGGACATTTCTTTAGTATTTTTAAGTAATTTTTTTAAAACTTTTTAAATAAATTTTATACTTTAATACATCTCAGTGTTTTTCAATTATTTTCTTCTATACACTAACTGGGTTTTTACTAGTAATAATAATAATAATATTACATAAACATACAGACTTGTATATATAAATAGTAAGTAATTTAATGGAAAATAAATAAAAATATTTTAAAACACTAATCTTTCATCAATGCCAGTTTAGTTATTATTTTATTTTATTTATGCAAACTAATAATATAAATAATAAACGTTATATATACATGCAGAGAATCCTAACCTGACCATTACATTGATTAATTTTATATAGATTCTATAAAATTATATTAACATTACGATATATTTAATGACGAATTAATATTGATAAAAAAAACAATATAATAATACGAATAAAATAATTTAAAATCGTATATTTTTCACACGCATACCTACGTAATTATCATAAAACTCAGTCTATAAACTAAGATAGAAATCCTGTCACTAAAGTGTTTTGGAAAAGTGATGAGAGTACTTACCTTTAGTGCTATAAACATTCGTTTAGGCGGATGTAAAACTTTTATCATTACCAAAATTGTAATACTCACGTTAACGGTATTTCGTGAATATTTTAACTTGAATAGATTTTTCGGAAACCCCCTTTGACATGATTTCCCCTGTGAACTTTCTGTATCAGAATATAATTTAACGAGTAAACTGAGACCACGTAAATATTATAATTTATCTTTTATTGTAATAAGAATGTACATTATCATATAAAACCACGATCAAAAATTAAGCACCTATTGAAAAATCGAAATAATGATATTATTAGCTTTTAATTTTGCATACTGTAGATTTTATTTTTAAGAACACAACAATAATTGTTATAATTATTATACCTCTTATGAATCGGATTTATAGATTTAGCTATCCAGTGGCGGTACGAGTATGATTTTGTGAGAAAATTGTCTCATATTGTGGTAGGTATGATAAATACATGACGATGTACATCTGAATATTAATTATTAATGAAATCTAAGATATATGTAGGAAATATAAGAGAAATATTAAAAGACCTTGCTTTATTGTCTCCTGAACGCATGAATTAAATAAAATTAAAATCTGAAAATGACTTATTTAATGATTTGTTTAAATATTTGGAAAATTGGAATTCAAGAATTAAGCGTCTCAGCTCAAAACTGAATATATTCAATTTATTAATTTCTTTGGCGAACTCCTTGATGGATTAACATTTTCAAATTATCCTAAATACTTCGAAGAACCAATTACTCTTCTACAGAAGACGACAATAATGTAGAAAAATATAAATCAAAACCTAAAATAACTGCATTAAATATAACTTATGTTTTATCAAGCCATGATTTGAGAACTGCATTCCCAAATTTATTCTTGGCTTATAAATGTTTATAAATAATTCCAGTCTCATCAGCTTCAACAAAGAGAAATTTCTTTAAGGTATTATAATTGTTCTATATTTAATTATATATTTTTATGTTCTGTATTATGTTTGAAACATAATAATTTATATTAATTATTTAGAAGTCAAAATTATAAAAAAAGACTTCGATCTACAATGAAAGATTAGAGAGCCTAATGCTGATTTCAAGCGAAAGGGATATAGATATAAATATTGAAAATGTAGTAAATGAGTTTGGACTATCTTCTATTGTATTAAAAAAAAACATTATTTTGTTAAATTTAATATGAATCTAATAAATTTTCATAAACATAAAATGTATTTAATTATGTAATATAAGTTGTTAATAATAAAAGTTATTGTATTAAAACCCAATATGGTAAAATTTTGGTATTTTCTTATACCTTCAAAGTTTATAGTAGTGGTAAGGGAGGAGGGGTAGAGAGAGGATATTAGTAGGGTAAGTGGGTAGCTAAAAATTATTATTGTTTCACAGTTTAAAAAAATTTGTGCAGCCACTGTAGCTACCTATAAATGCCTATATAATATAGCTACCTGTTTAAAAAACAAAGTTATACCTCTGCTGATTTAACACATGAGAAAAAAGTAAAAAAATATAAATACAGTACATAACTAACCTATTAAAGATAAATAAATTGGAGTAATAAAAAATTACTAATATATTTTTTTTAAAAAAATATTAATAATATGCATAATTATAATAATAAGACTATGGATTATTATTTTTATTTAATGAATATAAAATATAATAAACTTGTTCATTTCAATTTTATTCAAAATTTTATTTTTATTATTTAAAATTCATATGATATTATCTGATTCAGTTATATTATAATCAAAACCACAAAAAAATGAATAATTATATTTTAAAAACACAATTGAAGTTAGTTAGTTCTAACTAACAATGGTTTCCATAATTATAAATTAAATACAAATAATAATAATATGTTTTTAATTATTCGTACGCTTAACTTTTATCGAATGTTCTAGAGTTAAGTTGTCATTTTAAATTTGTAAGCGATTAATCATCATAGAAAAAAAAACTCAACCGAGCTCATTAACCAATATATAAATCATATTTTATTTTAAAAGTGTTATAAGATTATATAAAAAAAATGACTAATGATTAAATAGGTTTTTTTAGAACATAACTAAAAAATAAATTACATATAGTAACAGTCTCTAAAGTATAAAGTAATTATAAAATACTATATCTTTTAAACTCTAATAGAATTATAATGAAATTATATAAACTACCACCTAATTTAATATAAAAAAGTCAACTGATAAAATACAACTATTTAATACTGTTATCAGATATTAAAAAAAAATTGTGTTGTACTTAACTCAATTTATTTTATATACTTAAAGTATCATGTTTCACCGTGTTTGTACGCTTCAATAACATGACTTTTTGCCTATTTTACCATTTTAAATTGTTGACTCGTTTAAGATAATTTAATTTAACTTTAATTTGATTTCAGAACGTTTTTTATTTACTGAAATATAAAATTCGAAATGTCATGTTGTGTTCAAAAATTCAATGTAGCTTGTTATTTATTGATATCCAATGAAAGTATAGTCATGTTTCTCAGTATTAATTACTTACTTACTTTTTAATATATTAATTTTTTTAAGTGTCCTTACAAATAAATAAATACACAATTATACACCACCTATATTATAAAATATAATAGTTTTCAACTTTTTTTTTTTTTTTGTACATTTGGAACAAGAATATGAAATAAGAAATTAAATATTATTCCCGGACATATCGTGTACGAAATTATTGTATAAAATAAATAAAGTCGATAATTTATACAGTTCAATCTCGCAGATTATCTCTTACAGACAAATAGTATACCGATAACGTGTAAAATATAATAATATAAATTTATTTTATCGTGCGAAGATAAAACGAAAACCAAGCAAAAATATATATCCATCGGGCCTAAAATTGCCACGGTCCGCGAACAACCGATCCAAAAGTCTGCTAGGTCGCAAGAATTCGCACATGTCTCTCTTCACGCATTTTATGGATTAAATTTTGAAACTTTTCTCGGTTAACGACCGTAGGCTAAACAATTCTCTGTCGGGATATCGATCCGATAACCAGTATATTGTTATACGTCGTTTTATCGTCGTGCAAATAATGTACCTCCGGCTAGTTTTCGTGTGATTTCCAACTACTGTTCGTCGGCGCAGACGGATGCCGAAACTGAAAGGGCAAATGTAAAAGTGTGGTTTAATATAAAAATCCAACTTTGTTAATTTAATTTCGCAGCCAAGTTCTTAGATCGGAATTATTTACACGTATTCGGGCATTTCGTTTTGTTTTTTTCTACGCTCGGACGTGTAAAACGACTAGGTATTATTATTTTAAATTACCTAATTTAAATATTTTAAAAAATCGTAATGCTCGCTTTAGAAAAAAAAAAAATTAAATCTCAAAAATAAATCATAATATTATCTTTGGAATGCTAATCGATGTCAATGGATAGAAATTAAACTTTTGTATTATAATACAAATTATAATAGAAAAACACGCTTTTATTTATGTATTAAGATACAAAATTTTCGTATTAATATTCTTAATAACTAAAATGTTTAAACGTTGCAATTTCCGTGGGAAATGTACAGACACAAATTTATTTTATTACGAATTAGAATTAAACAGTGAAGAATCGTTATAGTTATGTTAAAAAATAATCGTCCATTCCCGATTAGATAATCGCTTTAGACATAAATATTCATGAAAATATAAATAATATTATCATGATTTAATAATAGTAATAATATTTTTGTTATTCCCATCGAACAATTGTTTTTAAATTTATCGTTCAAATAACTGATAAACTTTAACGGTTATAATAATAAAGATTTTTGTCCGAAATGCAATTCATCCAGTCAAATGGGAATTAAACACGACGGACGGTCGCGTCTTCGATATGCTTATATTTATGAAATAAACCCCTGACATTTATCTCTCAATTTTCCGTATCTGTTACGAATATTTATATTATAGTTAATGCTAATTTAAACCTTCATGCCCATACGTACCCTCTGCGCATAATATTATTTTGTTTATTAGTATACATAATAATATTCCACCTGCCAGTTTTGATAACCACTTTTCATAATGTTAATTTCTGGTTTCCGAACAAAAAATACCAATTTTTAATTATTTCCAAACAATTTCATAATAGAAACCATAACTCGGTTACCGGTAGTCTGGTACTTATCGCTTGAATTAATATTAATCGAATATTATAGTAAAGTGTTAATTTATTTTTTATTACATTGTAATATTAAGTAAAATAAACCAACCGTCATCATCGTCTATCGTAAGAGACTAAAATAATGTTGCATCAGGTCGACAACCGTTGTAAAATACGTCAAAAGAATTTTCTAAAATAGAATATAGATCAAACATAGAACGTTTGTCTAATTTCGCATGTATGTAGACGGTATGAATATTGTTAAAAGATAAAATATATATTACAAAGGTAAAAAACAAAGGTGGTCTAATCTAGTTAAAAATTTAAGGAGAAGCGTTAGAGAAATAAGTAAAATAAACCCAAATGTATAAAATCAATCGTTATAATGTCCATTAAATCAATAATATTAGACTAGGATTCATCGATTGAACATAAATTATATTTATTGCAAGTAAATTACTTTGAAATAGAAAAAAACATGGAAAAAATAATTGTATAATAAAACTATATTGTATTCTTATTTCCTTGAGACATTTCAATCAAAAGGTAACAAGAAATTGAAAAAAAAATATTCAATTTTGTTTATGCCAAACATTTTTCGCTAAACCTTCACAGTAGCAAGTATTTATTATTTGTAATCGTGATATCAAAACATGTTTTTTACCTATAGTTTAAATATAATTTAGGTGTTTATACTATTTTCATATGGCGAAACATTTTTATAATAAATTAAAAATAAAGATTTTTGATCTGAAAATAATAAAATTTATTTATTTTAGATAAACAACTTAAAAGTCGCTATTTCTTAAAGCTTAGAGTTATGCATTTCATATTCTATCCTGAATGAAAGTAGTAAGTATTTACTATTAAGGTTGGCTTTATATTATTGTGTTATATTAATTATAATAATGAATGTAGAATAGAGGACATGATGAATTTGTCGGTTAGTCAGCCTCCCAAATTAATGCTAATTATTTTGGGTTAAGTGTAACCATTTGTTATAAATCATCAATAAAGATTATTTTATTCGTTCAACTGAGTGTTTTGTATAATTTAGAGCATAATATAATGGACATCATAATTAAATATTTTAAGAATCTCCACAATTAATTTTCATAACAATTGGCTGCGTAAAATAATTAAAGAAATATTACCTATATCTAGTGTACAATTAATATATTTATTTGTTCATTATATAAAAATGAAAAACTTTATTAAATTAATTTAATATATTATCTTTAATATTTGAAAATAAATATCATAATTCTTTTTTTTTTTTAAAAATAAATTACCAAATGCTAAAATTTTTTTATTTTATGGAACTGAAAACTAGGGTAATAATTTAATATACAATATTTATGTTGTGTTCATAAAATTCAAATAAAACATTAAGCGTTTTTTATTTTGTGTTTTATGACAATATATATTTTTTGTACATATATTATACGTATATTGGCGTATTTTCGTATCTATAGATCAGTCTATTTTTTATATTGAAAATGATAACACATAACATTATGGTAACATTAAAATTATAACCGAATTACACATTTACTATTAAAAATTTAAACGTGAATTAATTTTTGATTTTGATATCTTAATATTATAATACACAATTTATATTTAAATACTATATTTTATTATTTTAAACACTTCTAGTATCTTATTTATTTATGTCACTATAAATATTTATAAAAGAACACATAATACATACTTCACGATATTGATCATTCGTGAGTCACCTATGACTATAAGTACTTTGATTATTATTCCGTACTCACATTGATCCGACTTTAAATATTTTTCAATAAAAACGTATATTATTAAATTTTACGTTCATAATATTATAAAATATGAAATAAATGCATGTTCGATAATCGTTTTCCTATTTATTTATTAGCGTCGTGAAGATGGGAAATACATCAATTCGAATTCGGCGGTCTCGTTCGTTTTATTTTTTTCTTTGTGTGCAGATTATAATTTTTTTCGGATGTTTCCCACCATCCGTTACCGTACATCAGCCTGTTTATGAAAATGATTACAGCATTTCGTAAAAACCGTCGCCGAGAGAGAGAGAGAGAGAGAATGATAGAGTGAGTGAATAAAAAATGCATATATATATATTATGTGACTAAAACCGTACAATGTAATCCATTCGGTTTTTGCAACGTAAAACACGGTTTCGAAACCCACGCTGTTGTCATGGTTCAGTAAAAACAAAATAAAAAAGCGATTAATTATTATTATTTTTGAAATGACACGAACGACTATGGTACGAATTTTGATTTACACATTTATTGACTTATAATGTATAAATATCTCGTCTTTCTATCGAAAATAGTAAATATTTAATAATTTGAATTAACAAACTTGCACTGTTGTTGTTGTTGTTGTTTCAAATTCTGATTGAAACAAATAAGAATTATTGATGGAGTTAATTGGCATATAAATTTATATTATAACATGCTCAAATTATAAATTATAATT
The DNA here is from genome assembly GCA_013282895.1 of Eriosoma lanigerum. Classification (NCBI taxonomy): domain Eukaryota; kingdom Metazoa; phylum Arthropoda; class Insecta; order Hemiptera; family Aphididae; genus Eriosoma; species Eriosoma lanigerum. The sequence goes on from CM023357.1 coordinate 68,044,685, forward strand.
ATGATTTGATATTATTATTAAAACAATAAAACTATAAGATTCTGAGCGAAGCGAGGAATGTATTGGTTTTACAAAGTTGGTTTTTTTTTTATTTATGAAGACACTTTTTTGGGTAGAAATAATAGTCCGATTGCTAAAAATAGGATGTGTTTTCAGTAGAAAATTTCATCTAGTTAGTATTTTAATTATCTCATTTTTCGAAATTCTCAAAAATGTTTCCTTGGAAGAAGATAAACTATCAAAATACGGCGGAAAATCGGCAAAATCACGGGTTCTGTTATTTAAATTTTTTTTATTTCATGATAACTAATTAGGTTTTGAATGAAAATTGTTTTGAGTATTTACGTAAGTGTTCTATATTGAAAAACAATTTTAAATAATTGATTGATATTCTGATTAAATGTAGAGATTTGAAATTTTTTCCGAAAATATTTAAGATTACCTGCAATTTAAAGTTTTAACTGTTTGAAATTTTTTTAGAAGCCTACTCATATAATACTTTATTAATATATTTTGAAAATCGTAGATCACAATTTTTTGGTAGAAATAATGGTCCGATTACCATGAATAGGGTAATGAATAGGTATGTATGCTTTCGGTAAAAAATTGCATCTAGTTGGTACTTTATTTAGTACATTTTTCGAATTTCTTAAAAGATTTTCTTTCCAAAAATGACGGTAAAACGCCAAAATTTGCGGAAATCGTAATTTTGATAAAATTGATTTAAGGTTTTTTACGATAACTAATGCTATTTTGAACGTAGGTACTTAAAATTTTTTTTGAGTTTTCTCGTAGGTATTTTAATTTAAGCGCGTGGTAAACATTATGTAACAACCCATCAGTATGATATATTACATTATATTGAATTTCGCTCAAAATCGTATTTTCTAATACAATAACATATATTGCATTCAAATTTTAATTATAATAAACCACTAATTTCTCCGGGGACCGAAGGCGGAACATTCAAAATCGACCTTGCCACTTTTTATAATACGCATTTTACCTATCGCGTCACGTCAAGTTTTCTTTCGGTAATACATTTTTTTATTGTATTATACTACTACGACACGTACGCGACACGACGTGTGTATAATATAATATGGATAGTTTACGATTTTATATGTTTAGACTCGTTCGCCAGATATACGCGTTAACGAGACCGCAGGCCGCGTGTAATGTAAATATTATCATTTTAGCCGTTCATAACGAGAAGACTTTTAAACGCCGACAGCGTATAGCCCGCGAGATTGTTGTTCCCTCATATATACACACACACACACACACACATACTTTATTGCAACGACCACGACGATGAAGACGGCGTCGTCTTAATTTAAACCGCATTTCCATAATATAATTGTCAGGTGCGAAAACAAACCGGCGGCAGCGCACTAACTTTCACCGCGAGAACTACTTTGAATTATCAAACACGGAATACAGACGAACACGACGATATAACCACTGATTTAATTAATTTCTAACGCGTGCATAACGTTTAATATTTGACGGCCAAGATACGTACACGTACACGTCCAAAGTGAAATTAAATAATAATAATGTATGATATTATACAGTGTGATCGTGATGTTTCGGAAATAAACATTTGTAAATGAAATTTAAACAATATAAAAAATGTATAAAAAAAAAAAACACTTGTTTTATTAAAATATATTTATTATGATTTAAGACAGATTTTTTTTTCCCTACGTTTAAGTTTGGTCATAACTGATCATGAACAATCTATACAAAATAAGTATATTTTAAGTATAATTTGAAAAAAAATTAAGAGAAAACTACAATATTTGTTTCCAATATCTATTTAGATTTACAACGATTTATTTCTTTATAAATTATTACTTACACTACGTTTTGTTCGGATCATTCAAAGACACCCTGTATTTATTATTTCCCTTGTGATGTTACGAAAATTAAGTTTTAACTGTTTCTACAAACATACGGAGAATTATAGTATAATAGCATAATATTATGAATATAGTTACCGTATTGATGTTGGTATAGTTTACATGCGTCAAAACACTGTTCATACGATTTTGGAATTAGCAACTTTCAGACAATACACGCTTCTTAATAGTATATTTATGATATTAAAACGAATTTAAATAATATTAAATATCTATAATATATATGTGATTCCACTCATTCCAAGATGATAGATGAGTTATTAATCGTATCAATTCCTTTGCGATTTACGATAAGCCGACAACATATTATTCAATTATTCGATGAAAATTATCATTTCGTACGTACAAAAATCGTACTACAATCTAATAGTTTATAAATTTACTAACGCTTAGTCTGAATAATTTAGATTATATTATAATATTATTCGTATTTTTATAAAATTTCCATCTTTAAAAGATGAGAATCTCGACGAGACTTTACCATATTGTACGAACGGTGGTTAGTTAGTTAGGTTTTGATTAATCAAATAGTTTTGGTATTCTAATTATTATTATTTTAAAATTCACTCTTATAGTTTAATTCTCTTATTAGTTATGACGTATAACTTTTAGAATAAAATTAATCATCAAATTAAAATTTCCTTAAAATTTCCATCACAATTTTTTGCAAGAAGTACATTTAATTGTTTGTATACAAAATTTGATTTTGAATCAAGTAGGTACCATTTATTTTCCCGTTGTAGTTTAATAATATCAAATAACGCAAACATAAATCATTATAATATTACTGCGAATACGATAAAATCAAATAATAGTACCTATACAATATAAGATAAATCTCATTTATACGATTATACGTATATATTTTCCCTGCGATCCATACAATGATTTATGATGCGTTTTCCACCTAATTTCTTTGGCTTTAGCAATACTTCTATGGGAATATTTTAAAATCACCTATTCGAATTCTGCATAATATTATTATATTATAATAATGTTCTATCAAAAGGGTTGATTAGCATAATATATATATTACGATGCGTTTAATTTCCAGGGGATTATCATATAACGCACGGTCATGATCCTTTGGCCGCCGAGATAAGTTTATGCGCATTATTTTTAAATTTTTTTTTTTTTAATTTTAACGCCACGAGTCAATATAATTATAAAATTATATGTAAAATATTTTATAATATTATATATAAGTATACCGTGTTCTCGTAACCAGAAATATTGTCCACATAACCCGGTATAATATTAGTGGGTATATAAAGGGTGTGTATGTATATACAGCGAGTGTTCTACCGTTTGAAATCTGCGCCACGTAATAAATTTAACCGTCGTGAAAGAAACACGTCAGCTTGATATGTCAGACTGTATTTTTCGGCAAAGGCGTTGGCGTCGTAGGTGGAAAAAAAAATCATAATAAATGACCGTTATGCGGCACGTATTGATCTCATATTCGTATCTGTTGTACGCGAAATTGGTTATTCGTACATGTTTACGGCCCACTGGAAAATATTAAAAATGAAGAAATATAAATCGATTTCGCACCGCACTACGCGAGGCGACTATATACATAATATGTGTTTTATTGTATTATATATCATATCATTATGTTCGTCAAAACGAGATGAATGAAAATCTCATCGTTTCGTCGAACGGAGAAATTATTATAATATATAATATTATATATTATGCGGTCGGAGAAATAAAAATCATTCGAACGACATTCATTCCGTGTTATTATATATTATACTTTTCGCATTCGTCTCACGTCCTTCCGACAAACATTATTTATTGCGACGAGAAGTCGAATACACTCGACGGTAAAACGAAACAGTTAATTACAAACGTTTAGGACCACCACAGTTTGAAAAGGAAAATTTACGATACTATCTAGATCGCAAATAAATACAAAACTTTAATAACCTCTCCCGCCTGAATAAAAAAGAAAATACAAGAAAAAAATGATTAAATAAATATTAAAAAATATAACTTTGACGATTGATGAAATAATTAAAACGTTTTTGTTTTTTTTTTTTGTTTTGATAATTAATAAAATATATGAAACTGTTAAAATTGTATTAAATATAAATGATATAATAATTATATAGGGTATAATATAATATTTAAAAATAATCTGAAAATGATTTTATAAATAAAAAAACATCATTTATCTTTGTTATTATTTTTTTTTTTATCGATGACCAAAAAACTTATTTCATATTCTGATAGTTCTGGTCGTGAACTTTAAAATTGGATAACCCAAACACCATATTATTATTAGATGAGTGAATTTCAATATAGATAATATAATACCTACTGACCACCTATCATAAATATGTCATATAAGAAACTAAATAGAACATAATATGTAGAAAAACAAAATAATATATAATATTTTGGAAATCAATATTTGAACATAAAGACTGAATGAAATACAAAATGGCATGAAAACCTAATCTAACTTTTAGCCAATAATGACTAAATATGTAAAAAAATTATTGTATTTCTTTTTACTATAACACTGAATAAATTATCTTTTTGTCGACAAGTCGTACAGAAACGCCAATTATTTTGACTAGGTCGCACGAACTCGCTAAAACTCGCTCGTCCATAGGTCAAATTTGACCGTACCATATATATTATTTTCTACCCCTGATTAATATCCTGGAAAAGGGTTTTAATTAAAAACGTGATCAGCATTTCGAAAAAAAAAACAATTTATGATACGAATTATACATTAACGATTCATTTAAATATTTCGATCCGTATTGTCAGTGCGACTTTTAAAAAAATATTTTGTGTAAATTCACAATGTTTGCCGATAAAAATGAATTAATTAGGTATTAATAAGATTATCAAAATCAATCAAATTAGAAACGTTATGAAACGAAATCCAAACGTGTTTTATTCATTAATATATTTCATTTTAAAAGCGTGAAAAGATCATTCGCATTTAGAACCTTTATGATGTTATTATAAATAATTGAGTTTTGTTTTATTATGCTAATTTAATGAAATACAATATTAATACTCCTACAACTGTAGTTCACATAATATAATATACGTTAAATTATTTAAAATACGAAATTCAATGGTTAATCTGTTTGTATAATGGTTACTTGATACATTTAGGAATTAAAACCATGCACTATATTACTTATATGAAATTCAATAATTTATAAACAACACTGTCTAAGAACATTAACTACAAGTGCAAGTATTATTAATGTAGTTAATTGGCATGTTATAATTTATATTATAACATGCTCATATTATAAATTATAATATAATTTGATATTATTATTAAAACACTAAAAATATACTATTAGATTTTGAGTGAAGCGGGGAATGTACTGGTTTTACAAAAATGTTTTTTTTATGTCTAAAGGTAGAAAAAATTTCGGGTTTTTTCGGGTAAAAAAAATGGTCCAACTACCATGAATAGGCTTTCGGTATCAAATTGCGTCAAGTGGGTATCTTATTTATTTTTTGAATTTGTCAAATATTTTACTTTGTAGGTACTTTAAATTTTTTTTGAGTTTTCGCATAGGTAGTTTACACACGTGGTAAACCTATAGAACGACCTATCAGTATATTATATTGTATTATATTGAATTTCGCTAAAAATCGTATTTTCTAATGCAATCAATCGTTGCATTCAAATCTTAATTTTAATAAACTACTAATTTCTCCAAGGACCGAAGGGACAAATGAGGAACATCCAAAATCAACCTTCCCACATTTTTGTATTTAAAAAATAATATCATTTGGTTGATATGTATCGAGAGAAAATTATAAAGAATATTATAACAACAATTTTTTCGTATTAAATTTAATGATAATATATACGAAATTTCGAATAATAAAAGTGAAAATATTCATAACAAAATAATATTATACATAATTCTAAATTAAATTAATTATGATGTAAATGAAAATATTAAGAGCCTTCCTTACACTTGATATATTATTTATATATTTATAAAAAATATATACCAAAATTATATTGAAAGGTTTTTATCAAATATTTTTTTTTCTACATTGAATTAATGTCTCGTGAATTGTGAATGATTTTATGTAATTAATTTTATCGTAATTTTAGGTAGTTTTAAATTAATATGTTCGAATAGTGGTCGTTCTGTTTAACATTTTATTCGCATTTGCGTGGTGGGTAATGGCGAATTAAACAACAATGGTTTACAATTGAAGCATTTAGAGGTTTATCGTCTAAATGAGTTTTTAATATTCTTAAGATAATGTCAGCGCAAGATTTACTGTCTCTGTGTGCAGTACAGCAAAATAACCCTAGGTTAAATAATCCTAAACAGGACAGAAATTGTGTGATTTAGTATAAATTTTGAACTTAATTTTCGAGAAATTTACATATCGCTTTGGTAAAATATTTACTAAAAACAGAGTAACTGCTATTTTTATTTGTTATTAAATATGTTTGTTAGGTTAATATTAGGATAACATTAGTTAATGAGTATAAACATACGAAAAATAAAACGTGAAAAAGCATCGTGGACATTAAACTGTATATTCGTTTTACATGAATAGGAAAACAAATTCAAATATATTATTAATATAATAATATCAAAATGAGACCTTGGCGAAACACACGATTAATCGTTTACGCGCTTTACTAGTCATAATAATATTATAAAGCCGCGAAATTGTTTAAGTACGATAGCACGTGTGTTAAGATAATTCTGAGTCTAATGTCGAGCTATAGAGGTGCAAAATTAAGTTCACGACAGAATGCACAAATGGAACAAGCTAGAAAGTTAGTTCGTAAACATCAACACGCGCATTGTCTAAATAACGCATCAACACCAAAAACAATAATAATAATATGTCCGTGAGGACACTTTGGACTATTAAATGCTTGCTATCATTTTAATGTAATCGCGAAGTCTAATGGTTTCCATCCGAATCGAAATCTTCTTGTTCACGTACAAAGAGCCAAAACGGCAGTTTACGAGAGTTGAATCTATTTTAATAATGTCAGTTTAAAACGGTACCAATCGTACTCAACTACAAAATGTTGTGTTTTCTATTTAAAAAGGTGTGACAAATACAAATAAAACTAATCGTAATAAAAAAAAATTATCGTAATTAAAAGACTCCATAAAACCACTACATAGGTTATAAATAATTTGTGCAACACGTCTAAGACAATTATAAAATATATAAGATTACATTTTATATGAATAAAATATACCATAATATTGTTTCGAATTTTACAGATGAGATTGATAGCTATGCGTTTTCTGTTTTACCACCAAAAATAATTCATAGTGATAACGAGACGTAGGTGCTAAATTTAATTTATATTATTATTTGAAACTTAATCTAAACGAAAACAACAACTATAACGTTTACAAATTATAGTTAAGATGTTAATGAATTAAAGAAATAACTAAATATGTACGGAAAATTGAAAAAAAATGCATTTAAATTTCAATTTTTTTAGTGAAATTAAGTTTAGATTTTATATAAATATAAATAACGTAACTGAGACTCACAACATATCTTTTCTATTCAACATTTTATGCTACTTTATATCGAAAACTTCAAAATAAGTGTTTAGAATAAAGCAAAAACGTGCACTTATACGCAAAATATCGGTAAATGCCCTAATACGTATATGAAAATAAAATTTCTAGTTAAAATCGACAAAAATTGGACACAACCTAACCATTGGCCGAATTTTTTTCACAAAGTCACAGAATCAGTTCGGATGAGTTATTTAAATATTTTGCGCTTATGTAAGTACAGAAAAATTATATAGGTGCATGTTTTTATTAGCTATATAGGTACTTTACTAGCATAACAATGGACAATTAGTCGAAATCATGAAGAAAATTAAGCTGTACAGATCAAAAGGTCACATTTCAGAATAAATACATGCCATTTCGCAAACAGCTTTCATTTTTGTCTTATCGAGGAAAATTATTATATGTTATCAGATTACAATTGTTGTATACAAAATAATAGAAACTTTTACGTTTTTTTTTTTTTTTTGTTCGGAAACGTAGTCGAGGCCAAGTGTTAACAGAGTAAACGGTAGAGAAAAAAAACATGTATTCGCGGATTAGTCGACGAGGGGAAATAAAATACTACAAGACGTCGACGATATAGTGCGCGCGCACACGTCTTCCGTTCGGTAATCCCAGTCCAGACACTACGTGTGTTTTTTATTTTTTTTATACTTTACAACGATAAAAAAAATAAAAACAACAACAACAACAAGTGATGGGAATAGTTTATCATCATTTCGCATCCGGCTCGGCCCCATCCCGCCGGGTAAATATAATAATATGTATCCGTAAAAAAAAAATTACTACGTAAACGGGACGACGAGGAACGGAACAAAATATACGAACGATGCATTATATGCAATGTTTTTATCTGTAACGTTAAAAATCCATAACGGGAAAATGTTTTAAGTTTTCATATATTTTTGCACTCTGTAGTTCTAAAAAGTTTTAGATTTTTCTATGCGCCTATAAAATAAAAATAAAAAAATAAAAACACACAATATTAAAGATTATTTATTTATTTTTTAGACCTGAAAATCGCCGTACCACCTTCGTCACGTGCACGAAGCAATATGTCACGTACGCGTACCGTGGCCACCCTCGTTAAATTATTTTACAAGTTTAGTCCCGGCCTCTGTCACGCGCAAATGTAAAAAATAATAACACATTCGCTCGATCAGAACTCCAACTGAGCGTGTGAATTTAGTAATTTAGTAACATTAACAACATGACAATTCATAATTAATACTATATCATTGCATAATGCGCCGGTTATAAAATTGTTTATAAATTTGTTGTCGAGTAAAGTAAAATTTATAAAAAAAAATTCAAGTCTTTATATTGGGATAAGACAACTTGTACTATTGTTGACCTTAATTTGATTATAATCTAACTAAGATTTAAGAAATAATTTTAGTTTCGTATAATGTATTAGATAATTCATATATGAATAAGATATCTCTATACTAAATACACAGTGCGTTGTGATCTTGAAAAGATAACCTATACGTTACCAGAATGTTCACTTATTATTTATTGGTTATGGCATAAAATGATAAAAAAAAAAATTAAAAAATACTGATATCAATAAATAAAAAATATGATTGAGATTAAAACTACAGTTAGTTAAAACCACCATGAACGCTGATTGTCCTATAATTTTTCGCTATTTAATTGATATAACACTCTTATTTTATTTAAATTAAAATATATTTTAAATATAACTCTGAATAAAATATAGTTCTTTAAAATTTGAATTATTTCATTATTATATATTTATTGAACTTTAGACGTAAGCAAATAACTCACTAAGTTTTATATTTAAGTTTATCTTTCATTCAACACATTACATTGGATTTTAAGTACCTATTACCTATACCATATAATTTATAATTATATCAAAATCACTAACTTTAGTTTAAATAGATGCTTGTCTAATAGATTTAACAAATAAAAAACATTCACGTAAAATTCTAAAATCTTCACAATTTTACATATTTTAAAAATATTATTAGACAAATATCGTATAAACATATAAAAAAGTAGACCTCCAAAGGACATGAATTATTACCTGATATTTAACTAAAGTGTAGTAATAATTTCAATCATACCGGTATACGAAAAAAAAGTTTGATGTGGCATTTTGGTGGTGACCTTATCAATACACCTTGATCCCAATATATTTTAAATAGTGGTATTAACATTAGTAGTTTTATCATATATCAATATTTATGTTGATATTTATGTATTTAATATTTATTTATGTTACAATAACTATAACTACATACAACCATTACGATATTGTATAGTCTATTTGCGGACACAATATAACATATTGTGATGTCCTGTTCATTATTATACCTAAGTATAATAACAATAGAGCTAAATATCGATAATTACTGCCGGATGAGGAACTAAACATTGTGGTCACGTCGGTAAACATGGTCCATAATTCGCATGTCTAAGTGGGTCACCAGTTAATTATATATTTACAAGTGGTCAATATTATACAATTTAAATATTTGATTTGTTCACGGATTCTGTTCATATCCATAAGGACACTTCTAAGTGAGCGAAAAATATAGATTATTTCATATCAATTTGTTTGTTAGTCCATCGTTATTTTCCATAGAATATTTTTCCAGATTTTATTTATATTATAATTTATAATAAATGAGTAGTGCATGATAAATGTTGCGCAATGGGTATAATACATTGATCTATATCGATTAATAATAAACATAATGACTGCGTATTTTAAAATAAGTGTTTAATAAAGTCTTAAACTATTAATCCATCAATTGTGTATTTCTTATTGACAAAATTTCCAATTACAATACCTAAAATATCGATAATTTTAGTTTGGACGTCAATAATATTTTTTCGATCAATACTGTAAAATAAAATTATAATTCATACATCAGTGTTAAAAAATTATCAGAAGCACTATGATCCCCTTGCATTGACTGTTGGCAATCAAGATTATTGATATTTTTTAGACCGATACAGTAATTAAAATGAATTAATTTGGTTTAATTAATTAAACATTTATCAACAACTTTTAATCATTCGGATCAATAAATATAAAAAAATTGCTGAAAAGAATGATAGAATAATGTAAAGATGGACTAGTCATATTATATATTTTCTCCAAGTCTAAAAAAATTTCTGTGCATCATTTAACTAGAACCTGGATTAATTTTCGTACACAAGTATACAAATTGATATTAATTTACTAAATAAAAAAATAAAATATTTATATAGGTACATCATGTTCACCTGATTGAAAAAAAAAATAATAATAATAATAGCTAATAATGATAAATTTAAATACGATTTTATATTACTTGAAAAAAAAATATAACAATGGAGTTTAATTACATATTTTGTTTAATGTAATACAATGTTATATATTTATTATCTACTTTTATTTTATGAAATATTTAAAAAATTAAAGTATTATTTTAATATAGATGTTTTATGATCATTATAAGAGTAATATTTTCGATAAATTTTATCGAACATTTTAAAAGTTATAAAAATAATATCAAATATTTGATTTTACTATGTAATGTTATGTCTTTCTATGCAGTTATGTAGCTATATTGCCTAAACATAACGCCGAGTTAAAAAAATTACATAAAACATTTATTTTACAATCACGTTTAGATAATAATAATATGATTGTTTAATATTATATAATATAATTTTTATATAATTAAATAATAATTAATACGTGATAGTAAAAGAAAAAATTATTTTATAAAATTATTTTAACATGGCGTGATGTTTAGGCAATATTGTCACATAACTGCATAGAAAGACAGAACATTATATATATTAAAAAATAAAAATAATATATATTTTATTAATAATTTGTTAATCACTTTATTGATCGACTTTTTTAATTTTGATAAATTAACAATAATTGATAATATAGCATTGTTTAAAAAATTATTTTGGACACTAAAAAACGATTGAAATAAAAAAGATGTAGAAAAATTAATTATATTAAATGTTTATTTTTAGGATAGCTGTATTGTCAGGTTTTAGTGTTATACGAATAATAGTATCTATATTCGTTATAAAGTTATTTCCATTAGTTTTGTAACGTAATATTCTGAATACTCTGTATAATATATTATGTATACAATATATTCTTCCGATATAATTGTTTATAAAAATATTTAAAACTTGTTACTTGGTCTTTGTATTGAAAAAACCCAATAAAATATGAGAAAAAAAACATTTTTAAAGTTTTTAATGAAAAGTTAATTAAGATACGTTATATTTATTTTTAGGATACCAAATCAAAGACGAATATATCGAAAAATGGGACGCCAGAAAATGATCAGTTTAATGACGACAGCGAAGATGCTCTGACGGCACTGCCATTGTTCTGCATAGGTAAATTATTTGTAAGACATTAAAAAACGACCGAATTCATTTTTTTATCGAAATTATCGACTAATAAATAATTTAAATAACCATTTCCGATTACCATTTATAAAATATAATTTGTAATACTATTATATATTTACGTATATTCACAAATTGTACAATTTCACATAACACGTTCTCTTATATTTTATTAGGATTTTTATTTTCACGTTGGATAATATTTTTTACAGTTTATTTGTCTGATATTCTATTAGTGTCATTGTAAAAACTTAAAGTCGTTACACACAAAGCAATATTAAACTTTGTGTTCCAAATTTCGTTTATATTTAGAGGGTTAACTTATATCATAATTTATTATATATAAACTAAAATCTACAATTAAATATCGTTCAATGACGGTCATCTGATAAAATTTTCATCATGTCTTAATGATTTTAAAATATTGTTAAAGTATTTAATTCGATTAAAATAGCAATTAAATATCTAAACATCATGGTCTAATTGTCAGCGATTATCACGATTATTGTTACGTAAAATGTTCACCCAAGTAATTTTCGTGTCTAATATTATAATTCTGTAATAAATAAATATATAATATTAATATGAATAAAGAAAACATCTAAAGTATTTTCGTTAAAATTAACCATTTTATTGTGATCAAAAATGTTTCCATTAATATATATGAATGTATATTAAGTCAACGAATGATTATAACAAACAAATAAAATGTGGTACGGGGAGGGGGGGAGATATTTAATAATAACAAATTAAAGTACAAATATTTATAATTATATTTATTTTAAAATAATTCCTATCTCTTATTCATCCACAGCCCCACAGGAATCAATTTCTGTCAACTATATAATAGTAAGGCAATAGTCATTGTATACGGAATGTACCCAATGAGAACACTACTGATTAAGATAATTATGGTGTATAAAAAGTAGTGAAAAATTCGAAAAAAAAACACTCATACCAGTGGTTCTTAAATTTCGGGTCACGAAACACTTTTTAACGAGTCGCAAAAAAAAAATTAATAGACATTTAAACATTTTTTTTTTTTTCATAATGACTATGGATTTTACATAATTATTTCGATTTAAATTTGATCTATGGCGACAACATAATGTGTAAGTGTGGGTAAAAAAATTAACTGTTTATAATTTATATTAAACACGAATAGCAATTCTTTAGTAGTAAAATTTTTCTCCGGTATCGGTAAATCGGTAAGACCGTGACCCGAAGATGAGTGGCACTATATTTTAGGAAAGCGTTAAAAAGTTTGGAAACCACTAGTCGTAAGTTATTGTATCGTTACCGTCGGTTCCAGGATCGTTTTTGATCGTCGTCATATTCCTGTCTATCGCCGGTAACGTGCTGGTGTGCATGGCCATCTACACGGACAGAGGGCTGCGGCGGATCGGAAACCTGTTCTTGGCTTCGTTGGCCATCGCCGACCTGTTCGTCGGCTCGTTGGTCATGACGTTCGCCCTGGTAAACGACCTGCAGGGCTACTGGATGTTCGGCGCCAAGTTCTGCGACATATGGACGGCCATAGATGTGATGTGCTCGACAGCGTCCATACTCAACCTGTGCGCCATATCGCTCGACAGATACATTCACATCAAAGATCCGCTGAGGTGATCACACCATAATAATTAATTATTATATTCGATAATGTAAATAAACTGTTCGAAAAACCGAACCGACCTCTAGACGTTCGAAATTCGTACTCAAATTTGTTAATATTCCAATCGAACCAGATCAATTCAATATTAAACAGTTTGGTTCGAAAATTTAACTATTACACAACTATTATTATTATTTAACAGTCTGTTTAGTAGATAATTAAATATAAATACCAGATCTATTTACTTATTGCAATACCTCCGTGAAAAATTACAATGTTTGAACACAGTTTTTTTTTTCAAATTATTATTTAGACAACGAACTATAATATTATTCTTATTAGATACTTATTAAAAAAAAAAAGATAACTCATAAAATAATAAAATCTTTATTTTTTAAGTTATATAAATGTTCCGTATCAATCGCGGAAAGTACGATTTATTACTTAATTGATGATTTATTACTATTTATTGTTTACGCGAAACCCATATGACGATAAAAATTTGTACTTAAAAGCAGTTGTGTTTAAACAGTCATGTGAGCAACTCCGCGTTTGATCCACACAAAAATTAATTGTTATACAGTCCACTTGAATAAAGTTACTTATGTTTAAATAAGAAAATTTTGTAAGTTTTTAAACATTTAGTAACCCGATCCCGAACATTTTGGTCCTAACGAACCGGATTTAGCCAGGGAAAAAAGAAGTGTGGTTTTTCAACGCGTAGTGATAAAAGTGTAGTGTGTAGTGTAGTGGAAGCGTTCCAGCAGGAATCAGGAAGGCTCAAGAAAAAAGAAAAAAGAATATTAATAGGGTAAGTGAATTGCACCATATTAATATTAGGGTAGTGCGCTAAAGAAGGGAGTTGTAATCTATAGCACACAGCACAGTAACGTGGTTAGGTTAACAAACGCGTGATATAAATAGAACACGTCTAGGGAAATGCCGAACCAAAAGAATATATCAGGCGACGTTGCAGGTAATGCAGCGCAAAATGAGATTGCACAGCTGAATCTAAGGAGAGGGCAAATCAAAAGTAAATTGACCAAATTCCAATCGTTTCTAAATGAAGATAAGAGTAAAAATAAAACGCAATTGAAACTACGCAAAGAAAAAATAGAGAAACTTTGGGAGGAATTTGACGATATACAAAGTCGTATAGAAGGGATAGATGCAAGCGAGGATCAAGTTATGTACAGAGATGCCTTTGTTGAAATCTATTTTGATCTTATGTCTATAGCAGAGGATAGGCTAGATAATGCGATCGAAATAAATAAAGAAGTAAATGGCAGAGAGAGTACGATAACTAGATCGTGTAAAGGAACAAATGATAATACATTATCGAAGTGTATAAAATTGAAACCGTTGGAAATTCCGACATTTAATGGATCATTTGAGGATTGGACGGCATTTCAAGACATGTTTATATCGTTAGTACATGAAAATGAAAGTTTAAATAAAGTACAAAAATTTCATTATTTAAAAACTTCGGTATCAGGGGAAGCATTAAAAATTATAAAAAACTTGGAAACATCGGAAATAAATTATACGGCTGCGTGGAAAATAATAACAGATAGGTACAATAACAAGCGATTATTAATTCAGTCACATACCAAAAGTATATGTGACCTACAATGCATACGTGAGGAATCCGCGGAAAAATTAAGACAATTTACGAATGCGTTAAATCAGCATAGACAGGCATTACAGGCATTGAACCATGACCCTGATAACTGGGGAGCTTTATTATTGCACGTAATTACGTCGAAAATAGACGCCAATACATTGCGACATTGGGAAACTTTAAACGCAAAGAAAGAACTGCCGACCGTACAAGAAATAATGGATTATTTACATGATCGATGTCAAGTGTTAGAAGCGGTGGAAAATGCAAAGGGTAAAAATGAGAAATTTAAACAGGTTCCACGAAAATTACAAAGCTATGTGACTGGTGTAGTGGTAAAATGCTACATGTGTCAAGGTCAACATCCGATGTATAAGTGTTCTGAATTTCTAAAAATGAGCGTTGACCAAAGAGAAAAGAAAGTACGGGATATGAAAATGTGTAATAATTGTTTTAGAAAAAATCACAGTACCGATCAATGCAGAGCCAGAAAATGTCTAAAATGTAATAGGCCACATAATACACTATTACATATAAATAAGATAGGCGATCAATCACAAACAATTAATAATAATAGTAATAATGTTATGGCTACGGCGATAAGAGACAATGGCACGGGCGAGGCAGAACAATCGTCAACGGCGGCGATTTCAATGTCATCGATAATAGAGCAATCACATACGGGCGGACAAGTGTTACTGGCTACAGCAATAGTGGAAATATTAGGTAGAAATAATGTATGGTATCAAAGCCGAACGCTATTGGATAGTGGATCTCAAAGCAATTTCGTGACAAATGAAATTATGAACAAATTATGTTTACCGCAAAAGAGAATAGATTGTTCTATAGTAGGAGTAGCGGGAAGTAAGCATAATGCCAAATATGAACTAACTATAACATTACGCTCACGCGTAGGTTCATATAAGTTAACACGAAATTACAAAGTATTACAAAAAATCACCGAAAATTTACCAGCCAGAACGTGTGAAGTCTTACAACATTCTATACCGGAAAATATTTGTTTGGCTGATCCCTACTTTTATAAAAAAGGAAAAGTAGATATATTAATCGGTGCAGATGCATACTGGGATATAATGGAAAGTAATGTGTTTAAATTAAAGCAGTCTGGTCCATTCCTGCAAGAGACAAAATTAGGCTGGATTGTGGCGGGTGGCATGTTTCAAGAAGCTGCGAGTAATATGAATAGTTGTATGATGACGTGTATAAATAATGATAACACATATTTATCAAAACAAATTGAAGCATTTTGGAAAATAGAAGAAGGACCGACAAAAGAAAACTGGTCGAAAGAAGAAAAACTGTGTGTTGAACATTTTATAAAGAATACAAAGCGTGATGAAAAGGGAAAGTTTATTGTAAAATTACCGTTAAAAGAAAACGCGAACGGATTGGGTAAATCGTATCAAATAGCACTTCGTAGATTTTTAGCATTGGAACGGCGAATAACAAAAGACGAGGTAGTTTACAATCAATATAAAGATTTCATGCGTACGTATAAAGAGCTTGGACACATGGAGGAGATAATCAGTGATAATATAAATAAAGACGGACGTGATGGTGTATACATACCGCATTCATACGTGTTAAACGAAGATAGCCGTACTACAAAATTACGTGTGGTATTCGATGCATCGAGCAAAACCGACACGGGTTTATCTCTTAATGACGTATTAATGAAAGGACCGGTAATACAGGAAGACCTAATAAAAATAATCGCACGTTTTAGAACGCATAAATATGCATTCTCGGGGGATATTACGAAAATGTATCGACAGATTTGGCTTGATGAATCGCATCGTAATTATCAACGGATATTGTGGAGGTCCAATATCAACGACGAAATCAAAGTGTATCGTTTATGTACTGTAACGTATGGCACGGTGTCGGCTAGTTTTCAGGCAATAAAGTGTCTATCTACCTTGGCAGAGGAGACTAATGACGTCTTGATATCCAATGTTATTAAATATGATTTTTGCGTAGACGACTGTTTAACAGGGGGCGCTACCATAACCGAAGCAATACATGTACGTGATAAGTTAATATCCACATTAAACAAAGGAGGTTTCAGTATGGCAAAATGGACAGCAAACAATATCGAGCTGCTAAAAAATATTCCCGGTGCAGAATCAAACACTTACACGTCATTAGATTTGGGCGTAGACGCGGTAAAAACTGTCGGGTTATTTTGGGAACCGGGCGACGACACTTTATCATATAAAATAAAATTATCAAACGTCGAGACATACACAAAACGAAATATATTATCACGTATTGCCAGCCTATTTGACCCATTAGGACTTGTGGGGCCCGTCCTGGTGGTGGCAAAAATAATTATGCAAGCGTTATGGTTGGAAAAAGTCGAATGGGATGATAAAGTATGTGAAAAAATATGTATAAAATGGGAACAATTTCAGAATAATTTAAATAATATTAATAAAATCAAAATACCAAGGTGGCTAAACGTGGGAAATTCTATTCGTGTAGAAGTGCATGGGTTCGCGGACGCGTCGTCACACGCCTACGGCGCATGCCTATATTTACGTACTGAAACAACTGATGGTGAGATAACCGTAAGGTTAATATGTGCTAAATCACGAGTAGCACCACTAAAAAGTACATCAATTCCACGACTGGAATTATGTGCGGCCGTGTTATTAACACGATTAGCAAAAAATATTGTTCCGACGTTGCGCATAAACATTACAAATCAGTATTGGTGGATTGATTCACAAGTAGTCCTAGCATGGATTGCATCTGAATCGTCACGGTGGAAAGTATACGTGGCCAACCGTGTGGGTGAAATTCATGAAACGACAAAAATAGATGAATGGTCATATATAAAATCAGACGAGAACCCGGCAGACGTACTATCCCGTGGATGTACACCGTCTGACATAGAGAAAAACAATCTATGGTGGTGTGGGCCGGAATGGTTACAGCGGTCAGACGAAGAGTGGTTAAGAAAACGATGCAGAGACGAAAGCGTAATAGATTTATCTGAGGTAATATATACGGAAGAAAAGAAAGAGTCAGTGACCTTAGTGATGACGGAAGATCAAAATAGTTTGTTGAATTTAGATAAATATTCGTCGTGGACAATGTTAATACGAATAATAGCGTATATATTACGATTTTATAGAAATGCGCTAAGTACCTGTCGTAATACAATAAAAATAAAAGGTTTGTTATCGGTAGTGGAAAACCAGACAGCCGAAATGACATTGTTACGCACACTACAGAAACGTATTTACGCAGCCGAAATACGGGCGCTAAGCAATTATGATGGCGAAAGAAAGGAGATATCTAATAAAAGCAGTTTATTTCGATTAAATCCATTTATCGATGAACAGGGAATATTACGGGTCGGAGGTAGATTAAGAAACGCGAATAATTTATCATATGATCAAAAACATCCAATTATAATGCCATATTTGGAACCTTTTATAACAATGTTTTTTCGCGGTGAACATGAACGTATGTTACACGCAGGTCCGCAAGCAATGCTGGCGACTATACGATTAAAATATTGGCCGATTAAGGGTAGAGGAGTCGGGCGTAAGGTAGTGCATAATTGTATACGTTGTTTTAAGGTAAAACCAAGAATACTAAAACCGATAATGGGTGATTTGCCGAAATATCGAATAGAACAGCCAAATCGATGTTTTGAAATATGCGGCGTAGATTATGCGGGACCGGTGTTAATAAAAAGCAGCCGCCGACGAAACGCACCGGCAAACAAATCGTATATATGTATTTTTATTTGCTTCGCTACCAAAGCCGTTCATATTGAGGTGGTGTACGACTTAAGTACAGATGATTTTTTGGCAGCATTCAAACGTTTTATATCGCGTCGTGGTATATGTCGGCACATATATTCGGATAATGCCACAAATTTCGTAGGTGCAAATCGAAAATTGAAAGAATTAAAAGACTTATGGATGGCCAAAGATCATCAGGAAACAATACAAGCTTTTTTCAATAACCATGGTATAACTTGGCACTTCATTCCGCCCAGGTCACCTCATTTCGGAGGCCTCTGGGAAGCAGCGGTAAAGTCCGTAAAATATCATTTAAATCGCATAATGCCAAGTACTCGATTGACCTACGATGAATTATATACTGTGATTGTGCAAATAGAAGCGTGCTTAAATTCGCGACCTCTTACCCCATTAACAAACGACCATGGTGATTTAGCATTACTAACTCCCGCGCACTTCCTAGTAGGTGGTTCACTGTTAGCTCTACCCCAGGTTGATTTAACCCTCCATCCTGAAAATCAGCTCTCCAGGTGGGACAGAGTGCAAAAAATAACACAACACATATGGAAACGGTGGAGTGTAGAATATTTAAATAGTTTGCAACTGCGCGCCAAATGGTCAAAAAATAACAAACAAGTAATCGGTGTCGGAACAATGGTATTGGTCAAGGAAAAGAACTTACCACCACTTCAATGGTGTATGGGACGAGTCATAGAGATTCAACCAGGTAAGGATGGTGTCATAAGAGTCGCTGTGGTAAACACTCCTAGCGGGCCAAAAAAGAGGGCAGTGAGATTGTTGTGCCCCCTTCCCATTCAATCTAGTCCAAGTCTGGGGCCGTAAAAATAAAAATAAAAAAAAAAAATTATTTGATTGTAAAATTTATTTATTTATTTTTCTATTATATTAAGAATTATATTTGATTGTAAAATTTATTTATTTATTTTTCTATTATATGAATTATATTTGTTTGTAAAAAAAAAAAATATGAAATATTTAAAATACGCGAATATCAAATGTATTTAAGTTGTTTCCTCAGTTAATATTAGCATAGACCTAAATTGAAGGAATTTATTTTTATTATTATTAATTATTAGTATATCAAAATTATTATATTTTTTTTTTTTTCCCTTCATTAATTATTATATTGAAATCGATATTTCAAGGCGGGCGGTATGTTCCGTATCAATCGCGGAAAGTACGATTTATTACTTAATTGATGATTTATTACTATTTATTGTTTACGCGAAACCCATATGACGATAAAAATTTGTACTTAAAAGCAGTTGTGTTTAAACAGTCATGTGAGCAACTCCGCGTTTGATCCACACAAAAATTAATTGTTATACAGTCCACTTGAATAAAGTTACTTATGTTTAAATAAGAAAATTTTGTAAGTTTTTAAACATTTAGTAACCCGATCCCGAACAATAAAATTTGAAAATAACCATTTTAAACAATATATTTATATACAAATTTTAACGTATCGATCTCTTAATGTAATCAAAATTTCAATGTTTAGAAATTTTTTTTAATTAATGAAAAAATCATACTTCTTACGTCATTATTATAACGTACATATTTTATATTGTCTGTGATTATATTCTGGAATGCAAAATTAATATTATAAATATTATGATAAGTTATACAATTTATAATAATTTAAATTTGATTTAAATTCAATAATTTGTCCATAAAAATTGATAACCACGAATTAAAATCACAGATTTTAGATTCTGAGCGAAGCGAAAAATGTATTGGTTTTACAAAGATGTTTTTTTTTTTGTGTATGAAGACACTTTTTCGGGTAGAAATAATGGTCCGATTACCACAAGTAGGGTATGCTTTAAGTTGCAAATCGTTTCTAGTTGGTACTTTATTTAGCTCATTTTTTGAATTTCTCAAAAGTTTTTCCTTGGAAGGCGAAAAACTCCAAAAAAATTGTGGAAAATCGGCAAAATTACGATTTCTGTTATTTAAAATTTTTTAATTTTGTGATAACTAATTGAATTTTAATCATTGTGTCTTGAAAATTTTTATGAGTATTAACTTATGTGAACTTCATTAAAAAATAAAAATTTAGAAACAAATGGTTGATTTTCTGACTAAATATAGAGTTTTGGTTTTTTTTTATAAAAATGTTTAATATTTCCTGCAATTTTTAGTTTTTTGGTTTAAAAATTTTGTCAAAGTCTAGACATATACGACTTAATTTTTTTACAAAATATTTTGAAAATCCTGACTAACAATTTTTTTCATAACTTTATAAAGTAAGAATTTTTTAAAATTGGCAAAATTACGGTTTTATTATTTTATTTCTTAATAACTAAATAAGTTTTGACCATAGGAAAGTGAAATTTATTTTTAATATATACATTTATAATTTACACACGTGGTAAAATTTTGGAATAGATTATTAGTATAGCATATTGTAATATATTGAGTTTCGCTCAGAATCGTATTTTCTAATACAATATCATTGCATTCAAATCTTAAGTATAATAAACCACTAATTTCCCCGAGGACCGAAGGGACGAAGGAGAAACGTTCACAATCGACATCCCCACTTATCTTTACTTCTTATATTATACATATGATACAGAAATCTGTAATTTAGTTAATATTTTAATTCGTGTTGATATCTAAGAAACTTTACAAGACTACAACAACTGTTTGTATTTCAAACCGTGATAAGCACTGAGAGCATTCATGATAATATTGATAAACCATATTATATGTGCCATGATATTAAAATATTACTTTATTTATAATAATGACATCAATAACATTATTTCTCCAATATATGTAAACAATTCCTTAAAATCGAAAATTCAAATTTTGCATAAATTATAATATAAAGAGTTCATTTTTTTATGTTTATCTTTTTTTAAAATAAGTAATAAAAGTAATATTATAGTCCGTTGCCTAAATAAAAATTTGAAAATCTACATTCCAAAATATTAATTTTTCGCAGGGACATTCCAATTACTAAATAGATCTGGGACACCTTGTATATATAAGTATTTAAAACTAATTTTTCTCTAATAAAACCCTCTAAATCATTTAGTTTAATAAAGTGAATGTTAGAAGCAAAAATAGTATTTTTATAAATTATTATAGGTATTATAGTTTATATATAGTAGTGCAGTAGTGAGGCCAGCAATGTTGTATGGCTCAGAATGTTGGGCAATGAACAAATAAATAGAACAAATGCAGAATGAAGTAGAAATGAAAATGCTTATATGGATATGTGGAATAGCTAGAACGGATCAAAATCATAGTGTGGAGGTGTCTAAGGGAGCTTTAGCCACCTTAGATTTGCTATAATCCCCCTATTTAAAATGCAACAAGTACTTTATATTTCCTTAGATTTTTTCGGTTGGGGCTATATCCCCTCCACAAATGTTCATCACTCTATGTCTATAGAGCAGATAGAATAATAAATAAATACTTAAGAAGAAGTGTAGAAGTCGCAAAAGGAGAGGAAGACAAAAAAAAAAATGCGGATAAGTAGAATTAAGAGTGATATGAAGATAGCTGGTGTAAATGGACGAAATGATCGAAATGTATGGAGGTTTAGAACTAGGGTAGCCGAGTTCATATAGTTGGGAATTAAGGCTAAGATTAATATTATATAGTTAAATTATTAATCATAACATTTTATATTAATAGAAACTAAATATAAAAGTTATCACGTTCATACTTTTATGACAACGCAGGGGTTCTCCATGATATTAAGATTTCTTAAAAGTATAGTTCAGGCTCGATGCAGCTTATAAATAGTTTAGTGATTCTATTCAAATACGATTGACAAATAATCACTCTATTTTATCATTAAAATCATACTTGTAATAATACAATAATATATTATACATTGCTTTACAAGTTCTTAATTATAATCCTAACCTAATTTAACATAACCTAACCTTAAAAAGCTTATTTAAGTTTATAAAAGTTTATTATTAAAACTAATCGGAATACTTTGTTCGGAGTATTAGCCAAGTACTAATATTAAATTAAATTAAAATTAATTGAGTTACATTTTATCCGTTACATTTCATAATTAATTATAGATTTCCTATTTTCATAATTATTATTATATGTTTGACTGAAGTAGTTTGACCGTTCAAACTGATCAATTCCATTAAACGAAAAAAACAACTTTGTGTGAATGGGTTTGAACATTATTAGAATGTTATTACCCATAAACGATTGATTCCATTAAATTGTGATCATTTTTAGCGTTACTTAAAATAGACATAATTAAGGCGTAGGTACTGAAAACAGTTCTATGAAGTCGTTTACATGAATATCTATAAAATACTATTAAAACTAAATATTCGGTATAAAATAAATGAACTATATAGTTTACAAACTATCTTAAAAATTCAATTACTGTGTTCTTTAATATATTGGTTAACTTTTACTGTAAATTATAATGACAAGACTAATGATAATGAACAACGGTAAATTATACTGAATAATTAAACAATGTTATCTTATAAATTATGATTTATAATAGATTGTGTAAAAAAACTTTTAATTTAATAATATATTTGAAAAATCGAAACCTGAGTAACAAAACAAATTTAAAGGTTTTTGAAATTATAGTTACCAAATAATAAAGTGCTAACTTTCGTTATAAAAAGCTGACGTAATATTCTAAAAAACTTTTTTTTACATTATAAACATGCCGTTGCATTTAACGTAAAGAACGATGCTTTAGGAAGGATTTAAGATAAACTAACAAAATCTAATTTGAGAAAAGTAACACCTCAAATTAAAATGTTATATTCTTCAAAACTGACTTAATATATTTCGAAATACCCTGTGTGTATTTAAAATGTTTAATTTATGTTAAAATATAACAATAATTAATAAAATTTGAATCTGAAAATTTTTCGTATTTTCAATTATGATGTTTATAATTTTATATTTTACAAGAGTGGATTATTTTTAAAATCACAACCAAAACTAGCCTAAATATTTAAACGTGACATTATAATATAATATGTTCTAAATTTTAATAAAAAAATAAAAGTGTCTTAATTTAAAAAAAAAAATTAATAATAATACATCAGCAATATGGCAGTATTACATAATAAAATACCCATCCTCTTAAACATATACAAACTTTTGGACGAACGATATCGGAACAAAAGTGTACTAAAAGTTATACGATCGATAAATTTGATTGACAACTGATGTAGTTGTAGTGGCGTAATGTAATATAATCGAAAGCCACAGGTTAACTCGTGACTTGCTTAATCATATCGACGTGTTAAAATTCACTGCCACACAATCTGTGTATCACTACCGGTGTCACAAGGGCAACCCAAGTAGATAGGGTGGATAACGTTGATTTGAACCCAATTACGAGGCAAAGTTGATGAACGAACGTGACGGGCATAGTAACCCCTGGAGCGCGTGTTAGAGATAGTGTAATAATGAAATTGGTAAAAGTGTTTGAACACTGGCCTGATGTAATTTTTTACTTTATCGTTAAAACGATAAAATATGTTTAGGTATACGAAATAACGTAGATAGTACTAGTATATTACAGTACTTACTACTTATTGGTATTTGTTTAAGAGAACACTGTCCTGCATCGTAAAAGCGTCTTACAAGTCAAATAGTCATTTTTATAACAAAGAAAATAAATAAATTCATTGAAAAAAAAAAATGAAAAAAAAAATAACTATCGAAGGTTAATTTCGATAAAATACGAACGATGGCCGTATAATATTACGATACTCGATTCGTTTTCTATGTATTTTATTTTAACGATTTGTTTATAATCATTGTGTAAATATAAAATGAGAAATAGAACAATAAAAACCAATGATTTAATAGTAGATATTATCCGTTGTGGTGTCCAAAGTTAAATTGTATTTTCGTTTTAATTTGAATTTAACGATAAAATAATATTATTTTCAGCTATATTATTTTCATCGACACAACTTTTGCGCTAGAAAATATAAAAATAACGTATGTATTAATATTATTATACCTGTATAGATGCTGTTTCCGCGATTATTTTATTTGTAAAAATACACAATTACGTCCATTCAACAAACCCAATTCGAAAGTTTGCTCGTTTCGAATGACCGCTATAATTTTGTTTATCGTAAATTAAAACAAACTGACCTGGCCAGTTATACGTTATACCCGTTAAATGACCACAAACCACTACTTTGAGGTTACCGTGAAACAGCACTATAGGTTAAGAGTTACCCTAAATTATACATTATTTGTAAATAAATGGCGACTTCGTGAGTACATGAATTTTAATTGTAGTGCCTCTTTCGTGTTTATTTTTAAATATCGTGCTCGGAATAATACATGTTTCGTCAGTCATTAGAATGTGTTCGGATTTTTACGGAAATGTTTTGCTACGTAAAACGATTTTGGTAAACATCACAAAATGTTTGGTATATAATAAACTATGGAAATAAAACAAACTCTACTGATAAAATGGTATTGTTTTCGTACAGCGCAATTTGTATTTTAATGTCGGCTATGTGAAATATGATATACATGTTTATGCCATTATTAATGTGGCGAACCCAAATATTTAAGTTTGAATCAAAGCCGAACCGAATCGATCAATTAAAAATGAAAAACTATAAAATGTACTTAGTTCGAAATAAACTACCAGGACTATAGTTCGATTCAAATTTCAAACAGTTTGTCACATCTCTACCTACCATTTTAATCCTAAATAAACGTTTCACTAAGCTCAAGACTTTCCGAAGTTATCATCGACTACTAATGTTTCCAATATTTAATAGTTAGTAGTTGAATAGTTACTTTATTATATTTCATTCAATAACACTATTTTCTAAATATTTGCGTGTGAACATAAATGACATTTCAACTACAATTATTATCGATAATATTTTCCACAAAACCATACTAGAGAAAACAAAACAATTTATAATTTTCAAAAGATCTACTACTGACTCATAGATATTTTTTCACATATTTTATTATTATTCACACTTAAAATGTATACGAAATCAATGTGTCTGATACAAGGGCTATGTAAAGACGTCTATTCGGATGGAGCGAATCAATAAATAAAATAATTATTACATAGGAACGTTAATTATCTAAAATATATTAATTAAGAAAGAGATAAAATGATTTATATATTTCTTAAATTTGTTAATTTATCTTTATGACAATAATTTATAGACGATCCTAAATAGCTAAATGTTAAAAATAATACGTACAAATTATTATTTTTATTATCCAATGATGTGGGGTACAATCGCACTATCACTACCCAAAAAAATTAACATTTTTTTTTTATAATTGGTCAATATCGTATAAAATATTATTTTCGACGTTGAGAGAACAATATTTGCGTAATCCATTTGATATTATAAAAAATATTTTTGTGTACGTTGTAAAAGAATACACAGATTATACGCAGTAAATTCACAATATTCTGCAAGATAACTCGTTGTAAACTGTATAATATTATAGCTGCTCGAGTGCTATCGACCTGAGTCCCCAAACGACGACGTCAATAATTGGAATTATTATATTATTGTAACCGCGACCGTATTTTTTGAAACTAATTTTATCCATCCATCCATTACCTGTAACCGAAAGTGTCAAAGTCCCTTTTATCTATGACGTCTTGAGAACGCAAGGTCAGAAAAATAACGCGGTCAAATGATATTATTATAATAAATATGTATTATGATTAAACGCTTTAATTTAACATTTGTCAATCAACTTGCTCTTTTTGTACATTGGATACGATCAGATATAATATTATTATTAGGTATTGACATTGTAATGGACTGATCGCTTTAGTGAATTGTTAATATTGTTAATTATTATCTATGGGAAGAACGTCAACAAACGAATATTGCGATAATACTTCCCTTGGCAAATCGTATAATTATTATTATATTGTTAGCTACGCATTACAAGTCAATTTTAATGTAAACAAATCGTATTTCAAATATCAGTTTGTAATAATTATCATTATAGGTATAGGTACATTGTAGGTAATTATTAACTAAATCGATATATTTGTATAATTGTCGTTTGTTTGTGTTCGATCGATCTGACGTTTGCTGGAGAGCCAAAGTTAATTAAAAAAACTCAATAAACTCGATGGCCCTTTGACTGTGGGGATTCAATCGGAACGGAAAACTTATATAAATAATTGTAGATTTTAAATAATATAAATTCATAAAATATAATATGACCATTTCGATATCAAATTCGAATAACAAGAGCAAGTCATTTTTTTTCTTTTTTAATCATATGAAATAACCTAATGGACCGGAATATAAAGAAACGCAGTTCCGGTTCACATTTTTATTTTTTATTCATTTTAACATTTAAAATATAACAAAATATGAAATTTCCCGTTTCCAAATATGTCATCATTTATTTAATACATATTTATACTTTTATATTTATATAGTGTTTCAAATCGTGCAAGAAAATATAAAATAATATGTTTAACTATTATAAAAAAATTATATGACATAGAAAATAACAATTTAAAAAAAAAAACCGGCTGATCAAAACTTCGTGTTACTAAAATGGTGGGAATTACACACATTTTTATAATATTTTTTGGAAGAAAAAACTCCGACCACTCTGTATACAGTTAAATCGTTGGATTATAGTGTGCAACTCGACGGTTATTTTCGTAGAAGAACGAAACTTCGAGATACTTAAATTTGTAAATAAGTACTAAAAAACTCATCTAATCCCAATCACTGTCGATGTTGCAGTTGTATCACCAAACGGTGTGGTGATGTTTATTGTCACAAACAAAGTTTCTTTTTTTTTATCGCGAATGACAAACGTTAAGAAACCTTTCAAAAAGTATACCATTTTAATGTATATTTCAAAAATATATTGATATATAACTATTAATAATTATTGTTTAAACAGCACGCACGATAAATGTTTATAGTTGAAATTGGCGGTAAAACACAATTTATAACCGTTTGTAATTATATTAATATTATAATACTACAAATTCTGGATAACTTTATTTGTTTGGACTTAGTAATACAATAATAAATAAATACACTTGGTATTTATACTAATCGAATTGTTGTATTACTTCTGGGAATTAATAACAATAGACAATACGTCTTTATGTTTGTCTCGTGAGTGTTTTACACTCGGAATATAAAATAAAGTAAAAACTTTGTATGTAAAACGGAAAATAATACGATCAATGAAACATTTAGAATATATATTTTACACAATAGTATTTAATTTGTATTCTGTATCCGTTTAAGTAACATTATACTTTTAAAATGTATGGTTATAGACGTTAATTGTACACCATGAAGCGTTCGACTTAAAAATCGTAATTTAAGTTCCTGCAGAGTAAAGATAAAACTTATCGAATACCGATAATAGAATTTTTTCCTTCGTCCCTTCGGTCCCCGGAAAGGATCATAATTCGTGGTGATGAAAGATATGACGCGATCCGATATATTATGTCAAACACACAGGTGCAAGCGATGTAATCCGAGGCGATCTATTTTTCTAGTCGACTACCATCTAGGAGGCGCAACACCTTCCACCGGTAACTCTAACTCATCGAGGGGAAGGAGAACAGAGGGGCGGCCAACCAAACCGGTGCGCGATTACGCTGACGACGGAGATCCATAACTTGCTCGTCGACCGTCGCCTACGACTGACTAACTCTGTTTTGCCTACCGTCGTACGATACGCCCGTTTTTAACGCATGTAACCGTCCGTCATTTTGTTCTTTTCCCTTACAGCAAAACTGCGAAAATTGTCAATTGTGTGTGTTTTTTATTTTATTTACAAGTTTTCCTATTATAACCATAATATCTGCTACACGATCGCTGCAGGCACGTCACCTGTTTATAACACTGGTTACGTGTGGTGATAGATAAACTTTTTTTTTTGTTTTTTAACCAAAGTTTAGATGTGAAAGTGACAATAGAATACAAAAAAACTGACATTAAGTTTTGTTTTGTTTTTGTCTTTCCTCCTTAAACAACTCGCAAATCACTAGAAGACCATACCACCCAAAGTTCCACCCACTTCGTGCCGAATCAAATAAATCATATTATCAATGGCACAAATTGTAAAATATGTTATAAGGGGATTTACTGTGTTTAAGTATCTAAATGTATACAAGGTGAAATGTTTTTATCGATATATTTTCGAATGTGATATTTTTTTAGAAAAAACATATTTTGGGAGGCTGTTCCCTTATATACCCTTATACATTCCACCTAGTTGCCCTACTGATAATATTGTACTTGCATTGATTGAAACATCGGTATTATTCTTATTTTTCTGTAAACTAACGAAAAAATAACCCCGGAAACCTTTTTTAAAGAATTTATTATAATTGTATGTTTTTAATTTGAACACGCATATCGTTTGCAGATATACGACGTACTTGAACCGGAGAAACGCGTTGCTGGGCATTGCTGGTGTGTGGGCGCTTGCCGCGTTCGTCTCGGTGGTGCCCATATGCATCCTGAGCATACACAGGCCGCCAAAGCCGGTGGTGTTCCACGCTGGCGACACGGAGTATATGACGTGCGCGCTGGACCTGACGCCCACGTACGCCGTCATATCGTCGTGCATCAGCTTCTACATACCGTGCGTGGTGATGATCGGCATCTACTGTCGGCTGTACTGTTACGCGCAGAAGCACGTGCAGAGCATCCGGGCCGTCACCCGGCCGCTGACCACCACGACCACCACGACGGCCACGTCGGCCACGCTGACGGCCGTGCACCACCACACGTCGCCGTACCACGTGAGCGATCACAAGGCCGCCATCACGGTGGGCGTGATAATGGGCACGTTCCTGCTGTGCTGGGTGCCGTTCTTTTGCGTGAACATAATCGCCGCGTTCTGCAAAACGTGCATACCCGAAGCCGCGTTCAAGGTGCTCACGTGGCTCGGCTATTCCAACTCCGCGTTCAACCCGATCATCTATTCCATATTCAACACGGAGTTCCGGGACGCGTTCCGCCGCATACTCACCACCCACTATCCGGACTGGTGCTTCTGCAAAGGCTACCGGACCGTGGTGCTCAGCTCGGACGCATCGGTGCGGCACCGCCGGCGGAAGCCGACCGCCGGCGGATGCGATTTCGTGTCGTCCGCTTCGGCCACGGCCGTGGTCGCCGCGTCCGCGCTGGTCAAACAGAACGGCAAATCCGCGGAGGCCATCACCGCGTCCGCCGGGACGCCGGTCGACTGCGGGACGGGATGCGGCGTGCTGGCCACGAGCTCCAGGTCGTCGATAGCGTCGCTCCGCCAGTCGCGGATCAACTCGTCCGAGAAAGTGATAATCGAAGCGGACGACGAGACGATCATCATCTGACCGCCTTCCCACCCATCACGGTTACGCGACGTCGTAATCATACCTCGTTTCGCCGTCGAATATCTGGTCTGAACTTGGAAACGGAAACCTGGTCGATAACGTGGTTAGCGCGTGGTTATTAACGTAGGTGTGAAACGTTAACGAGTTCACACGATGCAACGGGAATAATTTTGATTTTTTTTTTTTTTAAATATATAATGCGAAATAGGTATATGAATATGATTCATTTTCGGTGGGAAATATCGTTCAAAAAACGTGTTTTCTCACATCGTTTTATTCGTGGCCGTTTTACAACTTTCCGAACTGATTTCCACGACACGCAGCCATTGTTATTACGATCCTCGTAAAATAATTTAATGACATGTTTAGAAATGTCGGTGGAAAACCTACTCGCGTTATAGTAATCCTGACGCCGAGTTATATTTATCAGAGCCATTGTCCTCATTATTGCACGTAAGGTATTTGCCATGTGTCCAAATTGTCCTCCGGGCCCGAGCGATTCGAGTGTTTGACACATTTCCATAATAAACGATAATATTGTCTTCGACTTTTTTGTGTTTGTTTTCAACCGCAGCAGTCTACTGTGTTGTTCGAGACTCGCGATATTTCAATATGAAATTGTAATTTTATTACAATCGATTTATATTATTTATAGCTTAGATATTATAACAATAACGGTTTATATATTGCAAAGTTAACGCTGCAATGTCGTATCCACCGGAAACTTATAATACAGTGATGCGTAATTTTAAGATTCCAATTATTTTACTGTACATTATAATACTATATATTAATTATTCGTGTGCCAAATTTTATTGGTATTTTTGTTGTTAAAATATTGTTATTGTGACTGTCCTGAATTCGTAGTTCCTATACATATACATAGCAAAACGCATGAATCCATTTTCGATTATTTTGTTTTCAGTACAAAAATATATTGTGTACTATTACAATAAATTTTATTTCCCTATTTGTTTTTGTTTTTTAGATAGACATAACAGAACGTAGGTATGATATTATTATTATTATTATTATTAGGTATATAATAAGAAGCCGTTTGTACGTGCGTAACAATGTATTAAATATTATTTTAATAATGCGAACGATCGGTCTTTTTGTGCCATAACAAACTGCTCAATACTCGTATATTATTACATTCTCCGAAACATTTCAACGTAAAGCATAAAATATAATAAACCGACGTATAGTCATAAACATTCTTCAAACTCTGTGATCTCTCAATCATTTTCGTTTTGAATGAAAACACAACAAAAAACACCATTTACAACTGCAATATATAAGACTTTTCCACCATAATAAAAACAGTTTATGTTTAAAATCAGACCACCATATAATAATGTAATATGATATTTCCAGTAAAATAGAAAAATATTTAATAGTCCAATATACAATATAATAGATATTATTTGGTTATATAATCAAAACGGAGATCAGTCACTTCACGGCGGACTATGCGGTCATATAAAATAACGGACGTTTATATATTATACGCGCGATCGTAAACATGACAGAAACTCAGAGGTCCCAAACTCCGAAGTTATATTTATAAAATAATGGGTAATAAACACCCAACTGTAGTAAAATTACAATTTATTTACGTAAATAAATATTATGTAAAATATAAAATTAATATTAGTCATAGGTATTAAGAGTTTTGTCGAATAATATTATTATATAACGCCTATTTCGTTGTATTTTTTTTTCTCATGAAACATGTCATTAGTGATTGCTTCAAAAAATATTATAATATATAAGTAATAAGATTTAGTTTGGAAATACATAGTAATAAATATATCGATGAGAAGTTCTATGAGAGCAAAATTCATCAGTCTATTCATGCAAATATACATTAAAACATAGTAAAATATGCACTTAATATGGAAAAAGAAATGGATTTTGTATTTTAATATAAATTGACATTTTTAAAATAAATAATATAACGAACGAGAAAACAATAATCGTCTCGTAATAAAATATTATCAGATAGTCCATTTCTTAATTGTGTATAAAGAATAATGTTTACTTTTATTAATTGTTATTAAACGTTTTACGTTACAAAAGACAATTTCACTGAATGTAAACAATTTATATATAAATTGAAAAATTAAAAAATTACAAATTCAAATCAAATCTATCACCCGTAGATTTTATGATTGACTAATTTTTTATGGTGATAAAATTACATTAAATATGCTATTTTACTAGAAATACATTTGCACTCACAAAAAAAAAATTAATAAAATATGCAAAAATGCACAACACGATGAAAATACATAAAAACTAAATAAAATAGATTTTTCTTTCATCTAGCTATTAATAGAAGACACAAACAAGAACATTAAATTTCTATAACTTCTCTTCCCTAGACTAATAAATTATATGATTTTTATATAATTTATAAATCATAAAGTATTATTCACTTACGATTAAATGTTGTTAGAAACGAGCATGCTCGCGCAAAAAAAATTCATAATAATAATAAAAATTATAGGTACGAAGTTTATTCACATACCCGCAAAATTCGATATTTTATAATTGATTTAATTTTTTTAATTATTCGTAATAGAGGTAACAATAATTACATAATATTATGTTCAGGATTATAAACTATATAAATTGTTATTTCGATTGCAGGTAGTAAAATAGTAGGTATTAAGCACCGATTGAAATTTAGTTTATTTAATATAGTAACCTTCAATAATATTATTGTTTATTTCTAAAAGTATATATATTTTGATTCTAGGATCCGTTTTATACAGCGATCGAAGTGGGTAAGGAAGATGGTTAAACGTCCACCTGACACCTTTAATACCTCGGTCTATGACCGATGTCAAGTCATATTTAAAAATAAACAAAACAAGAAGTAGACTGATAAAAAAAAACATGAACTATAAAAAGTGCACGTCTCTCCACCCCACTTTGATCACTGGATTTATTCTGACAATTAATTGCATTCAGGTTTTTTTCGACTTGGTTTATGGCCAATCAGTATAATTTGTCCGATTATGTTATGTGTTATTAAATTATAAATCTGTTTAGTGGTGCAAATAAAACAATTTATCAGGGGAGATCAATTTGATAAAATTATGTTTTTAGGTATAAAAAAAAAAATGTAGCGAAAAACTATTATTATTGTTAAAACTTCTATTCTCTATAATAATTTGTTAACTGTTTAAATATATTTTACTCCTAATTTTAGTCACTATTTATTTATTTTTTTATGTAACTGTTTTTTTAAAAAAAATATTTATGGTTCAATCGTCTTATAAGACCTCTCCCTATTATTTGTGCCATTGGCTGTAAATTGTATTGTTTGATTATGAATTTTTCGCTTTTTACTTCAATTTTTATTATTATTGTTAATACTGTTGTTGTTAAATTAACCTTATATTATCATGTTCTCATTTGTACTATTAAGTATCTGATATACGTATTGTTTGTACTTAATAGATTTATTTATATGTTTATTATAATCGTATTATTATGTTGTAACTTATAGTAAGCCTTAAATTTCATCAAAAGAAAAACTTATATTATGTGTAACATTATTTGATGTTGATATATTTTTTTTTCTTATCTAGATGAGAAAACAATTAGGGAGATTATTATTGTTAATTAATTTATTATTACTATTATTATTTATATTAGCATATATACAAAATCAATAAATAAATCGAGAAATTTAAAAAGCAAATACAATAATAAAACGTATTAAAAATTACTAATTATTTACCTAGCAATTTATGCACTACTTGAAAAAAATGCACATTTTCATTTTTAAGATCTCAACATAAAAATACCTTTAGGTATGTATATTGTAACGTGTTATTAATATTTTAATACTTGAAAATGTTAATTTATGTTAAATATGCTAATGAATAATACTTATCATAATATATCCTCTTCATCTATCACATAAAGTGATTGGTGTATTGGTGTAATACATATTATATTTATAATAATCTTAATTTAAACAAATTAAAATGTACGTAAAACCCATTCATTATTCATAACATAATATAATGGATAATGAGAATTATTATCTATTGTCAAAGACACGTCTTGTTTATTATTAATTAATTAAATACAATTATTATAATATTATCAATATATCATAATAATAATATAGTCAATCTTTATTGTTACCATTAAACTATAGTAATTAAGTCGACATATTATATTGTTTAAGTTTAATATTAAAAAAAAAGTGCATTGATTATTGTATGTGTACGTTTACTATCAACAAAAAAATATAAAAACATGTTTTACGATAAATAGGTATTAAGTTAGAATTATAAACTCAAATTATAATGCCACCGTTATTCCATGTAAAAATATATGAATTTATTGAATGATAGCTTAAAGGTAAGTCAAAAAAACAAATATTTGTATCGTATTAAGTATACACTCTTTGTTCGAACACTAAATTATTAACTATAAATATAATTAGTAGTTGATAATATATATATCAATATAAATAATTCATGAATAAGTAAGTTATATTACTATAAATATTAAAATATCTATATATATATATATAGTGCTCAAATTGGAAAAAATTTAGTGGGGTACTCAATTTAATCATTTAAAAACTGCGAATTTGCCCTTCCCCCCTCAATGAAGATGTTCACATAATTCGCGAAATTTGACACATACATCCATAGACATTTAAAACAACAATTTTTTTTTTGTGTAATTAAAATTCCTATTTTGATAGCAATACGAAAAATAAACGTGCTTTAATAGGAATAATTTTGATTAATATCAATAATAGATATAATAGTGTAGGTACCGCACGAGCGGCAAGAAGACTGTTTATACATAAATATTATATTTAATATAAGTTGTGTAATCAGAGCAGTCTTGTAAAGTATTCGAATAAATGTATTTAAATACTAGTAGTATTTAAATACATTTTTTTAAAAGTATTTTTAACGTATTTTATACGAAAAAAAAAAAATACTCGTATTAAAATAGGCACTGATAAAAATTTTGTCTTTGCATTTTATTTTTATACGTTATAAAATTAAGCTACTATGAAAAATTAATAATTTTTACACATTTCCTTGCCATTTTTTAGCAATGTACATTGTAATGTACATCAGGACTGAAAGTTATAAAAATAACAAGAATTTTTCATGTAAAGTTATAAGTTATATTCAATTGGGTAAACTTAGTAGATATATTTTATTTTTTTAAACACTTGTTAACATATTTAATATTAACGAAAGAGTATTTTTATTCAAATACTTTAAAATTTTGAAAGTATTTATCAAATACTTTTTTTTAAAGTAATTTCAAAGGAACTTAGAATACAAATTTATTCCAATTTAAATATTAGTATTAAAATACTTTTTCAAAAGTATTTTTTACAAGACTGAATCAGAGGCGTATTTAGCAGTTTATAAAGGAGAGGTTCAAATGTTTTTTTGAAACCTTTCATAAAGCCAAATCCCCCTCATTCTATAACATAAAAAAAAAATAATTACAAATAAATTAAATTATACATATTCTGTATCTGCATACATTATAATACAAAATCTAAAACAGGTGGCAAAATAATATTATTAATAGAAATTTTTTTTTTTTTTTTTTGGTCATGAGGGCAGTGGCGTCGAACTACTTTCAAAAGGAGTGGGTAGGTCCCCAGAATAATAAAATCTTCTTTTAAAAATGGTCGAAAATGTTTATAAAATTTATAACTACTAATATAAATAATTAGCATCATTATATGTAATTATTAATTAATCGGTGAAAATAGGGGAGGTGGGTATTGAATGAAAAAAATTGAACCGGGTTGTTTTGGTGTCACTATGCAGTGGCGGGGGATTTAAACCCGTTTCACTCGTTCCTCCTCTTCATGTTTATACGACTCTGTGTGTAATATAGACCGAGACTGGTTATATTAGCCCTTTCAATATAAATGAAATATAGGTAATTGTCGTATAATAATTTATGATGACAAAAATACAAAATATTAATTTGACACAATTGTTTAACCACCCATTACGGTGAGACATCCTGAATTTTTACAAGTTCTTTTAAAGCCAATTTTATCTCGATGTTTACATAAATTGTGTTTAGGCACTTTTTTATAACGACAAGTAAGATGACAAATATAAATTTGAAGTATATAGTAAATATCAAATAAAAAGGAAAAATAATATATAGGTAAATATACCATTTTATACTCGTATATCTTCTAGATGCCTCCGAAAATGATCTAGATATTATTATTTAAAACTGTACGGGTTTTACTGGTTGATTCATTCATAATAAATAATTTATTTATTTTTAAAATAGATAGGTCACGCCAGGGGAGCCGTTTCAGTATTTTTATAGGGGAAGCGAAAATTGAAGCAGGCCAAGTTTTACACCGATCAGGCCAATTTTGTTTGACATTTAAAAATTATGTTAGTTCAGACAAACTCATTTGCGATGTATTTTCTAGGAGTGTTTAAAGTTTTTTTAGTTATAATTTTATTAAAAATATAACATTATTCACTGCTAAACAAACCACAAGGATACAAACGACAAAATGATATAAATATACAATAAAGCACAATAAGTCCATATTATTGTAGACTATGAAGGTGGAATTTGCATATTATGTATCAGCACGATAAAATACGTAAAAAAATAAGGGAGTGGTGGCCCAATCTGTCCCCTCCCCCAAAAAATGGTGACCCTGGGTTACGGATTAATGCGATGTAAGTATGTACCTATTTACTATTTACTATTTAAAATTACAATATTATTTCTGTTAAATATTTAAGATTCTTTTTAAAAGTTATACAAAATATGATGGACATGCATATTGTGTTTTACTGTTTTCTATTATTGTATGATTGTAGGAAGAAACTATTTTAGGATAGAAATAATACGAGTGCGTTTAAAAAATTATGCGGTGTAGGTCGCTAAAATTTATATTCTAGTTGATAATTTTGTCTAGTCATCTTTATGATCTTAATTTTCGTCAAACTTACTTATATAGTTATTATAAAATAATTAATAGCTGTAGGAACTTTTTAAAATTTTGGAATTTCGTAATTTTTTTCTGGTTAACGTTTAATAACATTTGCGATATTTTACATCTAAGAATTATAGTGGTTTACTGGTTTTCGTCCTGAAGGTTAATGGTTATAAAACACCTAACCCTTTTAAAAGAAACTCGGCGTTAATGCATATACATATATATTTTTTTTATTGTCACTATATAATACGAAAAAATCCTTTTAGACCGGCTTCTAAGTATAGGATGAAGTTATTAAATCCATATTTTTTTTATTTTTTTTATCTATATCCTATATGTATATACGACGTCAGATCATATTATTATATTATATAGCTATAGACAAATTCCTACACGTCAACACTTGTTATAATAATATATCAAAAATGTAATTGAAAATTTGAAAATGAAACTCCGTCAGTTTCTAACCTATCGACACACCGATATTCGCATATTATTATTATTATAGTCCTGCCAGAAGGTTTTTACAATAATATTTCAAGAATTTTCCGTTTCAAGAGTATTGCGTAGATTACAATAATATATTACGCACTCGGTATATACGCGTGCTCAATAATTAATTTCGAGATTTATGATTTATTATTACAATATGTTTATATGAAACGAGAATAATATTCGTGTTTTATTGCGAGCCATTATTTTAATCGAGTAGGTATATTAGTATACGTACATTTACCGTCGTCGTCGGTACCTACATCATATTATGTCGACCGTACCTTTATAAATTATATCGTCTAATTTCCTACAATAATATGCGTATAAAATTATTTTCCCTATTTTTACGGCCTTCCCCCCTCGATCTGATTCGATCGGTATTAAAATATTCCAAAACGTTAAATTCACAGCGTGTGCTGCGGCGTATTGTCCACGTATCCCATAATAGGTAATATTATATTCTTCTCTCGTCCGCCGATTTCACTATTATTTCTTTATTTTCACTCGCCTCGATGTACCGTCGTCTTATTAAGTTTTATCTGTACGCGTTACGTGCGCACTTCATTCCGATAATCAGTTTATAGATGAAAATGCCTATTCCATAAATTTGTATACTATAATATAAGCAATAAAAATGTATCAAGTAACAAATAAAATGTCATATATTATGAAAATCTGTCCATTTCAAACACTATAATAATATGATTTACACACATTTTTAAATTGTGTTTTTTTTTTTCTTTTTCTATGTCTAACAATAATTAAAAGGTAATAAGTAACTAGTAAATCTGTGGATTCCATTATAATTTAAATTATTTATTTAAAACACCGATCAATACTTGCAGTCAAAGTTCCTCCTTCATGATTTTGTTGCTCGGATAGGATAGTGACGATAAAATATTATATAGAATTGTGTGGATATTATATTTGTATAAAATAATGAAAACTTTTATCAATTTAACATAAATGAGTAATTGTATTTTCAATACATCATAATAGATACATGTTTCCTTTCTTTACGAGAGGAAATAAGAAGACAAAATTAAATAGAATCTTAATTTATGCTATTTCATCCACATTTAAAAATTTATTGTCATGCAATATTTTCAAGAAGATACTTCCATAATCACCCTTGGTCATATCTGCTACAATTCTTATCACTGTATTCTCCTTAATCACTCCTTTTTCATGAGCCTTTGAAATTTGAGATACTACAGTCCTTTCTACTTCATGTTTAATTGATCTAGCACCATAACTTAAATCATATGCACCTATTAACACATGTTCAACAGCACTATCCCATTCGATTTTCACTTTGTGTTTCTTCATGGCCTAAAAATAAAATTAAAAAAACTATTATATTTTAATGTTAAGATGTTAGAAATTTAATAGCATTCCTTTAAAATATGATGCTATCATGTACTCTTAAAATCTTAAAATATTCTATTAAAAATTAGGAAATATGCTCAAAAAATTCTTGTTTATCCTTTAATAAAAGTTGCATAGGAACAAAAAATATATGTACAAACATTAAAACCTACCTTCTATAAAAAAAAAATTAAAAAAATGAATTTAATAAAAATAATTATAATCGTTATAAAGTCAAATATCAACATCTAGTCTGTCTTTCTCAATAAATATTTTTGATATTTTAAAATATACAGTGTAATATAGGATAAATGCAACCTATATCTTTATAGGAATATGATCAAAATACATCATCCGGAATATACCTGTAATATACTAAAGGAAGAGAGTGACAAACATTAGAAATTAAATTTAAATTTACTGGATATTTTTTTTCCAAATCATAAACTTTTAAATTTTTATTATCATTTTTTTTTTTATTATAATTATAGAGATATAAGAGGTATCTTACCAATCCATAAGAATTAGGATAGTCGACAAATCAGAAAATTTAAATAATGAATCCTAAAGTCGGCAATTTGATAAATGTTTGAAAAAACAATAATAATAAGTTCATTTTTATTTCCATAAAATGGTATATCTAATTTTAATGTTTTATTATATCTAAAATAATATTACAGTAATATTATCAAATTTGTTGAGAACATAAAATGTGCTCAAGCCTTTAGTATTTATTTTTAAACAATTTATAATAAAGTTATTTCACTAGTTATAACTTAAAATTACTCTAATATGAACTGTAGACACTATACTAAAACTTTGATACATAAATTTTCTATTTCCTATTCTTATATGTACGTTAGACAGAGATAACAAACACGCGGATAGTATTCTATAATATTTTGATATATATTTTTTAGTTTACCACATTTTTTTTTTCGATCTTCTGTAATTTTTTTTTTATCAAAAATGTATAATACCTAATAAAAGTAAATCCTTCCAAATATGCAAATTTAAAATATCATTAACTCAAAATCTAATTATTTGCATAAATTAAAAAGTCACAAAAAAAAAAAAAATAATGTTTGTTAAACTAGAAAAGTTTCTTAAAAATATATTTATATATATATATACATATTATAAATATATTTATCATTTAAATTCAGCACATCAATGAAAGCTCAACCCCCCCCACCTCTTGTATTTTTATTAGGGCAGCTCAGTATATAAATTGACCACATTTTTACTCACTTTGAAATACATAAAACCAATAAAAATATGTTAAAACCTAAAAATCAGCTTTTTATTTATAACATACCAAATCTTGCCAACGTTTTAACTCCATTTGTACAATATTCTTCAATTCCATTTCCGAAAATGGTAAAAAGTATACTATTTCATTAATACGGCCTAAAAATTCATCTCTTTGGAAGTGTCTTTTCAAAATCGGTTTTACTATTTTATCCTTAAATTTTCTGGATATAAGCATTTCTGTCTCTTCGGGTTTTTTAATTTTTGTCTCCGATAATCCTAAAGTTTTTTATAAATATATAAGTAATATATAGTAGATTAAAAATAATTGTATAATATAATTGATTTTTTTAATAATTCATATCAATGAAATTAAATTTTCTCACTGCTATCTTCTCTCAATTTCATTTCATGTTGCTCCTTTCTTAGTTCTAACGCATGCTCTGCTATTTCACTACTAGCTAAATTGGATGTCATAACAAATATGGCATTTTTGCACTCAATTGTTTTTCCTTTACCATCAGTTAAACGACCCTGTATAAAACAAACTGATACTTATTCAAATATAAATACCATAAATTTATATTATAGAAAATTAACAAAATAATAATATAAAGTAAAAAATATAACTTAAAATATTATATAACATGTTTTAAAAACAAAACATGAAATATAATAATCAATAACTATTCATTGTCTATTAGGTAAATAGATAAGACAAACCTAGGCATGACATTTCTTTAATATTACTATTTATAATAAATATGAAAATGGTATAATTATTATATAAAACAATTAATTTACTAAATAATAATTATAATGTCAAAAATAGTAATATAATAATATATATAGTTATTTATTAAATGTCTACAGTATAGTATACAATAATTTACCTCATCAAATAATTGTAACAATATTGTTAATACATCCCTATGAGCTTTTTCAACTTCATCAAATAATACTACAGCATTTGGATATTTAGTTAACTGTTTTGTAAGGTGACCGCCATCATCATATCCAATGTAACCAGGTGGAGAGCCTATCATTTTAGCAACCTGTTAAAAGAAAAATATGTAAAACTTAAATACAAATAAATGTTATTAATTATTTCATCAATATGTTATAGTTAACTTACAAACCTCATGTTTTTGTTGGTATTCAGACATATCGAGTCTAATGAAACCATCATTATTTTTGTGCATATAATTTGCAATTTGTTTAGCCAACTCTGTTTTGCCTATACCAGATGATCCAAGAAACAAAAATACTAATGGATGTTCATCATCTGTCCATCCATTTTCTTTACGTCTTATAGCTAGTAAGTATTTATTATGTACATTAAATAATAATAATACAATTGTACTCTGTATTCATAAATTGTATTACCTGATGAAACTACCTTAATAGCATTTTCTTGACCAACAATTTTTTGTTTTAACCGTAATTCTAAAGGAAATTTTTTTCGCTCTTCAGCTTCTCTTTTTTTTTTAATAAGTTCGAACTGAAATATAAAATATATTTTTAAATGTAAGTTATAACAATACAATTAACATTCCAATCTAATTTATTAAAGTTTTTACTTAAAAATACTTGTTTTAAATATTAAAACTTTGTAATATTAAATTATAAGTTTTTAATGTTGTAATTATAATACAATCAAAATATATCTAAATTAATGGAATCTAAACATTAAAAATAATAATAAACTTTAATATTGCTTATTGCTTCTATACTTTAATGAATTTGTGTACAGAATTACATTCAATAAAATATTTACCTAAGCTTATTGCCTTATTATAATAGGCATCCAATAGCTAATACAAATAAACAAACAAATTCAAATTTTTTCATATCAGACAGGCTCACCCACAAACAGTTTTAGTTTTACTTTTATTATTTTATTTACGCCTTAAAAGGCAATATTTACAATTACTTAATAATAAAATAAAATTGATTTAAAATTTTTAAATGTTACAATTTTAAGACACCAAATAATTAAGATAAATAAAGATTATGTTTAAAAGTAAATTTTTCGAAATATATAATCTGAACAATGTATTTAACTAATGTGAAACACAATACCTACATTATTTTCATAATCAAGAAGTAAATCATAAATTTGTTCGTCTGTTACCAAATCTATTGGTTTATGACCAGTTACAGATTTTATGTGTGGATCAGCTCCATAATTTAAAAGAACTTTTATTGATTCAATATTATGATATAATGCCGCATAATGAAGGGCGGTAAATCCTTGAGTCGTAGCATGTACATTAAAATTGTTAAAGAAATATTTCTCCCTTGTTGATAGAACTGACAAAATAATTAAAATTGTATATGTAAATTATGTATTATTGTTATTATTATCCATTGTAATATGCATACCATAAGCAGGATCACTATTCATCTTCCGAGCAATATGGTAATATTGTGAAAAACCATCACTAATATTAGGATCTGATCCATGTTTTAGTAAAATTTCGATATGACTGTGTTTATTATTTACTGCAGCTACATGTAATGGTGCCCAACCAAATTTATGGAATTTATTAACTACATTTGGATTGTCTTTTAAAAATCTGAAAATAAAATGGACTTTTAGATGGGGTTGACCACCCTAGTCCTATATCTATACATTACCATATATCTTGACCTCCTACCTCATATCCATTTATACTAGCTATATTCATATCACTCTAATCCATTAATCTACCTCTTCTTTAGCCTTCCTCTCTTTACCTTATTAATTTTCATAACAAATTTCACTACCTTTGAATCATATCTCATGATAACATGCCCAAACCATATAAACCCATTCTCTCCACAAATCAACCAACTCCTACTCATATATATTCATTTCTTATGCTATTCTTTCTAATCAGTTCATACATCTTAGCATTCTTATATCCGATACACTCATCCTCTGTCCCTTTTTTCTGTTACCTGCCCAACACACCATACAACATTACTGGCTTTACTAGTTTACTACTGTCTTAAAATATCTACCTCTCAATCTTATCGGCATCTTTTGTTAAAAAAATACACAATGATTCCCTTTGTCCATTCTCTTTCTCATATACTCCTCCGAACTACCATTATTTTATACTACCGATACTAAATACTTTAACCTATCATAATATATTTAATTATCTGTAAAAATAATCAAATACATTGTAATTTATTAAATAAATATTACCGAGACAAATCTATAGGTGATCCGTTTTTTATTAGTTCAAAAATGTCTGAAACAAAATATAAACAATCATTCTATAAAAATAAAATAAAAATACAGCATATTTATATCACAAAATATCCAACTATTGAAACCTCAATAATCATGAATTCAAAGTTAATGTAAACCAGTAAATGAATGTTCAAAAATTGAAATATTGACTCACTTTGTCTATCGTAACCAGCATATACAAGTGAAATGGCCAAGATTAATTTCCAGCATGGAATTTTAGTTCTGAATGGAAATAAACTTTTACATAATTCTTGTGTTCTATGGAAATTTTGACCACTGTCAATGGGTAAACATTTAATGCATTGTGAAATGACTTGTCGACGACTTCTTTGTCGTAGTAAAAATGTAAGCCATAAAGACTTGAAATCTAAATTTTTGTTTAACACGTTTCTAATGCTCATTGTAGTTAAATTTTCTATGATTAGTATAGATATTACAGACGTTTAGGTATAATAATATCAATTACTGTAACATTTAAAATAACTTATAAATCAGAAAATTAAAAATTAATTACTTTAAAATATAAAGCAAATTAATGAACAATATTTACAACGGAAAATGTGAAAATCCAAATATTAAAATGTATATCTATTTAATAAAGTAATAAAGTAAAAACCACAGACAAAAAATAATATTTGTGATAAAAGCTAAAACTTTTATCAGTGAATAGAGATAAACTGATAACTATTATCATTTAGATTTTCAATTTAAATTTAACAACCGCAGGTATTTTATATTTTTATGTTTTATACTTTTATAGTATAAAAATTAATTTAGAGTATTATAGTACATACATAACTACATAGCACAGATCATATAAAAATTTATATTTTAATAAGATTCTTTATTATATTATATTTTCATAATAGAATCTGCGGTAGAAGTCTCTAGTACGTATTGTCAACTATAATAATATTAAATAAGTAATTATCACTTGTAATATGTTATATTTCGTAAATTTAACTAATTTTAACTTATACTTTTATAGAACTAGTCTTTTTTTAAATTATTATTAGCTTAACCATAAATTAATTAATATTTTATATCATTAATTTTTTATTATATTCAATAAATATAAATATATTTGTCTTGGATAATTAATTATATTTTACTCTTATAATGGCAGTAAGTTATACCTAATAAATAGTAAATGTACCTAATATTTTAAATTTTCCAGATCAATGCTAAAATACTAATATCATAGAATAAAATGCAAAGCTAGATGTCTTTTGCTAAAAATTATTGCTGATTTCGCTTGGTTATACTACTGTATATAATAATAGGTGCAGTAAGTTGCAATATATAACTATGGACGATGAACATTATTTGGGTAATTATA
Organism: Eriosoma lanigerum; assembly: GCA_013282895.1. Classification (NCBI taxonomy): domain Eukaryota; kingdom Metazoa; phylum Arthropoda; class Insecta; order Hemiptera; family Aphididae; genus Eriosoma; species Eriosoma lanigerum. Next base: position 68,089,652 of record CM023357.1, read on the forward strand.
ATATTATTATTGGATGATAATCCAATTCATATGTTCCTTTTTGATTTATATTAGTTTGGAATACATTTTAAATATTTAATAATAATAATAATACAAATATTTGTGATTGAGTTACTGTAATATATTAAATACATAATTGAATAAATTAGTTAAAACCAGAACTATAATAATTATACAACGTATTAATGACATCTTATTCTTAGGCAATGAACTTGACAATAATTATAATGGTATTGTTTTTACCGCCAACAATGAAGACAAAATAAATATTTCATACCATTTATTAAATACAGAAAATACGGGGAAGCAACATGTAAAATTATGCAAAGGTTCTATATAATATGTAACATGTTACTAATTTAGTATTTATTAATATTAATAATTATACATTATTACATATTATTAATGTAAAACATATTACCATTTTAATCAAATTTTGTTAATATGTATATTTGTATTTATGTTTCAGTATTTTTAAGGAAAGTTTTTACTCTTCTTATCCTACAGCTACTTGCATTTAATTTCATGGGTTTTTTTTGTTTATTTACACCAAAAATACGATTCTTCATTTATAACTCGTAAGAATCGAATAAAATTAAATGTTTTATTCGTAATCATAACTAAAAATGTATGATTATTAAATCATAAAATATTCATTTCAGTGAATACATGTTATCAATTACTTTAATACTAAATGTAGTTGTAGTTATTTTTTTACACATGAAACGCAAGCATTATCCTGTCAACTTTATAATATTAATTTTTTTTGTAAGTTTATGTATTATACCTATGCAATATATTTTAAACTTTTTATATATTTATTTTTCAATGTAGACTGTGATAGAAGCTTGTACTGTTGGAATTGTAGTCACATCATTTGATTTATTTTTGCTACTACAAACATTGTTACTTACTTTAGTTGCAATCACAGTTACAACACTATATCTATGTAAAACCAAGAGAGTCTGTTTGTCATTAACTGAATATTGGTGAGTGTATTTTTATAAAATATAAAATACGTGTGACATCATGATCATAAATTGTATTTTAACTAATTACATATTTGATTTTGTAATTGATGTCATCATACTGGTAGTTATTTGAATGTTTATTACTTTTAGTGTTCTCCTGATATTTGCTATATTTTTGGCTGGTATATTAATACAAATATTATTGGGCAGTACTATGTATGAATTTGTTTTTTCTGCTATCAGTTCATTATTATTTTCAATGTTTCTTATACATGATGCACAGGTAATGATAAACTTAATTAAAAAAAAAAAATTTGGTGCAGACATGTTATTTAATGTTTTAAAACTGTTTATAGAAATTAATGTGGAAATTACACACTGAAGATTATGTTTTTGGTACCATTTGCATATATTTTAACATAATCAATTTAGTTCCTAGTGCACTTCATAAAATGTATAACTTTGGATTGTAAAATTGGATATAAATATTAATTACCTATTATGTGAATATTAAATGTGCAAAAAAAAACATTTATAAGATTGAAAGAATCCATTCAAAGTTGTCATTTTATTAAATATGCCTATTGTGAATAATATATTTGACTTTTATATAATAGCATAAAAATCACAATAATTTGGTCATTGCACAAAGTCTTACCATTTTAGATAGTTTATACTGTATATTAAATATTTAATTTAATTAATTAATTTAATTATATTCTAACATATATCTTTGAACTTCTCAAATAAAAAATGCATACAATTATTTGTTAATTTTGTATTTTTTTTTTTTTAATTTATATTACATTCTGTACAAATTGCTGTTGAAAAAAAAAATGTAACAATACAATCAATATGACTTTCCAAACTTATGAAAATATATTTATTTTTACTAGTTTATGATTTGGTATTCTTTTTTGCATTAAGGAATGCTTGAAGTTGACCTGTACTTTCTAAGTAATTCATCACTACTTTTTCTTGAGTTTCAGGTGTTGTTGGTGAGTATCTAACATATTCCATACTGAATTCTCCTTTACCTTGAGTCAAGGACCGTAACTCTCCAGCAAATCCAAACATACAGTTCAATGGCACTTCTGCATAAATTGTAATCCAATCAGATGTTCCTTCACTTCCACTAATGATACCAGAACGTTTATTAAACTGACCCATTACAGACCCTTGAAATTCTATGGGCACAACAGCTTCCACTTCCATAATTGGTTCTAATACTTGCCACGCAGCTTCTTCATACGCTTGTTTAATAGCCCCTTGAGTAGCTAAAGTGAATGCTAATTCACTGGAATCCACCATATGATGCGCTCCATCTAACAACCTCATGCGTAATCCTGATATTCTATGTCCGGAATATAAACCCTTTTCAGCCATCATTTTAAATCCTTTTATTATCCCAGGAATATACTGTTTAGGTACATTGGGTCCTGACGTTTCATCAACAAAATCTAAATTTGTATTTTCATTTGGAGGTAATGGCTCTAAAATTCCTATTACTCTTGCATATTGCCCTTGTCCACCATGTTGTTTTTTATGAAAATAATCAAATTCAAATGGAGATATTAAAGTTTCTTTAAATGCTACTTTTGGCTTACCCAAATTTACTGGACAGTTATACTCTTTTTGCATTCTTTGTGCATAAATTTCCAAATGCAATTCACCCATACCAGAAACAATAGATTCTTTATTATCTGGATCGTATTGAAACTTAAATGTTGGATCTTCTTTGGTAAAGCGAGCTATTGCTTTACTGAAATTGTCTCGATCTTTAGTGTTAATTGGTGAAATAGCCATAGATACAACAGGATCAGGTACAAAAATAGATTCTAATGACAAGTTCAAATTTTTATTAGTAATAAAAGTATCTCCACTTGCACAGTCAACACCAAAAAGTGCGAATATATCACCAGCATAAACCTCATTGATTTCTTCCATTTGATCTGCATGCAAACGAACTAATCTAGATAAACGTACCTTTTTAGATGTTCTAAAATTATATATAGTGTCACCTTTAGACAATTTACCTTGGTAACATCGCATATATGTTAACTGACCAAATCGTCCTGCTTCTAATTTAAAAGCTAAAGCAATAAATGGATGAGTATTGTCCCTTCTAGGATTTAACACTACTTTTTCATTTTTATTATCATTAGTAGCCTGTAACGCTATATTTTCTACTTCCCCGGGATTTGGTAAATATGACAATACAGCATCTAGTAAAGGTTGAACACCTTTATTTTTTAATGCTGTTCCAAGGAGAACAGGCGTAAATGTTCTATTAATACAGCAACGCCGTATTGCATCAATTAATTCTTGTTCTGTAGGAGTTTTCTCTTCAAGAAACATTTCTCCTAATTTTTCATCCACATTGGATACATGTTCAATTAATTCTTGATGTTTTTCTTCAACTAATTTTTTCATATCTTCTGGAATATCACCATATTCAATTTCATCACCAAAATCACCATTAAAATAAATTGACCTTTTGTGAATCAAATCAATTATTCCTTCAACATTATTTCCGTTCTCAATTGGCAACTGTAAAAACGCTGCATTATGTCCTAATTTACTTCTAATACTAGCTAAAACTTTATAAGGATCTGCACCCAATCTATCCAATTTATTAATAAAAGCTATACAAGGAACATTATAACGTTTCATTTGTCTATTAACAGTTAGTGTTTGACTTTGTACACCACCAACAGCACATAATACTAAAATAGCCCCATCTAAAACCCTAAGTGCTCTTTCTACTTCAACTGTAAAATCGACATGACCGGGAGTGTCAATAATATTGATATTATAGTTTTTCCAAATTGTGTAAGTAGCGGCTGATTGAATTGTTATACCTCTTTGTCTTTCCAGTTCCATAGAATCCATAGTTGCTCCTACATTATCTTTTCCTTTTACTTCATGCATTTTTGCTATTTTACCTGTATAATAAAGAATTCTCTCGGTTAACGTTGTTTTTCCAGAATCAATATGAGCAGATATTCCAATATTTCTGATATACTCTAATTCTTTGGTTTCTTGACTTTTTGCAACATTGCACATGCATCGTATCCATAAATTTGCATTTTTTAAAACAGCCCGTCTACCAAAATTTAGATAAAAATACATTTTGTTTGTTCGTTGAAAAGTTGTAATCAATATTATTATTTCAACGATTTAATTAGAGAATAGACAAAGAATATTTATAAAACATAATAATATAATATATGAACTTAATCAGTATATCTAAAAATTATAATTAAAGAAATTGAAAATATTAAAAATGTGCTTATCAAATAAAAGGTATTCGTCTGTTATCATCCGGCTAAATAATAATTGATAAGATATAAATTTAATAATTTGTATTTATTTTTTATTAAATGATTTACAAAAATTACGCCAATAATCTAAATTGTTAATTTCAATCGTATAATATCAAATTTGATAAAAAAAAAATATAGGTAATTTAACGAAATTATATTAATATTATTAATTAAGAAAATAATGCATAATATAATTTTTCTACGAGATGGCGCAACACGTTCCAAACTTTCAAATGAATTATAAATGTATGACAATTCTAATTAAAATTAAATATTATAATATCAGGTAGCAAATTATCAACTAGCACAAGAGAATCTACTGTTTAGATAAATAAAATAAAGACTAAAGAGCCTTAATCGAAATACCTTCTGATTAATCGATTATTTTACGTGATTAAAAAAAAATCGTTTAATATCGAAATATTACCATTACCGTCAATTATTCTTTTTTTTTTTCAAATAAACCAGAATATGAATCGATTTTTCATTCCCATTTCCTATTTAAATGTGGAGTAGTTATTTTGTAGTTACCATTTAGACTTTTAGTAACGATGAGTAGTAGTTAATAACGTCGTAGGTATCTCATACCTTTACGAATAGATACCTGTAATATAAAGTGAAGATATTCTAAACCGAAAATATACATTATTATTAGTATGTAATAAAGAATAATCATAAAAATATTTTTTAATTTAAATAAAATAATAAATAATAATCTCACAATTGTATTAACCTATGTGAATAATGAAAAAGTTAAATCGAAATAATTTTTTTTATTAATCGTAAATATAGGTACATTCGTTTATAATGTTACGTGCCAACCAGATCACTGTATCAGAATGAATGTTAATAACTCAATATTTCAAATAATAATATTATATTTATTGAAATATACGTACCTATAAGGACTGTCAATATAGAATAAAAGTGTTTTACAATTAATAGAAAATGACGTGTTAAAATGACTTGTTCTTTAATAGTCGTCTGTGATGTTTGTCAGTATGTCGTCTGTGGTCACTACTTTGGCTATCAGTCTTAATTGTCCTGGTGTTGTTCTCCCTCATAAATGCGTTGGTCTTTCTGTTGACCCTTCTGTTCGTTTATTTTAATCATATCTACTATTCGAAATAATTATTATAGTTCTAAGTAAACAGGACAAAATGTGTGGTCCATATTGCGTCTAACGGATAGAGATTTACATAAAGTTCATATTATTTATTATATACGCTTTTGACAGTTCATAAAAGTATATTTCGTGTTACTCTATTCAGAACAACTAACACGCGTGTCTATTTTAGTATACAGTAGAACCTCTCTAATCCGTCACCTTCGGGACTGGGCGTGTGGTCGGAACGCGAAAAAGGTCGGATTATCAGAATATACGGAACATTTTTATTTACATATTACATACTTAGATTATATTAGAAAAATATTATATTTTACATTACTTAGGAAAAAAGTCAGTTATAGATTTTTGTTTGGCTAATGACATTCTAGACTTAACTGTAATTTTCCTCCATTTTTTGATCCACAAAATGTCCATATGTGTTGATGTTGAATTTTGCTCAATGTACTGAAGTATTATATATTTTTAAATTATTCATATGGATAATACTATGGTCGGATCAACCGAAGTGGTAGATCAACCGTGGGTGGACGAGAGGGGTCTACTGTAGTTATAATTATAATCCCACAATGATACTGTTGTGGTTGTCCTATTCTTAATAATGCTATCTTTATTTATATTACTGATGGAAGTACATCTGGCGTCAAAAGTTAAACTACAATATAATATATATTGTCATACTATTATTGTGGTATATTATTTTTAAACGTGGGAGCAAGGAACATAGGTCCTTAACAATAAAGTAGTTTTGTAATTAATTTTTTTAAATATATACTTCATAAACTAAAAAGCTATAAGCTATACTAAAATATGATAACGCATATTGACACCTATAAGAAGTTCTATGATTTTAAAATAATTATTATGCGTTGTTATGTGACTAAATTATGATATAGTATAGAACTTGTATGCGATATATCAATTAACATCACTCATAATAGAGTAGTTATTGAAAGAACTATTTTATAACTTCGCAAACTTGGAAAGAAGTCCATGTAACTACTATATTTTTGATAATTACACACACAATTTCTATTTAGTATTTATAATATTTATTTGCAACCTGGCAGATGGGTATATGAAAAAGCTAAATCGAAATTATTCATATATTAATAGTACATTTATATTATTCGTACAAATTCATATAAACAGTGGACAAAACAATATGGCCCGAGATTCCAAAGTGGGAGGTTGCGAGACGTCTCGCTAAAGAGATATCGTAAAATTCTTTATATTGTCATTGAAAAACAAAATTAATTTTAATTTAAACATATGGTGTTTCAATTTTTTTTTTTTTTTTTTGTATCATTTTAAAACAATTAATTTGATGTAAAATATACATTGGTAAAGTTTTTTGTCTTTTTTTCTTGGTTTTCTCGATCATTGAGACCGTACCGCCAAACGGGATTCCTTTCCATCCATCTCTTTCCTCTGCTGCTACTCAGCTTCCCACCACCGTATATAACTGGTTGAGTCATTCCCACGTTCGCTTTCACGGAGTCTTACCAACGTAGTCATGGTATTCCCAGTGGCCTCTTATCGATATGATTCTTCTCGATAGTTGTTCTAACTATTGAACCAATTTCCACCACGCGTAACATGCCCATATTGGTAACGTAGTCGTATTAAACTGATTTATCATTGTCACGGCCAAATAGGCGTGCGCACAGGGGCATCTGGGTATGCTTTTCCTGCCCCTGAATGGTTCGGGTAGATAGACTTGCAAAGGCCGAACAGATCCAAGCTGTAGTGTGACTGTATAATATGGCAATATGAAATATCTGAGTTGATTATCAAAAAATGTATTCAATTATTATAAGTTAATCTATTTTTAGTGTAAATTACATGCTATTCAAGTGATAATTCTTATTTCAAGGAAAAATCTTTTGAAGAATACTAAAAATGAGCTAAATGAAGTATCGAGTAGATGCAATTTTCTACCGAAAGCAAAAAATAGGCAGACATAATTGTAAAACCATCACGTACATACGAATTATCTGTAGCCTGTGGCCCGTTAATAAAGAAGAACGGCTTTGATAGCATACTTTATTGCTGCCCCAACCGTAAACCTTAAGCCTTATTGAAAACAACTTACACCGGGTCTCGTCTCCATACTTGCGACAGGCTGACGAAGCTGATGATCTAAAACGAGAAAGAGAAACACACAGTTATTGATTAAGTTGAACACGAGATTTTTACTCGGTAAGTACATTACATAATTTATTGGTATGCACATCTATGGCGAAGAACTTCGGAGGGGTTCATTGTCAGTTTCGGACGATAAGTTGGAAGTTTCATTGTCATAACACTCGTTTTCACTAACTCTGCCACTGCCGGTGTCTAATAGCAGCCTGCCTTACTCGTCCTAGTACACGTCTATTGCGTAGATAATTCGCGGTCCATCGTGGTTATCGTCTGTACCGTTTCTGGAGCCTGTGATGCTTTCGTCGCGTTCCGGATGGTTGGGGTTACCGGCGGTATCATAACTGTGTGCATTGTTGTTCGGTTGATTCATAGAAAACAGCGGTGGCTCTGAAAAATCTTCTACGATTATGTCAATGACTTTTATTGGTGCTGCACTTCCTGCAGGATTCCGAATGATTTCCAATTAGAAAACGGCCGGATAGTTGGATACAAGTTGTTGAGTTTGAGTTCGGCAATACCTAGTGAATATCGATACGACACTCTGCCACCGAAACATATGTGACTGATTCAGAGACGTATTTAGAAATTTTTAGATGTACAAAATAATACATTTATAGACACAAGGTAATACAAATCCAAAGAAAGAAAGTTTCTAATATCATCGTGAACAAAAAATTAAACATAAAAGTAAAAGAGAACAAGTATTTTGGCAAAAAAAAAAGGGTATAATTTATTTTATTATTTGTCATCATTATTTCTAATACAGTAGAATGGTTGAAGCAGAAAATTGTCTGTTTCTATGGTAACAAAATTCATAGACTGGTGACGTTGACCGGATGACGATATTTTCGCCCTTGTGCTTATTTAACGTGCAAATGTATTTAACCCCGTATGTATAGGGTGATCATAAATTGTATGTTACTAAAATTTGCTCATTGAAATATAAAATTGGCAGAAAATTTGATGATATCGAAAATTATTATCCGTTTCAATCTAAATAACTTATTGTCAGCTTAATATTTTAAACATTTTAAAATCAAACGGAAATCTCTACTTTATTTTGCTGTAACAATGAATTTCTGACTATTTTGTATAATATTATTAATAATAAACTAACCTAAAATTGTAGGTAAGTATAAACATATGCCTATTATAATGTACTATCATAGTATCATACATACGAAATACATATTTTTTTAATGCTTTTATGTCGTATTCATTTATTTGGTTTTGTTTTTACAATTAAATTTCATACGACCCATATTAATTTAACCATAAATCATAAGACTACCTACAAACAGTATATTATAATTATATTTGATATTGGGTACATAAAATCCTTTATGGGCATACTGGTAGCATAATACCCTACTACGGATAAGGTGGTTTTTTAGGTTATAACTTTAAAAATTCCATTATTCTACCAGTTTACCACCCGTTGTGTAAAAGTTAAATTATGTAAATGATAGGGTTACTAAGGTAATATTATAATATATACCCTCCGCAAACTGTATATACTATATATTATATATACGTAAGTACACTAATTGTACAAATAAAATTGTACCTCAGTTGTGCTGCAGGACAAAGTTTCTACACATTTCCACATTTCCATAGAATTTTATTATACCTACTATTATTATTTATTGTCAAACTTATATTTTAATAAAACTATGAAAATTGAAAAATATGTACTACAACGTACCTAATGATACATTATTTCAATATGAGAATTAACGAATATATTTTAGTAAACAATGAATCATAAATGTTCGTTCATTGTTGGTAGTGAATTATTAAAAATGTATAAGTAATTACTGAAAATAGTAATATATAGGTACGATATCTTATATTAAATAATAATAATTTTCCGTTATAATGTCAATTTAGACAAAAAAAGATACTAGATAAAAAATATTGGTTTTAATATTGAATATTAAATATTATTGAAAATGAATTTAAATATTATTAGTAAATCACTTAACTTCCTAATTATCTTTTGTTTATAAATATAAGTTAAAATTTATAATATTATGGTGGTGAAAAATTAAATGTCTCAGAATAATTTCATAAATTATTAAAAATAAAATATATAACAAATAACAATGAGTAAAAAAAAAAAACCACAGACCAGACAAATAATCCTTACTATACGACGAATAAAATGTTCAAAACACTATAACCTTTTCATGCGGCGGTTTTACGTGTTTAGTACCTAAAGTGTTTTGTATGAGTATTGAGTATACACCATTAAATATATATACATGAGTAGAGGAAGGAAAATTCCACATGGATTTTTTTTTCGTATGTAAAATATATTATTTTATAATAAACTGTGAGCAAAATATAAAATATTGTTTATTCTTATATTGCCTATATGCATAAAAATATGCATTGTTCCCCTTCTACAAATGAATGCTCTTGACATAATAATATATATATATATATATATACATTTTATGTATTCGAATCCACGAGTAGAAATTTTCCCTATACCAACACGATGAAAAAACTAAACATAGAATACATATCAGAAATAAAAAATACTTAGTTAAAAACATTTCGGAGATAATATTTAAATCGTAAAATATGTATTTCACATTTTCCAATCAAAACTAACCGAATCAGACTACCATTTTTTTGTTTTTTAATACGAAATATATCTATAGATTGTATTCGCCCTATATTTTTATGTATTCTTTAAACACAATAAACGCCGAAACGTACTATATACGTATTATATTTGCAATATTATTATTTTTGAAGTTTTTACGATGGAGGTTTTATATTTCATCACATTTCCCCGTTTTCTTGTACTCGTCTGTCCACGAATATTATGATAATATCACTCTCTCCCAATGATACCCACAAAAATCAGGTTTTCTCTTTACAGATATTGAAATAATTCAGTTTTATTATATGCGGAAATGTTACATACTTTTCCGTCCTTTTTCAAATATATTACAACTACACATTCAATTTTTCTAGAAATAATACAACATAAGACGTATAGTTTATATATACACCATTTATTTTTGAAATATATAATAATATATCGTAGCTATTTAAGAAAATAGCTAGTTTCATGAAAAGTTCATCACTTCATGAATTGAAAACATATTTTTCAACTTTTACATTGTGTAATTCATTTCATGAATACGTTATTTTTGAAAGAATAATAATAATTTTATCAAAAATGCTCAATTTTTTATGAATGGTATATTTTAATGGAGGATTTTTTTTTATCAATACTGTTAAAACAAAGTTCGAAACCAAACAATATGCTTGTCTTAAAGCAGACATTAAATGTAACAGTAGATAGGTATACAAATAAATTGAATTTATAAAATAATTTAAGTTTTAAAAATCCAATTTAATAAGAATATGTTGATAAAATATTTAATTATTAACATTTAATTTATAACCATTATTTGTTAATGTTTTTAATAATTAGATAATAATTTATATTTCCTAATATTATTATTTATATATCATTTGATAATTATGTTGAAATTAATTACAAAATAAGAAAATTCAATGCCTATTTAATAGAAAATGTAGGAAAAACATGTTTTCATTTCACGAAGTAAAGTGGTCAACTTATTATAATGAAATGGACTGTTTGCTGTAAGAAGCTATAACATATATACGACTTGTCATGCGTACTATATACGTAAATATTGGTATACATTTTTCCCTCATCGTTGCGGATCGATTTAATGAAAAGAAATGACGAAAAAAAATTGCATTTATGCCGTAGTGAATATTTTAATATTCATTCAGCAAGAAACAGAATATATACTTTCTATTATAATAATAATATGCTTATGTGTATAAGATTTATCTTACTGATATGAACGCACTCGAGTGATTTCCTTTGCGAGTTCCGACTGACAAGAAGTCTACTATGAACTTTGGAATATTTTATTATGTATTAATATTATATTAATAGGTATGTAACTGTAAAATAATGAATAATACACGTTGTTCCATTTATTTTACATTGACTTTACGAGAAGTCATTTTAAGTTTTTATTCTAGATTCTGAGCGAAGCGAGAAATGTATTGGTTTTACAATGATGGTTTTGTTTTTTATATATGAAGACACTTTATTGATCCGATTACCATAAATAGGGTATGCTTTCGGTAGAAAATTGTATCTAATTGGTACTTTATTTAGATCATTTTTCGAATTTCTTATAAGTTTTTCCTTAGGAGAAGAAAAACTGCCAAAAAAAATGACAGAAAATCGGCAAAATCACATTTCCGTTATTTACGTTTTTTTTTATTTCGTGATAACTTATTAGGTTTTAATTGTAGGGAATTGAATTTTTTTAAAATTATTCACATATGTGTTATACATTGGAGAATACAATTTTAAAACGACTGGTTGATTTTCTGACCAAGTATAGAAATATGAAATGTTTAAGATGATTTGCAATTTTGAGTCAATTTTGGGTTTAATGGTTTAGCGTCCAATATCGACTTTCCGCTTTTTTTTTTTTTTATACATAATTTATAATATTTTATACGTAAATTATAAGATTATACAGAATGATTCACAAAGGTTTAACATTTCTACAATGGCATTATACTGAAAAATGTAAAATCCCCATGATACACCTTATTGTATATCTATATAATATTGTATATTATAGTATTGTTTTTATAAATTCCAGAAAGAACGTCGAAGGTGGTCACAGTACTATTCACTTGTGTTTAAATTTTAGTTTTAATTCACGTATATAAAATAATTGAATCTAGGATAGGTAAAATTTTGATACAAATTACAAACAATAATATTTTATACTCCGTTTTACAATCTATTTCTTTTTATCGCCCTAACAATAATATATTATAATATTATACTAGATACTTAATATTTTGATCTTATCAAACACAAATTGACTAAAAACCAATGAACTGTATTGAAGAATTAAATTATTTAATAAGACGATAATATTATAAATTTCTTGGATATTTTATACATTTAATTATAAAGTGTTTCTTATACGTAAAAAAATTAAAAGTCAATTCCTCTTGGCTTTCAGTAAGCGTAAAAAATTATAAAATGATTTCATTTTTATGCGAAATGAATAATTTATTGCTTTTGGAAATTGTAAGGATATTTTTGATAGTGAATTGAAAAGTGATTGTACTTTATGAATGTATTTTTTTAAATTTCCCAGGAGTTTTCTAATGTATAAAAAAATAAAGTAGAAACGAATATTACAAAAATATACAGAATTCATTGTACACACAATTTAATCCGAACCGATCTTGGTTTTTTTTTTAATATAGGTAATTGAAAAAACAGATTGTTATCGAAAACTGTATATTTACCAGTTATTTTATGGACACGTATTTAAATGTATATTGTATATCGTTACAAAATTTGTTTCATATATTTAAGAATTTAAAATTAAACTTTTACTTTGCTTTGTTTTATTATGAGATCATTTTTTGTTATTTGTTGTATACTTTATAGCAATGGATAAGTTTTTTTGTATAACACTAAATAAAAAAGTTATTTATTTTCCCTAATCAAATTATTTATTTATTATCGAGAATTAGACTGAGTTAAACTGAATAAAAATATTAAATATTAATATAATATTAGATTACAACGATTACATTGTATATATATTAATGTGTTTAGTTATAAAAAATCTATAAAAATCGAAGACTATTTTTTAAACTTTGTAACATTTTTATAATATTATATTATACTTTTAAAAGTATTTATTTGCTTTTTTAAACCTTTTAATCCATGCTAATCATTATATAAAAAAAAACGTATTATAACAATCATATTTAATAATAATATTGAATTTTTTTTTTTAGTTTAGGTTAAAGTATATATTAATTGAAACTTCAATAACAAATGATCATCGGGTATTCAAATTAATTATTAAAAAAAAATCCTTAAAAATCAACGACCCTTTTTTTATAAATACCAACGTAAAAAACATTATGTGTATTTTATAACATTAGCTACTATTAGTAAAAAATAAATAAAGCCAATGTACGTAATACATTTTTCCTAAATTTTTTTTTTTCATAGTTCAGTTATTGTTATGATAATCCATTTTATCAATTAATGTTGAAAACTATATCGAATTATATGTATTTAATTTAATAATTCACTGACACGTAAAAAAAAAAATAAATAATAATATTTTTTTAATATCTATCATCAATCAGTTGTCGAAGTGACAAGTGAGAAAAGTGAAACGATTTTTTTATTATACATATTTATTTTATTGCATGTTATAAATTTATTTAAAACTTTTTAACCATCATCGCGTATTTTTTATTGTCTGATAAATTATATAAATACGTGAAGCCATAATAATAAGAATATTTTGTAAACTTAATTTTAATACATTATAAAAAGCAAATGTGCAATATTAAATATAAATTATATTATTTTATTATAAATGATATTATAATAGTTTCAACTTTTCAAGTATGTTAAATCAAAGACAATTATTTTTTTAATTAATGTCGTTATTGTCAAAAAATAAAAAAAATTTTAGTTTAATTTTCTATATACCTCACTATAATCGCTGAGCTCTAACCGTAATTAAATATCAACCTAACATAATCTTAAAATTCAATACTAATATTATAATACGTTTAACGTATAGGTTCTTCGCTTTTTTAATATTAATTAAGTTATTAGTACGATTAGATTAAAAAAAAAAATAAGGTAATAATAATAATAATTAATAATCAAAATAAAGAAATATAATTAGTTGTAAAAGTTTTAAATATAAAATTTGGTATTTTTTTTTTATACGTATTGACACAATGTCTAATTGAATTTACCTAATTGTTATTCTTATATATATAATTTTTTTTCAATTTTAATTGCCAAAATATTATTCAACAATACGTAAATATAATTTCGTTTAAAGTACCTAGTTTTATACTAATTATATACGTAACAATTTTAAGATATTGAATATGCACATAGATATGACGATTAATAAGTTAATATTATATTATAATATACAATAATCAATGTAGTACAACAATAGCATTTTTTAATTATTATTTTTATTTGTTTTTAAATAGGGTCTAAAATTGTATGTACTACAACACACTTTGAGTAGTACGAAAAGTAAAACATGTATAAGTATACGATATTTTGAATTGTGTAGTAATTTATTTCCTTAGTTAATTGTATTTTAAACAATATTTTTGAATATTATTTAAAACTATCTTTTAAATTTGAATTGAATTATAATTATTATTTAACTATACAATGAAGAAAATGATGCGAAGGCTAATCATTTCTTTTCTTATAATATGTTGACTAATCTTAATACTTTTAAATTATTATTCTGTATCACACCTGTATACATTTTAGCTAAAATATTATAGAAAATAAAAAAAACTAGTGTATTATAAGTTAATGTGTAGTATTAAAATTTATAAATTTTAGACCCTATTTTTAAGTTCATTGCATAATATATAGGTATAGTGTGTCAGTATATAGGTACAAATCGCCGTTCTTTATTCTTCTTTAAAGCTGCAGCTGTAATCCTGATTTTTAATTTTTTCTGGAATTATCGATTACTATTTACTAATAATACGATCTTCTAAATTAATTAATTTTTTGTGGATCAATTTGACATTCTACACATAAATATATCTCGAAAATTGCTTATATTTATTAATTGTTATTAGATATAAAATCATAAAATCATTAAAAAAAAAAAAAAAATGCAATTTTAAAACATTTCTTTCTACTTATGCTCACGGTAATCAAAACGTGTGATATAGTTTATACGTGTAACGACCTAATATTAAAGTTGACGTGAGTACCTATATATATACAGAATGATCAAAATAATGTGATCTCGTTATTCTTATTTACATAAAACTCCCTGTATAATAATACAATTTTAATAAACGACGCGTCAGCAGTATATTCTTCATCAAAGACAAGAGTTTTGAATATAAAATACATTTTTAATGATATAATTTAATTAATTAATTAAACTAACACGAGTCAATAGAATATAGAACTAATCATGCTAAAATCGCTATATTACGGTACATTTTATTTATAATATAAATTATAATAATACAATAACGACATTATGTTATAGTATTATTATAATGATAATACACATTTTAACAACAAGAATTTATATTACTATATAATATAATAATTATGTCTGGTCGTTTTTTGAACATTAAATCACGTCAATCACTCACGAATAACAAACTCCACGCGTTAACATAAAGTAGGTCACATAAACACGCCGAGTACATCAAGTCTACGTAATATGAGCAAAAGGGAGGGGTTGTTTCCATAGATAATAAAGGAATGGGTAGTGCAACAATGCAGTTTACACGAGAAGTTAATGATAAGTTTTTGAGGTTATATGAAGTGATTATTTACATAGAAAATGACCTTATATTGTCTCTCGTTATATATCCATTGAATATAGGTGTTCTATCTTCCCTAAAAAGACCGCATTCCCATACGAAGTAGCTATATATAGACGTGACCTGCTATCCATTTCTTTATTTTCAATGTGTGCTCAATGACGTCGAAGTCCATATTTATGTATGTTAGTTTTCAGTGATTGTAAGTGTAACTAATACAACTAATAAAAACTATTTATATTTGGATAAACAAAAAAAAAAAAGAGTTATACTAATAGTTAAAATGTTAAGACTTTGAAGATACCAGGTAATTTTTACCAGATATATAATTTTGTACACGTGCCACCTATATGTAGTGTCTTCCAAACCGAGTTGTAAAAACATAATTTTTTTCCAATTTATATGGTATTTTAAGTATAATATTATTGTAAAAAACAAAAATGATACTATATATACATTGAATGAGGTTTCTCTTAAACATTTTCTCTGATTGTCATTAACGAAATAAAGGTTGCGCACATATATTTAAATAGATACAATTTAAGCTAACTATTAAAAAATATATTTTTAGTGTTCTATCTTATTATTTGTATAACTCATATAATAATATCGCCGGGGGCGTAAATTCATGTTAGTCCCTGCGAAACGGTTTTCGGACATGGGAAACGTATTTAAAATCGATATTTTTCAAGAACACTATAATATAATAATAATTTGCACGATGATGGTCAGAAACGTAATTGTAATATAATATAGTATTGAAGTATTATAATTATTGTTATAAAAAAAAAAAAAACAAGAAAACGGATATAATGTGAAATTATTATTTATAATCATCATCATAAGAGATGGTTTCGTATTCGAGTCGACAACAACGACTGCAATCGCTTTTGACACAATAATAATGTGTATGACCATTGTTTTGTGACCAGCTGGTACCTAAAAGCCGTTCGGACAACGTAGGTTCAATTAGTCGGTCCTTCGTGTCAGCTGCCACCATCTATTTGCGCGGCCGAGAGCCTCGTCTGGATGCTCACCGGCGAGATGTTTAGTTTACAACTGGACCGCCGTCGTTCGTTTGAAATCATTGGCACAGTCAACAGTTCATTTCCCCCATCCGCTACCATGGCAGGAACACTGTAGGAACAAAAACATTATAATATAATTTAACATTGTTGCTAAATGTTAATAACGCAAGTTGTGTAAATTTAACAACACAAAATCGTCTACTAGAAAACTACGAATCGAGACTTTTATCATTATTAACCATAACCATTCTGATAGATTTCAGAATTAAAAAAAAAAAAAAAAAAAAATCCTAATTATTATACTAAATACTGGTAGATATATTATACAGAATAATCATTTTTGACGAAATGAAAGAATAATGTAATTAGACTTTTTCCATAAATCCATCTATAGTTACATGTTTATCGTTTTACCCATGATACGATTACTCGGTCAAAAGACCTATTTTATTAGTTGATGAAAACCCATCTAAAAGGTTAGGCAAACAAACATTTTAATATATGCTTACAGTCATTTTAACAATTTATTACTGCATCAATAATTTCTAACAATTATATTACTCAATATAATATTTCGTAACAATAGTTTTGTATATATATAGGACAACATTAAAAAATCTGAACGGTAAGTTTTATAGAGTTTAATTTTTTTTTCTCTTTAATTTGTTATGAGATCCAATTGTAGCTATATTCATATATTGACATCAGAGATTTACTTTATTGTTATCGTTGTGCTTGTTTTTTTTTTTTAAATTTCAATTATTTTTTGTTTACGAAACGTTCGCGTAGATAAAAATTAAATATTATAAAACACTACGTTTTTAATACTACTTGCATAGAATTTATCCGGGAAAGTTACTCTAAAAATGTTTATTATTTTTAAATTACATTTATCTTAATTAATTTTTTTTTCATAATTTTAATCTTAAGCAATTTAAAAATTTTTATAATTAAATTTAAAATTGTTTATTAAAGCTTAATATTACTATCCATTATATTAAATTAATAATTTACATTAATAATGTAGACTTATCGCCTGTACAACAAGCCATAATGATCAGAACAATCGCCTAAACTATACATAATTCAAAATCATTGAACGAAACACGAGAAACAACTCATAAAATATACACATCATGGTCATACCGAATGTGTTAAAAATATGTAAAACGTACTATTTCTATTTTGCATTAGATAATTTTAGTTCAATTTGAAAATGAAACAGTAATATAATATTTAAATATTTATGAAAAGATATATCAATTCTTTTTTGTACATTTTAACTTAATCTTATTTTTATTTTCAAGTTGCAATTTTTTTGCCACAAAACTTATTTTATCCTAAAAAATACAAGAAAAGTATAATATTTATATATTTTTTATTCATTTTATATCACATAAAGTTATACAAAACGTACTTTTTTTTTTGGAATAGAACTTTAAGATAACACAAAAAATAAAATGTATATTGATATAATATAGTACCTAAATATTATTTTTTTCAGTACGAACATTTATTGCTGAAAATAATAAAGAAATAGATTCAAATATGTAATTAATTAAAAAACTATAAAACTTGTATATTTTTTTTAAAACTCAGTAAACTTTTATTTAACTTTTTAATTAGTAATATACCAACAACAAATTATTTTGTACATGTCTATTTTGTCAACAAATAACAAATGAATAATTAGTGCCAATATAATATTTTATTTAGAACATTTTCCTCGGATACCATTTCGATTGACGCATGGATTACATTTTATGGTTGAATAATATCGTACACGAACCGAATGATAAAACAGTAAGTACGCAATCATCTGGATAACCACGATCATGAGGATACATCTCAAAATATCACAAAGGCAATGTAAGACTAAAGTTTATATAAATTTAATATAAAGCAGACATTAACAAATCCTTTATTTGTGATTGTCAGATAAAAAACCATGTTTCTCGTTTAAAGGTTTAAATAAAATCATGTAAACAATTATTAATTTTTGTAATTTACAGTATGGCGTAAATTTTATTTAATGATCTCTTCTATAAATATTGTTGAATATTTTAACATAATAATTTAAATATTTTTTTATGATGCTTTGTAATATATGTTTATACTTCAAATTTGTAAACTTACATTGCTGGTATTGTCGAAGCATTCATAGCTTTAATTAATTCCTGCTCCCAGTCATGTTCCTTACGTTCCATTTCTCGCCTTTCAAGTTCTCTCTCGCGATTATAGCATTTAAAATTTTGAAGTTGTCTGCTAATCTCAGTGTCCTGTGCAAATACGTAAAAAACAAAATAAAATAAACTATAAATAACTTAATTGTACTGACTTCAATTATCATGGAAGTTCTCAGTGATCTTTGCTTAGCTAGCCTTCGAGGTTTTCGGTGTAACGGGTTGGGTTCAACGATCATTTCTTCAAGTTCAAAAGTTGGATCACAATTCAGTCTATCTTTCTAAATAAATAAAAATTAAAATAATGACTATCATATTTTTTGATTAAATATACAACGTGATTAAAATTTCGTATTATAAAAATTGTAGGAGTTACCTATATTTTCATTGTTATTTACATTATTTTTGTGACACAAAATTTTGATGAAATTTTATACACATCATATTGTTTATTATTTATAGTCAAACTGAATTTTAAATTTGTAAAGTATAATAAACAAAATATCACACGATTGTACAGTTTAATTATATTTTATGAAATTTAAAATTCAAATGTCTTAAAAAATGTCCATTCATCAACATGTTAATATGTAAATATATAAAATGTTTATTCATAACTTTATTTCAAAATGTATGTCTAAGATTTACATTTAATTATTATGTATGCATAGTTATATTTGAATAAATTATATAGAACTGCTATTTTGTAAACAATTGTTAAACCCAAATTAACCATTTTATTATTACCTTCTGATATCGTAAACAATATTTCATTTCAGGCTCACATTTAAAATGTTATTTAACCATTTTAATATTGTACCAAAATAATAATGTTTCCTTACTTCTTTCAAATCGAATCATCATTAATTATTATAATAAGTTCGCGTATTTAATACTATGAGATATGCTGCATTAAAATTAGATAAATTATTGAAAGTGTAAATCTGTTTTAATTTAATTTAAATATCACCAATACGAATATGTGCGTGAAAATTGATATTGGTCATTGAGTAGTGATTACATATATATAGTACATTTCTGATTATTCTGTATAGATAATAAATTATAGTGTTTAAAACAACGGTTGTAGAAGGGTTTATCAAAAATATTATTAAATTTTTATTTATTTTCTTTGTTGTAATAAATAACCCGATAATCGTAATTTGTAGATAAATCGCTCTCTAAGAAGTATATCTGTATGTAAACTACCTTACCATAATACCATTTTATTATTTGTAACAATTTTTAAATTAAATAGTGATATATATACATATATAAATAATGCTTAAATAATTAAACGTGCATTCAAAATATTTTATTTATTGTCTACGATGTATTAAACAAATAAAACGTACCTACGATTAAGTTATTTTATTTCGATATGATAATAATATCAACGATAATCGAATTTTAGTCGTATATTGTGTAACGGTACTGTTCGTCTAGTGAACGTCCATCAATAGATTTGATTAGTGGAATCCTAAGGATATAGTTGGCTAAACTATCTCTGCACTAGGAAATCTAAAGTTCTCTTTTAAATTTATATAGCCCCACAGAAACTTCCAGGGCTCACAAGTGGGGAGACGCAATATACAACACGAAAATAATATAAACAAATAAATACGAGAGTCGACTCATTACCGTCATTGCGTGAGGTTCAAATTATAATTTTATACTTAAATTATTTTATATTTTATTTAAATAATTGTTGTCTGTGCGCGTCGTCTCCGCCTGTCATTCGGATTTCCATTGGTTAATCACTTGGATCCAGATATCAGGTGTATAATTTATATATATATATATATTTACGTAGGTGTTTCGTTGCTAAATATATATATTCCATTGTGTTGCTAAATTGAGAGTTTACTTATTTGAACTGAGATTAAATACGAGCCCTGGGAGTCTCTGTGGGGCTATATAAATTAAATAGAGAACTTTAGATTTCCTAGTGCAGAGATAGCTTAGCCAACTATATTCTTAGGATTCCACTAGTCAAATCTATCGACGGACGTTCACTAGACGAACAGTACCGTTACAACTTGGTGTAGGCGCCGGTCTTCATAATATTAATTTTTTTTATTTCGGAGACGATCTTCCATAAATTGTACTTTTACGGGTACAACTGGGTGGAAATCTTCGCGATATTATTATTTTTTATTTTTTGGAGACGATCCCCCGTAAATTGTATTTTTTTATTTTCAGTTTCATTAGTTCTCAAATTGGTGACACTCGTTTATGTTTAGCTATTTTGTCTATTCCATATATTGAGATAAGGTTTTTTTTTGGATATTATAAATTTTTGTCATTTATATGTTTTTATTACTATTATACAAATAAAATTGATATAATTAATGGTTGAATAAAATATTAAATAAGTATTATCAGATTAAAGATAATAAGGAATATATATTATATAGGTATTTATGACGCTTTACAATTATTATATTAAACGCCCGAATAACAGTCAAATGGTGCGAATTAATCAAATTTCATGGGAAAAATTAGGATTTGATAAGGATATTATCGTTAATAACTTAACTAAAAAAGAATTAGTAGAATATTTTCAAAAATGAGATATAGTCCAATACTCGTTAGCATTTAGCTATTGTAGGAATATCAAAGTCCCACGAAATTACACTATTATTTATAAGGATAGTAATTTTGTCATTTTACTAACAGAAAGTAAACGTAATCATACCGAACAAACTGATAATTTTTCGGACTCGGACTCAGAATCTGAGGAGAATGATATAAATACACTTACAGAACTAAATAAACCAGAAATTAAAAACGAAGACATTAAATATAAAAATTAAACTTTAAATATTAATTCAACTAATAAAATAAATATGACTAGCCCAATAATATGTAATTTTCCATTTTTAACTTTGATACATTCCACGGAACTACCGGTAAATGTGTAAATGATTTTTTATCCAAATTTAATAGAATAAAAGACGCAAATAGATGACGGATGAGCAAGTAATTTTATTTTTTCCACTATTTTTGAAAGGACCCGCAGAAACATTTTATATTTCTTTAGAAAATAGAAATAATAATCAGTCTTGGCAGAAAATTCAGGACGCATTTAAAAACGCATTCAATTCTGTAACACGAATTAATATGCTTAAAACTCAGCTTGCTCAAAGAAAATTAAAACTCATTGAAACTGTGAACGAATTTATTTCTAACAGGCTCGCAGATAAAATTGATTGTAATATGTCGAACGAAAGTAAAGTTTCTAAAATAATGCGTAATTTACCTCCCGAATATTTTAATATGATTTGCATGCAGGATAATAGTACAATGGAAAATATAGAATCGAACTTAAGAAAAGCAGAAAAAGCACGTAACGCTTTTAATTCGCTAACAAATCCAGATATAGAGTCGTTAACTTGTAAAATCGAAACTTTATATAAACAAATCGCGGATTCTTCTTTGAATCAGAATTCATCAATCACACCAATCAATTCAGAAATTAATAAGGTACAATTTAGACCGAATAATAATTTTAGAAATGGTAATAATAACTTCAACAAAAATATCAATAATGGGAATCGATTTAATCAATATAATAATAGCAATCGATATCAAAATTATCGTAATAATTCTAATAGAAATTTTAATAATAATAATTTTGGTTCACGCAGTAATTTTAATAATAATAATTTTGGTTCGCGCGGTAATTTTAATAATAATAATAATAATAACTATGGTAATAATCAAAATTATACTAATACATACGACTCAAATAGTAACAGAAATAACTATAACAATTTTAATGAATGTTACAATCAAAACAATATAGGAAATAATAATTATAATGGATCACGATATAATAATAATAATAATAATGCAAAAAATTATAATTTTAATTCTCAAAATTTTAAAAAGAAAAGACAACAATTTAATAATTATACGGGTGGACCTTTTGTACCACCTGAAACTCAGAATATGAGTACTTGGACTTATAATCCACAAACTCAATCATACGTACAATTTCCATCCTCTGCAATACCACGGACCGCATACCCTACGGTTTCTGCAATATCGACAAATTCCGTACCAATAACAGATCAAAAAAACTAACGAGTCAAAGTTTGGAGGTTAGAGAGAACTTTGACACAGAACCAATCTCTAGCCAAACTTATACGAATATATCAAGTACTAAACAAGACAAAATAATAAGTTGTAAAGTTAATAATATTAAACCAGAACAATATAAGAAAAAAAATACTGACCCAATAATAATTGGTATAATAAATAAACAACAGACAAAATTTATTTTAGACACGGGAGCTACTACTTCAATAGTTAACAAAAATAAGTTACCAGATGGACAATTGATTGAGCCACTTCAAAATGTTACTTTGACAACAGCAAATGGGACTAAATTAGAATTATTAGGTAAAACATATTTACAGGTATTTTTTAATGATGAACAATTTGATATAATGTGCGCTGTAGTAACAAATCTACAGGTAGATAGTCTCTTTGGTATGGACTTTTTGGAAGAATATGGGGCAAATATAAATATAAAAAAATCCCAAATTAAATTATATAAGGATAATAAGAAATTTAAAATCAATTTTAATAAGAGTGATACTGATCACATTCACACACAAACAATAAGAGGATTTATAATTTTAAATGAAGATCAAGTAATTAAAAATACTATATTAAAAAGTTATATTTTGAAAAATGTTCAAGACGATGGTTATTGCGGCATAAATACACTAGTCGAAGTTTTAAATGATAAACGAGTACCAGTCAGCTCTAATGATATAAAACAGTTATTAGGATTATACTTATCGAAACACTCTGTATGGCTTGAAGGGGAAGATATAGCTGCTGTGGCAGATTTTTATAATTTTAATTTAATAATTATTTCTAAGAATGACTATCTAACAAACAGTAAATCTGATGTTATAGTATTTTCCAAGCCAGGTCGGGAATATTTAGTCGTGTTGTTCTCACGAAATCATTGGACACCATTGAAATTTAGACCACACACAGGTGTAAATTTTAAATTCCAAACACTCGTTAAAATTACTGATTACGATAATATAACACATAGAAAGCAATGTTTGAAGCAACGCATCGAAAATGAAGATTTAGCAATAAATAATGTGTGTAATGAAACCCAGGCGGTCGTCGCAGACGAGATAAAATTTGGCGGCGTAATAAAAAAACTCAATCGAAATTCAGTCTCATGATAACGCCGCACATACATCTAAAGAACACACGTTTTCACTAGAAACAATGCCGTCCCAAAAAAATTATAAATTATTAGATAAGATTGAATATGATATAAATCTAACATTATCTAACGACCAGCAAGAAAAAATTAAAGTATTGTTAAAAAAATATGATGCTGTATTTTCGAAATCAAAATATGATTTAGGTCTTGCTCGATTACCGCCAATCGAAATTAAATTAATTAAAGATACTATAATAAATTTACCAAATTTTAAATTAAGCTGTATTGAAAGAAATGAAGTAGAAAAACAAACACAAGAATTACTAAAAGCGGGTATTATTGAAAAATCGAAAAGCGCTTATAGCAACCCAATTTTTTTAGTAGGTAAAAATTTACCACAAGGAAATAAAAAGGATTCTATTCCAAAAGAATATCGTATGGTTTTAGACTATCGCAAATTAAATTAAATTATAGATAAGGAAAGTTTTCGATGCCACTTATCCAAAATATTTATGACTGTTTGGCAGGAAATCAATTTTATTCTGTATTAGACGTCTCTTCAGCATTTTACCAACTTGGTTTGGCAAAAGACTGTAGACCACTAACAGCATTTTTTACACAAACTGGTCATTACCAGTTTACTAGACTTCCTATGGGTTTAAATAATGCACCGGCTTTATATCAGGCTGCAGCATGTAAAATTATATCAGATTTAAATTACCGATTTAACGTTTGTTATCTTGATGATTGTGTGACTTTCGGTAAAAATTTTGATAATTATTTAGTGTCATTAGAAGTTACGCTACAAAGATTTTAAGAATACAATTTAAAACTAAAACCATCGAAATGTAGATTTGGATATTAGGAACTTAAAGTATTAGGTAATATAATTAATACAAAGGGCATTAGACCGACTGAAGAAGGATTGTATTCTAGAAATTTCTGTATTCAGAAAATTTCCTACGCCAAAAACTATAAAGCAGCTCCGAAGTTTTCTCGGATTGGCAAACTATTTTCGAAAATTTATACCAAAATTTAGTAACATAGCAAAACCTTTAACCGATTTAACAAAAGGAAAATTTGATAGTAAAAAATCAGCTATAATATGGAAAGAGGAGCACGAGAAAGCTTTTCAAGAATTAAAAAATAAATTAACTAATAAGCCAGTGTTGGCACACTTCGACGAAAATTTGAAAACTATTATAGTAACGGATGGATCAAAAAAGGGATCACTTTGCATAAAAAAAACTTACGAAATCGGAAAATAATTATTCCACTATGGAGTTAGAAGTATTAGCCATAGACTTTGCTTTTACTCATTTTCGACAATATTTACATGGCAGACCAGTAGAGGTCTGGACAGACCATAAAAATTTGACTAGTCTTTTAAAAATAAAAACAGAATCTACTGTTGTTAATAGACTAAGAACTAAATTATTGGGTTATGACATCAATATAGTATATAAAATGGGAATTTTTAATAAAGCAACAGATCACTTATCACGTTATCCTATAGATATTAGTGACTTAACACAAAATAATTCTTATAAAGAACAAAAGATTACGTTTTTAAATACAGTAAAATACATTAATAATAATAATATCTTATACGAAGAGTGTTTACAGAAATATAATAATGACGAATATTTTAATTTTCAAATTTTAGATTTTGATAAAGAAACTGGGAATAAAGATCATGAACAAATAAATGTAAATTTAATACAACCAATAAATATTAGAGAAGATCAAAATAATGATAATTATTTAAAAAATATTTTAATTGCAATTACAAATCCAGAGCTTAGTAATTTAAAATGGATAAATAAATCAAAGAATTATTTAATAAAAAATAATGATGTATTATATTATAAAATTAATTTTAATAATTGTGTAAAATACGTGTTAGTTTTACCGTCTAAATATATACAATTAATTTTAAACGAAAATTATGAAAATCCGTTAAGTGTACACATAGGAATAACTAAAACCTACAATAAAGTAAGGACTAAGTATTACTGTCCTAAATTACGTAAAGATATAAAGAAATATGTATTATCTTGCTCTGTTTGTCAAAAACGAAAACCATATAAAATTGCGAAACCACCAAAAATAGTTTTTCATCCATTAAACAAAGGAGAAGTTATGAAAGAAATTATTATCGATTATATGGGACCAATTTCGAGCTCCAGAGGTTATAAATATATATTAGTTGCAACCGATCGTGTTAGTAAATACTGTGTAGCAAAACCTTTTGCAAATGCTAATGCAAAAAATACAATTAAATATCTACTTGATTTTATTTTGAAATTCGGTCCTATGAAAATAGTAAGATCAGATAACGAAACATATACGTAATTATATATATATAAATTATACACCTGATATCTGGATCCAAGCGATTGACCAATGGAAATCCGAATGACAGGCGGAGACGACGCGCACAGACAACAATTATTTAAATAAAATATAAAATAATTTAAGTATAAAATTATAATTTAAACCTCGCGCAATGACGGTTATAAGTCGACTCTCGTATTTATTTGTTTATATTATTCTCGTGTTGTATATTGCGTCTACCCACTTGTACGTACTGGGATCGGGTGGTTAAGAATTTATGCCTACTTGGCAAAAATTGGAGCAGTCGTTCGGGTCGCATAATGTGACCGTAACAATTGTATTTCGACAAAAATACAGACTATGCGTTTTTTCCTTAAATGGTAATGGTAAAAATAAATAAAATTTCGGATATAAAACAGATAATTAATATTAAAAAAAATATTCAGTATCTATAACAATAGTACCAAAAATAAAATATTTTATATTCGAGCATTATTAGTGTACCTATTTATGAAATGATTTTGTTAGAATTTGCATTACAACCTTATAATAAAGTATAAAAAATCATTCATTCTTTCAGTGATACATGTTACGATTCTTTGTTTGTATTTCGTTGCGTTAGGTGTAAAACTTAACAATCTGATTTAAGAAAATATATCGTTATATATGGAAATTTGTTATTCTAATTAGACTGTTGTCATAATATTGTGCGAGTTTTCAAGTAATTATGTTCCTCGTCATAGGTCACATATGATAGTTTTTGAAAAAACACGATAATGTCAAATTACGATGTTAGAAATATGAATTATAGTTAAGTATATTATAGATATGAACTTACCGGTGGCGTAAAAGTAGGCTTGATTTGTTTCTCTAATATCATTCCAAAATTGTATCGACTTATACACGGTACGGACTTTAGCTTCTTAACTGTAGTAATTCTCTTTTCTGGATTGATACACAACAGCTTTAATAAATACAAATAAATATTATATTGTTATTTTTATTTTTTTATTTAATAAACATAAATAACTTTTATTTTGCAATATTAAAGATATGTAAAGAATAATCGTTGTTTATTTTTTAAATACTCAAAAAAGTTACTCAATTATGAATACTTAACTTTTTAAATTTATAATTTATACTAATAAAAAAATATATTATTTAGAAAATTACTGTATACAAATTCAATAATAATTTCATATTATCACTAGAGGTAAGAACTATCATCAAATTATATTTTAAATTAAATTATTACCCACATTTTTTTTTCGTTTAATAAAAAATATTATCATGTATCTTCAAAATGTTATAACTTTGAAATATCTTTACATACATAACAAAAAACCAGCATAGAGTAAATACATAATTAAATATAAAAAAGCAGGAAGATCAATTTTGGAAGTTCCTCCTTTTTCCCTTTGGTCCTCGGAGAAATTAGTGGGTTATTATAATTAAGATTTGAATACAATGATATTGCATTAGAAAATACGATTCTGAGCGAAACTCAATATATAACAACTATTATATTAATAAGCCGTCCCAAATGTCTACCACATATGTAAACTATCTTTATGATTACTCAAAAATTTCAAATCTCTACGATGAAAACTTTATTAGTTATCATGAATTAAAAACTTTAAAAAAACAATAATCGTAACTATGTCGATTTTCGCCATTTTTCAGTAGTTTTAAATTTAAAAGCTTATAAAAAAAAAAATTGTCAGTCAGCATATTAAAAATATTAATATATAGGCATCGATAAAATTTTCAAACAAATAAACCCAAAATTGCAGGAAATATAAGTGAAGAAAATTTCAAAGCTTTATACTCATTCAGAAAATCAACTAATCCGTTCCAAAATTTAACCACGCATATAACTTACCTATGAAAGTACTAAAAAAAAAAATGAACAATTTTCTATGATTAAAATTCAATTAGTTATCATGAAATAAACAAAATATTTTAAGTAACAGATATTGTAATTTTGCCGATCTTTTGTCAATTTTTCTTCTCCTAAGGACAAACTTTTGATAAATTCGAAAAATGAGCTAAATAAAGTACCAACTTTCTGTCGAAAGCATTCCCTATTCGTGGTAATCGGAACATTATTTCTACCAGAAAAAGTGTTTTCATACACAAAAAGAAAAAGAAAAATAGCTTTCTATGACCAATACATTCCTTGCTTCGTTCAGAATATTTATGTGTATATATATATATATATATATATATAGATTTAAACTTATTTAGGTTAATTAATATAGTAGATATCTGAAAATATTAAAATAAATATTGTATTTGTTCGTAAATAATATTTAAATATAGCTAACAATAGTTTTAATATGGTTTCCGTATTTTAAAATTGTACATAATACAACTGGAAGCACCGTATTCAAAATATCGATGAATTAAAACATATTATTGTTTGTAAAATATGGAATTTGGGGGTAACTTAATTGGGTCGAGTGGGATAATAACAAATATATCCAATTGTTTATTTAGCCACCTATGTTTTACATAAATTTACCATTTTAAATTAGTTGATTATTATAAATTTTGACCAGTAAATTTAAAATAATTATTTTTTGTGAAAATCCTAAATTAAAGATGGAAATAAAAGCACATTTATATAATGTTGACCTCTACGCGTGTATAAAATAAATAAAAAAAAATTCGTTCAAGTTAGTGTCTAAACTTTTATTATTATTTCACATGTCACTAGTTCCACGAACTTTTCGACGTAGGATATTCATGTTTGATTATTTTCATTTGTTATATTATCTTACTCTTTGAAACAATATGCCCAGTTGTTCTGAACATTTTGGAGGTATTGGGGTCGATTCTATGGAATTCATCACCATTGAACGGACTTCTCTGGGTGTTGTACCCGAATGAATGTCATATGGTCTGCATCTCGACATTACTTCGTAAAGAGTTACGCCTAGTGACCACCAATCCACGGAATACGAATATCCTGGGCATTCGCCCAGCGAACATAAGTACACTTCTGGCGCTATTCACAAAACACAATTCAATTAGTTTACAAACAATTTTATTTCAATTTTATTCGATTATATAATAAAAATGAAATACACTCCGTAAAATCTTTGTAATCGATTATAAGTCATTTAACATATCGATTGTTTCAGAACAAATTAATAATGAAGAACGTATATTATTATACTTTCATGATTTACTGTCTCTGTAGTACAGTGTAATAGAGTAACGGTACTAGTGAACGTCCGTCGATTGTTTTATCTAATGGAATCCCGAGAATATGGTTGGCTAGACTATTTCTGTACTTACTAAGTTCTCTAGTTAATTTCTATAGCCCCAGTGAGTCCCCTTTGGCTAGTATTCAACCTTAGTTCTAAATAAATAAATAATAAACAATACTCTCGAATAAGAAACTCAAGATAACATAATGGAATATTATCAGAAATGAAAATATAAATATATATATTTATTGATAAAAAACAATTTTACAATAATCAAAATCTCGAATTATCACAATGATATTATGTCTGACTTTATTATCTTTTTTAATTATTTTATTATTATGGTATATATGCGTCTTCTATTTTGTTAAACGTTTTGGAACCGTCTAAGTATTTATGTGTAATTAGCAAACGTTGAAAAAGCTGCCTATTGCATAATGTAACCGTAAAAATAACAAGAATAACCTTAAGCATAAAACATATTGTGATATTTAGGAAATATTTAAAGCTTAGATGTATGCCTATTGTCGTATTTAAAGAGAAATACATTTGTTGAGTGATTGACATTATTTGAAAAAGTTTAACCGCCGTTACCTATTTTTTAGTAAATAGAAATGTCCAATCTACATATTGCACAGAGATGGTTAGGTTGAAACCTAACTTTATTTTCTTTACTTTGACACTGAAATCGTCTTAAATATAAATAGCTTTATAAATTATTATATACGATTGTATATTATTTTTTCATAAGTTACATATATTATAAATTTAACTAAAACATGTTTGCATTTTATATCGTATTTACATTCAACGTTATAACTTCTATTGCCTATTTGTTCTTCCTATTAGTAAGCATAACATACTCAATAATAATTTTTTTTTCGAGTGTTTTAGATAACTCAATTGATAATTTAGGTACGATTATATTTATAGATAATTAGATTATAAAGTACAATTTATTATACCAATAAATAATTATAGTCTTTATCTGCATAATATATTTAATTCAACATGTTCGGTACCCAAAAATAAATTTTACCTATATAATTAGACAAGTTAGCTGATTTCCGTTTACTTACAATAATAATAAATAATAATGTATTATAATCAATAGCCTTATAACTTATCATACTCAGGCACTCAGTATCATACTTACAGAAAAAAACTGTTACTAAATTTTCACCAATAATAAGCTATTGATATTTAAATTGATTATGTTTAAAAATAATAATAATAATAATTTGGAATGTTATTACACTTCCAAGAAAAGAATCAATGAACAAAAAACTGGTAAAAACGTATGGTATAAATTCACCATTATTAGAACTTTAAAAAAAAAATATTTATGAAAAAAACTCCATTAAGTGTGTCATTGTATTTTGCTATACATTATATAATATATAATAATAATAATAAACTTCAATAAAATCCATTTTATATTTTTTAACAATGTTCATTATAGTTTTTATGAAATAAGAAATATTGGTTATTATTATGTCGGTATACTATAAACTGATTATATTATATTTGTTTATATTAACACTCCTTTGTAGTGATATATTATTATATAAATCTTTCATATTTTTACAAAAATATTGTATAAATTAAATTATGTATAACTTGGAATATTTATATTACATAGTTTAGTACGCATATATCAAATTGTTATACAATTTATCAACGAAACTATAAAAAATATAATACGAAGATAGAAATACTCGTGAAATAAATTGTTTGAACAGAATAAAAATGAATTTATAGCTTGTACATTTACTTCTAAATAAGAAAAAACATGATATTTGTCTATGACATAAACTAATATATTCTAATATATTATTTCTAGTTTGAATTAAAAGTAAAAGTTATAACTATTTCTGTACATCAAAGACTTTGGTATTTTGTAGAAATATTTTTGGTTTTTTACTGTCGGTAATTCTGTCATTTGAATGACAATTATAATCCTACACAAGTATGCTAATTTAGTATTTAATTAATTAAAATATTGTATAGTAGGTAAATTTAT
The DNA here is from genome assembly GCA_013282895.1 of Eriosoma lanigerum. Taxonomy (NCBI): domain Eukaryota; kingdom Metazoa; phylum Arthropoda; class Insecta; order Hemiptera; family Aphididae; genus Eriosoma; species Eriosoma lanigerum. The sequence goes on from CM023357.1 coordinate 68,121,609, forward strand.
TTTTAAGATTTTTTATGGTTTATTAAAACTTTTTTATGAAATTAAATTTCACGCAAAACCATTTGTATTATTCATTAGGAAAACTAACGACAACCATAAATTGTTGAAATAATAAAAAACTTTAAAATAAGTAGATCAAGTTTTAATGTACCTAAATAATCAATAATAAATTTTCCAATGTTGTATATTTCAATGAATATTGAGTGTTAATAGCATTTTAATATCAATTAATTCCGTAAATAAAGATCAATTAGGTATATAGTATATTATGTTTTATATTTATTTTCCATAAGTCTAATTTTACAATTTTTGTTCGTATTTTCTAACAATTTATAAAATCATGTGTTATTAATTACTTAATTGTAATTTAATATATTAATTTTACTTCTCATGGAAATATTTTAAAATTATATACATGATTTAGATGCACGAGTAAGTAATATATTTCAATAATACAAAATTCAAGTTTTGTAGTATTTATACAATAATGTTATAAAATATCCTGTATATTCCTTTTTTAAAATAATTTCACATTTATTTTCATACTAGGACTGTGAATTTCCACAATACATTTTAATAAAAATGTACATATTTGAATACTTCAAAACTTATAAAAATATGATTTATTATTAATATATGTGTACTCATTGATGTATTATTAATGCGATACCATAAAATATGTTATGAGTTCGAAGACACTACATTTATTAATATCACATACAATATACCTATATACGGTTTGGTACCAGACAATGATGATGCTAATTTTTTATCACGGAGTGTAGCTGCTATATTGAAATCAGTGATATGAGCGTGACCTATAAAAAAAATAATACATTTTACGTCATATTTAGGTACTAATGAAATTACTTGTAATATAATATTGTTCGTGGATTGAGAACTTAATATATCGTAACTTAAAAGCATCAATGTTGATAATTGAGCAAATAAATTGTTTCTCAAATTACTGATTATAACAAAACATATAAATAGTTCATAGTTTTTAAGAAACATGTTCAATATATATTTTTAAAAAAATGAATGTAATTATTAAAAGGGCACGTAAAATTCAGGTACAGTTTTTATTTGTATTTTCATATCGACTTGGAATTAAAATTTAAAAATATTTTTAATAGTGGTAAAATTAATATTAATTGTATTATAAAGAATATTTCCGAAAGATTTTACAAATTCTAAGGCATTAAGGATCTGAAAAACATTTTGAAAAATAATTATTATGCATTGAAATATTAATTTCGGTCCTATACAAGTTTAAGATTTTAATCATTTTTTAATTTATACAAAATAATTGTAAAATTGTATTGAAATATTTTTGTAAATATAAATTTTAGGTTTATTTTAAATTAAAACTTTAATTGTTTATTTTTTTGAATATGACAAAATTTGTAAAAATATAAATATTTTTCTCTTGTACCGAGATAGTGATGATAATTATGGAATTTGTCAGAAACTTTAGAAACGTATGCTATTTTATATAATATAGTGTGTATAGAATAGTTCTTTAGAGAAAGTTTTAGTTTAACACTTAAATACCTAATCCAGTGGTTTTTATCCAAAAATCGGATTAAACAACGGTAAAACTTCGTGAAACATTTAAAGATTAACATTTTGTATTTTCAACGTTCTTTCCAGATGATTCGAGGGTTGTGAGGCCTCAAAAATAATGAATTTATCAAGATGGAGAAACAGTGAGTGAAATAAAGTTAAAACTTTAAAAAAGGGATAACGCTGAGCAATTTATTGTACGACATGGTTTTTCATTTCACCACGATATATTACTTATATTATACACAACTTTTTATGTAAATACTAGAACGAATTTCTTACCTTCTTCATCTAGCAGAATGTTCTCGGGTTTTATGTCCCTGAATAAATGAAGCATGAAATCAAAAAAATAACACATATTATTAAGATATAGGTATTACAAAGGTAGTATAAGAGTGAGGTGTCATTCTACCATGATCGGTCGATGATTTTGCGAATGCCTATTATCGATAAAATATTGAAGACATTACCGCAAAAATATCGGAGATGGTTAGATGGATAAACAGATTAAACACATTTTTATTCGATCAAATTCGATTAAATCTTATTATAGATTTGATTAGTTAATATTATAGCCTACAGATATAACTTGTGTGATTTTACAACGAACTCTAAGTATTAGATACGATATTAGTTAGTTATTTGTTGACGAAAAATTTTCGAAATAGCAGTGTTCATTCCATTATTCATTTCACTTAAATTAAACCAATAAAAAAAGCCTAATGTTTTTTTGAAAAATGTACCACGTCGCATATACCCGTCATCTTATTTTTTTTTTCAAAAGCACAAAATATTTGCATATATTTATCTTTGACGACGTAAAACGTTATACACACTATAATGTTGAGTAACCTATATACTTATTTACATGGTTTCACGTATTCGGTAGTCAATAATCTACAACAGTTATTTTAAAATCTCATATGAATACGCATAAATATGAGATACTGAAGAAATAAACATTTTTTTTTTTTTTTTTGTGGTCATTACATAAAAAATATTGAGTGACACTATGGTCAAGAAACTTAAAAAATAATCAAAGGCAAACTGAACACAGAAAATATTAAAATTAATAATATTGATACGAGAGAAACACGTTTACAATATTCAAGTAATGCGTACATATAATATAGAAGTTGTCCCTATATGCATATTTAAAATCAATTATCGATTCTTCCATTGTCCGCGCATACGCAGTTATTAATAGTTTATTCGTTAATAAAAATTACTTAACTCATAATTTAAAAACGTAAAAACATTATCATAAAGAAGTTAGGAAATTCCACCCTACGAGCGTACATTGCACAATAATTCTATAATTTATCATATTATCTAAATAGTAACTGTTTTAACTCGACTGGTTTAAAGTTAAAATTTAATAACAAAAAATTACTACGGTAATTGAATGTACCCGTAACTATAAAATTAGGTGACTAAACTGATAATCGTTTGAATTTTATCTAACATTGATAATTTTTCGATAAAAATTTTAAGTTTAAAAAAAACTTTTCGTCTCCGGTCTGTTACTCGGTTAGGAAATCTATTTCGCGTGTTTGTATCAATAGGTTTACATACCTGTGAACTATGTGTTCGCTCTGTAAATATTCTAGCGCAGATCCAATTTCACACGCAAAAAGTTTGATTGAATTCTCGCTGAATTTAACATCTTGGCCTAAGTGGTACCTCAGGTCACCGCCCAATAAAAGATCCGACACCATAAATAGGTCTTCTTCGTCTAGGGAAAAATACAATTTATTTAATTACATATTATAGTACATATGTAGTTTAGTTTTTCACAAAAATATTTCACTATTTTTAGATTACATATAACAAATCTCTTACATTTTTCCACATTTAATATTTTAGAAAACTTAACACGTGCCTTAATTTTTGTAAGCGTTTTTGAAGTATATATAAAATGGACAATTTTTATTAACTATACAATCTTCCGTCTTAAATGAAACATTATTATTATTAAAAATATAAATTGAAGGTTTTATTTTATTGAATTACTAAGTCTAAATTTGTTCAAAGAAAAATGTTATATAATACATTAGTAAATTGAAAAACTCTTATACAAGATGTCTTATAATACCTATTTACTAATTGATTTATTTCCACGAAAAATTAAATTTGTTGAATGTAGTTTTTTTCAAATTATTATGTAGATAATGGACTATAATATTACTTTTAATAAATGTTTATAAAAAGAAAACTCATAAAAAATTAACTCTTTTTAAAAATAAAAATAAGCTATTTTTTAAGTTATGTAAAATTTAAAGTTAGCCATTTTAAAGAGTATAACAGTATAATAGTAGTTATATAAAAATGTTGACATCTCGATCTCGTAATTTACTCAAGACTTCAATTTTATTAATGGAAAAAAAATATTTCTGACGTCATGATTATAGCATATATATTCCATATAGTCTGTGATTATTACGTCGAAGGTAAAATTCATATTATCAATATTATGATAAGCGATACAATTTGTAAATTGATAATAATTTTTCGATAAAAATTGATAACCACGAATTAACATAGTATCTTAATTCGTATTAATAACATAGAAACTCTACAAGACAACAACAACTGTTTGTATTTCAAACCGTGGTAAGCACTGAGAGCGTTCATGATAATATTGATAAAACAAATTTTTTGTGCCATAATATTAAAATATTAAACTATTAAAAATAATGACGTCAGAAATATCATTTCTCCAATAAATGTAATAAATTCCTAAAAATCGAATTCTTGATTAAATTAAGAGATCCACACATTAAAATTATCATATAAATATACTCTTTAGAATAGCTTTCTTCAAATTTTACAGAACTTTAAAAAATAAAGAGTTATTTTTTTTTATGAGACGTCTTTTTTAAAATAAGTAATGAAAGTTATATTATAGTTCGTTGCCTAAATAATAATTTGAATAAACTACATTCAAAAATTTTAATTTTTCGTGGAGATATTTAATTAAGTAAACAGATCTGAGATACCCTGTATTGTTATAAACTTATATCAATATAATATAGGTATAATTTATGCAACGTTAGTGTAGATCATTAGAAAATAAAATAAAATTGAATTTTTATTTTTACAATTTTGAATGGAAAAGATTTTATTTGGTTTTTTACCTAGTAGGTAAAAACCTAGTACCAACGTCATAAATATTATTGGCAGTTTTTAACAATTCGTATTCTGTTTATAATAAATAATAAATATTGTAAGTAAATCGATTTTAACAATACAGGTATTTTTAAATTATTATTATTTCAATACGTTTAAATAAAACATGTACATAAAATAAAAGTAATACTAATCATATTATAAATTATTTTAGAAAGCACAAAAATTTAATCGGATTATAAAATATAAACATAACTTGAGTAGTTTTCACTGCCATTTTAACCAATTTTGTTTTCTAGCTAATGTTGCTTTGAAATTTTAAATTCAATAAATGAAACTATATTTAAAACGAAAATATTTATTTTGCTTTTTTATTTGATTTAGATAAAAATAAATATATACATTTTGTGTAACTGTTTAATAATTGTATATTATTTAAGATATTCGATTTAAAGGGAATAAATTATTTAACTAGTAAGGAGAAAAATATAAAAGAAATTAAAAACAGTGAATAGGCACCTATATTGAATTTTTTTATGTATATATATATATATATTTTTAATGTACTGTATGGTGTACATTATTAAATTATACTTGCTGATAAAGCAATTGAATTTCTAAAAAAATATCCCGTCTGAAATATATTTATTATTTATTAAAAAGTAAATACCTATATGTTTTGAGAAATATTTTTACATAATATATAATTTTTAATATTTTTTTTTTTTTTTAACTAAATTATATAACAATTTATGAATGATACTACCTATATTTCTAAAATCAACGATAATAATTCAAAACAATATTTAATTGCAATTTATAACCAATAAAATATTTCAAACACTCTTAAAAGTCTGTTTGATTGGTTTCTGATTCAAAGAAACTACCGGGTATCATGATTGTAGTTTTGAAAAGAACTGTTTCACTTACGGAGTCTCATAATGGCATATTACGAAAAAAACATTTATTATATAAATTTTATATTATTTATTATATTAATCTTGAAAGATTATATTATAAAATGAAGTATATTACCTTGAAAAGAGAACCAGAGATTAACTAAGAATGGATGTTCCAATGTAGTTAATATTTCCATTTCTCTTAATACATTCTTTAAAGCATCCCTTTCAATACAACGACTTTTTTGCATATATTTCATTGCATACATCTGTCGTGAGTCTTTTTTTTCAACTATACACACCTAAAAATCACAAAATAATATCTATAATAATACAAACTATTGAAAAACAGATAAGTGTAATAACATGTAGTTTATCCAAAATATTAAGCAGATTCTGACTGAAGTGAGAAATGAGTTGCTTTTGCAACGATGTTAAATTTATTTTTAAAATATAAATTATGAAGAAAAATTATTACGAAAATACTGTACAAATTATACTCGATCATTTTTTGAAATTGATTTATGTGATATTGTAAAAATTATAGGTATATGTAAAAACTTCAAAAATTTAATATAAAATATAATGAGTTATTTATGATTAATAATATCAATTTATGATTACCTATATTTTATTACATTTTTAAAAGTATATTCGACCATTTTTTCGATTACGATAATTAATCATTGCTACCAAACAATACAAAAGTGTATTTTTCCATCAGCCTTCATAGCTAGCAACCTAGTTGAATCCTAAGTATATTCGAATAACGAAGAGACTAATAAGGAAGAACTTTACTACTAAAATCTGGACAATTTATAAAATATGAACTTCAAACATAGGTACGTCATAATAATTTAATATCACAAAAAAATAATATCGCATTTGTTATTTATTATTTATCAACATTTCGATAATTCAAGCGTGAAATAATTTTCAAGAATTTGTCACACATATTAAAATTAATATAACTGAAATCTTGTCTATCGTCTATCGACCTATTGTGGTATAACTATGATCCTTTACTGCGGACATTTTCACAAAAACTGTTCCCAATATACTGGAATTTATGGGTATTATATACAACACAATCATATATAATATGCGTAATATTATCATAAATTGAATATCAACTATCCCATTTACATAAACTAATTAATCAATCATGTTTTATCCACCGCTTAACAAATAGAGATGGCCTGGTTTTAAAATAACGATAAAACAATGCATTATAATAGAAACCATGTCGATGTCATCATAAAAACTATATATTATATAATTTATAATATTGATTTTATTATAAATTTATATTTTTAAAAAATACCAATATAATATAAAGTAAATCATAAAGTGTTAATTAAAATTCTCATTAAAATTGTTTTTTTATATCAATAGTATACCTGCTTACACATCGTACATAAAACTAATATAATATGATAAAGTTATTTGAGCAGTGTGAATTTCACTTAAATTGGTTTTTAAATTTTATACATTATTATTTCGATCGTGTGATAAAATATGTTCTGTCGTCGTAGTTTTCATTTAAAAGATAAACATACAGACAATCAAAAGTTCTACGCATGAACAATATATTAAAGTGAAATGAATTTTGTTTTGACTGCTGGTGTAAATACAGTGCATTGTATGAGACGTATGTAAATTTCATTGTCGGTATATAAAATCATATAACATTTAAAGTTTAATCGATTCGAATACGCGATGTAACATATCATAAGCGTCATCCCTTGTGCTTATTTACAACTAAATAATTCTATTGTAACATAATATCATATGAGGATATTAATATATTATCACCATTATTTGTATTATTTTTATGATGGGTCATAGAAATAAAAAATATGTTATAGTTAAATTTTTGTAGCATGTTTATAATAATTATAATAACACAATAAATTATTCTAAGTAGATATTGTCGTGTTGTTATCAAAATGATAAATGTAAATATAAACAAATAACAAATTTCAGTTATCATGAAGAATATTATAATTTTATGTATATTATACTTTTATACACTTTATAGTTGTCACGAAAAATTGTTTTTTTTCATCAACTAAACCTATGGAAAGTAAATTTTATATATTTGAATGCAAAATGAATAATGCCGTTATGCACTATTTATGTACAGAAATACATTTAAATTAATTAAATGTCTATAGCAACATTTTCGAATTGAATTTTGAACTATAATATTTGTTTTTTCTAGTATAGTTTATTAAAATTCTACAGGTATCTATCACCCAATATTTTAACAAAATTTATAGGTAGTTAATTTACAATATTATCTATAGTTTGAAATACATATTTAATGTGAAGAAAAACTATAATATTTACTTATCGCAATGCAATCACTATCCAAATATGTATTGTGTATAAAACATATAATATATTTACATTTACACATTTACTTGACATTTCAATTATAATCTCGAAGATAAAGTAACAAATTTAAGAAAAATATTAATAATTTTATTACAATCATAATTAATATATTTTCAATAATTTATGCATGTAATATTTTTTTTATATTCGATTCTCCCTCCACCTCCCTAAAATGTGTCATAGATACGTTCCTGCTATGTGCGTGTGATCAATACTAGAGCAATTTAATGAATAATTTTAAAAAATTCCACGGAAATTGAAGTAAAAATTTTTAGTTAATGAAAAATATAGATAATGAAATATTAATAGAAGTACCTTTCATTAAAAAAATCTGAACTAAATAAAGTTCAAGAAAATAATGGCAATCAAAAAGTAAATCAATAAGTATAATTATTTCATTCAAATTGTAAACCCAATGATTAAAATGTAGTATTTATAGGAAAATAAAGAAGAATTTTATTGGCTGAATATAAAAGATGGTGTCTTGAAGCAATTATAATATGCGAGATCACAATTTATTAGGAGTAAAAGAAATATAAAATGACTAAGTAGTTAATGTATATTTCGTAGAGCATTTGTAAAACTCAACTTTTTATAAAAAGATAAAAAAAAATAGTGAAATAGAAGTCCGCTTGAAATATTTTTTTTTTTTACTAACAGCATGAACTTTTTAGGGATTTGCATAGAGCCCGATGTCAGTTAGATTCTTTGGAAAAACTATATTTAAATAATGACATTTTCGTTTATTTATTGTAACTTAATGTAAACTATCGAGTGATGTAATTCGTTATTTAATTATTTTTTATAAATAATTAAGTTATACCCACGCGGTTAAGTATAGAAATTAATCATATTAGTACTTGGATAAAAAAAAAAAAATTAAATATATAAAACTGTTGCTAAAAACGTCAATAATTTTCCAAACGATTATCGTTCGTATCTACAATAAAGATAAACGTTAAAACATATAATAATAACTACTTGTTATATCAATCTAATATGGATTTCATTATATAAACATATAGTTTTTTTAAAGAACACGACTAATGTCACATCAAGATGTAAACAAAATACCTTAAAAATAACACTGTTTATAAAAAAAAAAAAAATATTTCAAACGAACTACCATTTTACAAATAACCAACTTTTTGAGTTTTACAAATGCCAAATATAGGGTCTCACAAAACACAATTATTATTACTTTGTCTAAAATCTTATGGTATTATATAAAATAACTATAAATTGGACACATTGACTGTAGTATAATATATATTATTTTATTATAATTTATAAAAAAACGTATAATCTATACAAGTAGCCAATTTAATAATTTGAAGTCTTTTCAAAGAATTGTCTTATTTAGAATATAGAAAATACTTTATATTACATTATTTATATAATTTGTATAGAATAAAATTTTTTTTTTTTTATAGTCCTATTTTATTTTTATTAATTACCTACAGCTATGCATTGCAATTTCACTAAAAAATGTTATGAAATCAAAATTCACTAAAATTATCGTTTTATTAAAACAAACATTTGTATATTGAGAAAATTATTCGTCAGTTATTGAATTGTACTTAACCCAGTTATTTAAAAAAAAATTTGTATAAAACCATTACCACATTTAAAATTTTAAACATATTCTCTGCATTTATTATTATGTCATAAATTAGTTAAACAAAAACATTAGTGAATACATATTAGTATAAAACAGGAAGTGTATAATACAAAATTAAAAAAAAAAGATATTTAATTGTAATTTGTTTTTTATTCATTTAATGAATTTAACCAAATTCTTTAGTTTGTTTCCACTGAAATTAATTAGTTCAAGTTATGTTAGACACTATAGAGGAATAGAGGACACCTATAAACTAAAACAATTTACCAAATACGTATAAAATATACAAAATAGAGAATCAACTAAATAAAAATAAATCAATTTAATTACTAATAATTTAATAATAATTAATAATAATATATTATAATGTTTTATATTATATTACTGTCATAGTACTATAAATAATATTCTAATTCCTTTTTTTCGGAACAAAAATTATCTTTTAATAACTGTACAAAAACTACTCGCACAACCAATTTATTATTCATAAAATATTTTATGATAAAGAAACTATGCAAATTTTAAAATATTTAAAACAATTACATTTATCCAGCAAATACTTGAAAAAAAAATGATATATTTTCCGTTTTATCACTATAACAAACTCTTTTTATTAATATTATTATTATTATTTTTTTTTTTTTATCGCATAATTAACATAAGTACCACGCATATACATATGAAAACTGTTTTTAATGCATTATAATAATAATATTATATAGTATTACTTTCATACTGAACATTTAGGTTAACTCTCAAGTATGAAGCAACCCGAAACAAAAAAAAAAAAAAAAAAACAAAAAAACGAAAATAAAATCATTCTAATAATACAACTAGTTAAAATAATAAATCTTAAAATATATTAAAACACTGTCCAGTGAATAAGAAAATATTAATACTTCTCATAGACGAATCATATTTTTTTGTCCCAAATGTGCATAGAAACATATTTTCTCTAATAAATGGTATGGTATGTTTAAGAAATTCAAATATTATATACCAATCTCAATACATTTTTAACATACAATAGTTATTAATAATATGTTGATTATAAAATAAATGTTAGTGCATTTAAACTAATAATTGATTTATTTGTAGTCAAATAATAATATACAATTTCTAACGAAATAAATTTCGAAAATACTTATAAAGTTCAGAAACCCAGGTACACTGGTCACAACTACTCAATAAGTTATACATTTATTATAAGCTAACGAAGTAAGTATTCAGTTGATAATTTGATATGTGATGTGTAATAAATTAGTATAACAATTAACTGCATAATAATATAATAATATTTCTTTGTTATTAATATACCTACCTACCTACCTATAAATAATGTTTAACATATATATATATTTATATATACCTACATATTATATATTTAATTTATATTATAGAATTGAACTTTAATATAAATAATAGTGAAAATGTAACTGTTAATGCGGATAATTTAATGATAATTTAAGGGTAAAATAATATACCTATACTCTATAAAATTATATATTGATATTTGTTAATCATACATAGAAATGCTTATTATTATTATAACTTATTTGAAGAAAAAAAAAATTAAAAATAGTATAACATATTGTTTATTTTTAAATGTTAAGTTGACCATTAAAATTTACCGTCATTATTTATTGGTTAATACTAAGTAGTGTTATTTATTTGTTACCTATAATCAACAATAGAAAGCATCTTGGCGAACACGTCATGTCAAATAATTATATTCAATCAATATAATATAAAAATATATACAATACGTTCTGTAGTAGGTTTCCTATAATATATTTTATAATTTGCTAGAGATAAATTCAACTTATAATATTTATTTAACTCAAATTCATACTTTACTTAATACTAATAAGAACGACACTAATTATCATTCATTTTAATTGTTCTCAAGATTTTGATGTACATTTTAAAATATTTGTTTTATATTTGAACATGAATGGTATTCGTTTATTAATATATTCTACAGAAATAAGTTACTTATAATTTAATTTAAATATTAAAAGTAGCATAAATAGTTTAATTATTAGTCAACAGTGTGTTTCTGAAGAATTGAATAATATCACATCGATACTTAATTGAAAAATATAAATTCCTCTAAATACACAATGACACTAAGCATATTTTTAATAACTATTAACTGTTCATTTCGTACTAATTAAGTTCACGATCACCATATTTAATTACATTTGTTATATTAATTCTATGTAAAAAAATTCATTATTTTTGCATACTGATAACAATTTTGAACATTATTAATAACAATTGAATTTTTTGAATGGGAAAATAAATATTAAGTAATACCTGTTTATTGGATTAATAAATCTAACAAAAAAATACATCACTGCAAATGATATGGCTAATTAATAATTATAAGAGCTAAAAATGTAATAGAGAATTTTAAACACCACTCATGCAATGTTTGGAATTTTATAAGAGCTCTACAAAAAGAAGACAAACTAAACTAAATAATAATGTTCAATATTGTTCTGAAGCAAAACCCAGTCACAAATGAAAAAATTATAAAGATAATCTGAGAGAATAATCAACATCTTTGGCGGGAATAATGATTTATAAATTATTAATTGTAATCACTATATTTATTAACATTATAAATTATAATATAAAATATAAAAAATATTGATTTACCAAACATTTATACGACTAATTGTAAAAGCAACCGATTGATTTAGCGACTAATTTAATACGACAAGTCTTTTACAACGAATGAATGTACCTAGGTAGAAGTAAAAATAATATCAAGAGTTATTTTTTTTTCCGAAACAGTACACAAAAATCTAAACGTTACTATTTTTTTTTTAGAGTTTTATTATTTATAGAACTTTGAAATACACTTGTCACATGTGTGTAGCATTCGGTATATAGGTATATAACTCGTAAGATTTAAAATAAACTCTCAAAAAGAAAATGTATATCATATACTATTCATATATCTCCATTTTAATAATTTATAGTATGAATATTTGAACATGAATAATTTCATAGTAAACTATAATAGATGAGACTTTTAAATTCCTAGTTGACTTCTAAAGTAAGTACCTAGATTTATAATCTAAATTATTTTATGACTGGTTTGGTAAAATAACTAGCATATTTGGATTATATCATAATAGTAACACAGTAACAGAATGTTTAATATTTAAAAATATTCTATCTGCCAACAAATCAAAATATTTAACATACTTAATTATATTATATCATATTAAAAAAGATTTATATTCTAAATTTCTTAAATGAAAAACACTTTTATATATCCTATTATCTAGAAATTTTAATACTTTATTGCATCCATACAAATTGTGATCTTAAAAATTAATACGAATTAGAATTAGTTAAGTAAATGTTGTTATATATCTTCAACGATTATTTAAATATTATAATATATATTCAGGTTTTTCAATAAATGGATAAAATAATAATCGAAATACAAAACTATTTATTCCGATATTCAATGTAAACAATATTATACTTATTCATAGGACAAAAAACTTAGTATTAATGATATCAATAAATAAAATAATAATTGACAATAATAATAATATTTGTATATTATTATAGTACCTAACTACAAAAATTTACGATACATTTAATTTTCTCAACAAAATTAATTTTCGTTTTATTAAAATTAATTAATTAATATCGTTTATACTTGTTTTTATTAAAACAAAAATAAAATATCTCTTAATAAAATATTTTATTTCAAAAAGTTTAAAACATACTCATATAAACATAATTTGAATATTATAAATTTAACCAAAATGATCTGACACTGTCATGATCATCCAACATCACAAACTATATATTATTATAAGTTAAAACTTACCTTGCCAAAACTGCCTTTGCCGATTGCCCGTAGGATTTCAAAGTGATTAAAGTTTACTGAAATACAAAAAAAAGGCTTATAATATCATAAATCAATTTAAGGTTGGCTTTTAAATATAATTTATATTCATAAAATGTAAGATATATACGTTTTTGCTACACATACGTATAAGTCAAGAATATTAATGTAGGTATTATTAATGATGATAAATGTATCTGTATGTAAATTGTATAATATTCAAAAAAGTTGTATCTTTGATAATGAACGAACATAATATAATTGGTGTAACCCTAAATGTCTAGATTTATAATCTATGAGAAAGTGTTTCAAATATTTGAATAATTGAATAATTTCAAATAATTGATTTCATAATTTTCAATATAATTATATTATAATTAATATTATATATAATATATAATATTGATTTTATCAAGTTTGAGAACTAAATACTACAATATTTTCATTTTAAATTAAACTAATAGAAATTACAATAAGGGCTTAGTAAAATATGAATATTCCATAATAAAATTTGACCAGTCCTCAAAATTTTGTTAAGAACATTTAAATTTATTGTGCATCATTTGGTTAGACTTAAAGATTTCAATTTTGCATACCTACTAATTTTCCAGAAACATTAACTAAATTAATGTGTGGTAGAGTTTACATAAATACATATAATTCCGACATAAAATAAGAAATTCTTCATTAAACTTTATGTATAAAATTAATTAACTTGTTTGTGCTTTAGGTATAATGAAATCATTTTTAATATACGATTAAATACAAAAATATTATTTATTAATAATTAAAGTTCATAGTATTAGATAATATATAAAAATTATAAAATATATGGGATTAAATAAAAAGTACTTTTTTGTTACTAGAATAATTAGAATAATATCTTGATTGTTTTTTTAAATGAATACTAAACGTAAATAATTATATAGTGTAAACAAATATATACTTCATGTTTATAAATAGATAATTAAAACAATATACAGATATACAATGTTTGTTATTAAAATATATATTATAAATATACGACTTATGTATCATGTTATAATTAAATAATTATTTATAAGTCAATAAATCAATATTTTCTTAAAATAAAATTAACAACTTAAAAAAAATTAATATAATAATGACATACAAATTAAAAATCAAATATAATATTATACAGACATTCATAAATAATAATTACTTTTTTTTTTACCAAAAAATGTATACAACAAACCATAGCAATTGTATAGCATAATTAAACCTAACCTATAACCTACAGTTTTGAAATTAAATTAGTAATATAATACAAGAACAACTTTTAATTTAAATAATGAATTATAAGACCGCGGATTTATGTGTACAAAAACCGAAATATATAACCGCTTAAAATATCGACGTTGAAATAATCTACCTAAAATGAATGGCAAATTAATGCATGTAATAATACTAATCTAATAATAACAATCGAAGGACTATAGATGAATAAAATCACAATTATTAGAAGATGATGATGGCCTATCATTGAGACCTAGCTTAAACGAGGAACTAGTCCACGGTTCAGTTGATTTTTGAGAAATTTAGCTATCATTAATTCATAAAGCAGACAGCCACCCAAAATGTAAAATCGGGAATTAAGTCCAATGAGAATAATCGATACTTATACTCATGAATAAATTCTATATAATTGTACTTGGAAGTTAGGAATTAATATAAACAATTTAACTCTTTCTTAGAAAAAAAAACATTGCCTATATTTGTGACTGTTATAAAATAATTGGAATATTATAATATTATTTTAAAATTGTTTAGGTAAACGCATTTATCTAAGTAAGTAATAATTCATTATCTGTATATTTTTTGACGTAAACAAAATTGATGTGGGTAATTTATTTTTACCTAGGATCGTCCATGTTTTATGTATAACATGACCAAATAAACTCTTATATTCGTAGGTCATGGCTTAAACATTAAAATAACGCTTCAAACAGACACTGTAATTGGCAGTGGGCATTTACATTCATGTTACATCAAACGTGAAATTTTTCATTGTATAAAGAAAAAATCTAGAAATAACACCTGTGTTTTTTTAGCCTTTTACGAAATCTCTTTTTGACATGTCACAGAAATGAACGATGAAAGGATGAAAAATAAACTCTAACATTTTTTTCGACTACCTGTGTCAAATATACGATATGAATTGTATGACAAAAATAATAAAATAAAAAATAGATAAAATACACACTGAGAAAAAATGAAAATCGATACTAAACAGTACATATTATATACTATGTACTATATATTGTAACTCTAAGTATACGTATAGTTCTACTAAAACATTTACTTTTAGGAATCTAATTGGCATACTTAAGTCGATCTAATTGACTAATATATTGAAATTGTATTTTATTAAACTGTGTAATTGTTCCATACTATTATTATCAAGTATTAGGTATTTACTTTTAAATATCTTTGACAATTTGGGGGAATTAGTTATCAATGATGAAAATATTTTGTATTATTCAGGAAAGATAATAGCAAAACTTAAATTATTCCCAATTTAATTTACTTTATCAATATACTTGAAATTTTTAAAATTATTTCCAAACATTCGATTAATAAACGTCATGACGCAAATTTGTGGCTTATACTTTTTTATTTCAAGTAATTTGAATATAACATATATATTATAGTATTATGATGGATGCACGATTTTAGGCAAATGAAAATTATAATTTTTATCGAAAATATAATGAATTTTTTATTGCAACATTGCACGAAAGTTTGATGAAGTATAATTATAAAAGTCATTAGTAAAACAATTTGCTTTAGTTTCTCTTAAAATCTGTTCACATTAATGATTAAGTAATCATATAAGGTACTTTTCTATTTTACAATTAAAACTTATTTGGCAGCTGTAGTTTCGTGATAATTGTTTAAACACTAAAACAAGTTTTATAATATCATTTTAAACTAGGGCAATTAATTATAATAGTAGATAAATTATTGTTCACTAACTTAATTAAGTGTAATAGATAAACATCTAGGTATTTATTGTTTGTATAAATAGATATAATTGTTTTGGTTATAACTTTTATTTTATTATTGCCTATAAAGTCGATATCCTTAATAATAACTTATCAAACGTATCACGAATGATTTCATAGATGATTTGTCGATTCGTTTCCATACCTACTTATGTTTACATCTGGTGTTAATTATTAAAGATATTATATTATTTTAGTTTGGATCAAAATTATACTTAATAAAAGTAAATTATCATTATGTAAATAATGCAAAAAAGTATTGAAGTTTCAATATAAATTTTTAATATGGTCAATATAGACCATTGGAAACCCCTATAAAAAGTTTTATTCCTAATAGAAATAGCAAATATAATGAATGAATTATACAATTAAAATATTAATAATAATTATTTAAATTTTTAATTATGCTTTCCTTCAGAATTAATCAAATAAAGTTTGTATTTCGATTAATTTAATTTGTAATTTAATTAGGTACTCTAAAAGCATTTCGCATATAACAATAATAAATTATTATGATCCATTATTAATTTAAACTGGAATGTAATGGTTTGTCAATGTTTTATGCAACCAGTCAGATGTGTCTGAAAGTTTAAATAATAAGTATGAAATTTAAACAAATATTAATTACACATGAATATATTATAAAATAGTAGAATTGTTTAAATACAATTAATATGCGTAGAAATAAAATATATATGTATAAATGAGCAAAGTTATTAACATTAAACGAATTAAGATTAATATTTAAAAAGCAATACAGTTCAAATGAAAAACACTTACAACTTTGAGTAAGTTATATTTAATCTGTATATAATAATAATAAAATAATTCTACAGAAATGCTAGAAAACTTTTGATTATTTTAATCATTTTACTGATAAGGATAACAATAAAATAAACTTAGCAATCGTAGTATCATTAAAGAATATTGTGAAATTGTATTGTTAACTAAACCGTCATAAACTATATAAATGTTCTTCCCATTTATTTTGACAAATTAAATATATATCTAAACTTAAAACAATTGTCACTGACTAAGACAATTAATCATATCAAACCGTTATCAATGTGCTATAATAGGCGATCATTATCTTCTATACTGAAATCTAGATTATTTTTCCTCGTGTAGAATTATTATTTTCCACCAAATTTATAAAATTAATTTTGTTTTCTATTATCCATTAAATAATAATATTATTATCGATATATTGATTTTATTTTATTTTTAAGTTTTTTTATATATATGGTTTAATGTACCTACTTAATATAAACTCAAACCATGACTTGTGATATTTAAAAATTAAGCGGATAAAGCTATTCAGTTTTCATTCTTAAAATTATTTTTATATGTTTTATATTTATCAAAATTTAGATATATAAGTCAACATATAAGTAAGTAAAATTTTTCTGCTATAATATTTATATATTACAGGATAATATTGTAATTTTCATATTTGTTAATATCTAAATAGTTTGCCATTTATACAATTTTTAATTAAACATTTTGACAAAGTTAGTATCATTTTATTTAATGAAATTATTTTATGTACATATTACCTATGTAAATTTAATATTTAAAATAATTTTTTTTTAATTCATAAAATAACATTATAAGTAACTTATGATATTAATCAAAATGTGTATTATATAAACATACACAATTCTGATTTAGAATTTATTTTATAAAACAAGTTTAATTATTACGAAATATCATAAAATAAAAATGTTTTAGTTTGAAAAATATAATTCTAGAGAGAAATGATAAAAATCTTTCTATAGATATACCATTGATTTTATAATATAGATTATTATATGGATTAATGGATATACTTACATTATTACATTACAATACAATATAAGTACTTATATATATATATATATATATATATACATATAAATAGAAACTAACATAGTTTATAGAAAGGCGTTAAATATTTAATAATAAATTTTAATAAGTACTAAATTACATGGAATACATTCTAAAGTTTTAAAAATTATAACTCAGAAATTAAAAAATAACTAAATAGAATTACGAAATTAAAAAAAAACAATTTGAATTTAAAATATTACAGCAAATGTCTATTATTGTGTTATTATTTCCTATTTTGTAATTAATTAGGAACTTTGGCAATTAAATCATTGTATTTCAATGTTGTAAGTATTGTCATTCAGAAGATTCAAAATTTCTAAGAAAATATGGAACAATCCCGAATATAAAGATAAAACGTCCAATGGTTACGCTTTAATTTATTCTGCAGTAATTTTGAAAAAAACAATTTATCAATATAACAATTCGGCTATAAAATACCAAAAAAAAATTGAACAAAAAAAAAAAAAAAAAAATGAAAATGAAATGAAAGTACATTTTTAATGCATGTAATTTATTGTTCTATTATTCATAGTGTTTTTTTTTTTTATCAAAACTGACAATATATTGTTTATAATTAAGTGATTTTAATCATCAATGTTTTATTGTGTTATTTTTATATAAAAAATATAATACTTGAAAGTTATTAACATATTTTAATTATACATTAATAACAAATTGTATTATAATGATACAATGTCCAAATAAATAATAAGTAAAAGATCCTTTAGTAGAAATAACTTCATTAGACAAATATTATGAGGGTATAAACGGTATGAATGATATAATAAAATATTTTTCTATAGCTGGGTTAGAATAAATAAAAGGTCTACCTAAAAATCGTTTGGGAAATCTATTTTAAACATATCTATTATAAATAATATAAGTTATTAAAAAGTAATAAACTTCATTTTTAATAGCTGATTTTATTTATTAATTTATTTGTAAAATTAGCTTAATTGAGTATCTGAAAAATTATAAAAAAAAAGCCTATTTAAAAACATGAATTGAATTCATAGTAATAGTTTTTCTCTTATAAGGAATATTTATTTTCTTTGCAAGCACACGATTTTTTACATTTCTATTACATTTCGACACAGTATTATTATTGTTTATCTGTCATATTATTGTTAGGTCCTGATAAATGCAAATTAGCCACCAAGAATCTCTGTCCAACAAACAATATTTGTGAGTATTACAACAATTATAAATTATAATTTAACGTGGGAAATAAACAATTTAAGATACTTCAAAAAACCATTAAAACATTTCTACAGAGCATTATTAATTTTCTTTTGTTTATTATTAAAATAACTTTAACATTCTCAATTTATTTCCAGTTAAGTACCAAAATAATCTTAAAATATCAACTGTACCTATTTATGAAATATACATATTTCATTTGATGAAAACTAATTTTGTTTTTTGAAATAAATTAAATTACCTTAAGAAACATTATTTTTTTTATATAAAATAATTCATAAATTTGGAATACCATATTGATATCTCAATCAAGTTTTATTGAAAACTAAATAAAAGCACAATACAAATTTGATAGATGTTTTTTACAATAAATAAAATCTGCAAGTCAAAACTCTCTTTGTAGTTCATATGGCATTTTTTAGAAACTTCCTTGTCCAAGTTCAACAATTTTCAAAATAAAAATAATATAATTTTCAATCTACCACCTTACATTTACATTTCTATTTTTGACTTGTATACTGACTTTATTTCAAATTATTTTTTCGTCAAAATTTAGTATTTTATAAAAATCTTCTATTGTACTCTTTAAGATATATATTTTTAGTGAATAGTTTTATTTCATGATTACTCAACATTTCAAAACGTTTTTATAAAATTTATTTTTCAAAATTATGTCATAATATAAAGTTTCCGTACATTTTACATTTTTATATGTTCCTGGTGTATTTTCGTGAAAAAAAATAATAAAACCTCTCTCGAAAATATATTTAGCATACAATTTTTTAATACCGAAACGAAAATTCTGAAATTGATTGTTTTTATGTTTTTACTATTCAATATCACAAGCGTATCATAATATAAATTTTATAAATAATTTTCATTTATATCCATATAATAACATGGTACCTATAGGCTATTTGAATAAAATTAATTTAAATATATTTTTTTTCAACATATAGCAATGTTTTTATTATTTGTTTTCATTTCGCTGTCACCAACAATTATTAAACTAATTCAAATACATATATGAATAAAAAAAAAGCTTCAATGCGATGTTATCTATCACTTTGGCTAGATTTTTCTACAGCATTTTGTGTAAAGCCACTGACGAATTTGAACAATAATGACTATTGTTTAAAATACCGAACCATATACACTATATCATGATAGATCGGTTTTTTACAGAGTTTTATAAAAACATGGTTGGGTCAATGATCATATTATATAAAAATAAAACTAAATAAAACTACCGAAATTCTTATAAACACAAAACTAATGCATTCTTGGTTTCGAGTAACGAATAAATTCAAACTTCATGTCACAATATTTACATTTTGATGTGTTTAATCAATAAGGAACGGAATAATCTGTTAAATCCCCAATTTACGAAACATACGATTTTATATCAAGATTAGTGTATATATTTTAGAGTTTAGACTTGATGATTTGACACATTTGACTTTTATCTACAACAAATAGGTACGATCGGAATCAACGATCCATATAAAATTGCTACCCTGACACCATGATACACAAATTTAGTTCAATTCCGAAAAACTAATCATATATTAGTTAAAATTATGTAAAAAAGATAAAATATCATATTTTTTTTAAAAAAAATTTTTATTCAACCATTTCAAACATGGATTAAACATGTTTAATGCACAAGTAATTATATGTATTACAAAATATATTGGTTCGATTGTTAAATATGAAAAACATTATATTATTTTTATATCATAATATAAAATATACCTATGCTACGTGTGATAAGGGTTTAAAATTTAATACATGATTTTATAGTATATCATAATAACTTTATAATTGAATTTCTACTGTGTGTTACTTACTTATTTAATATTAATGGTGTTGTTATACACTGTTTAGACATAAAATAATTAAATAAACATACATGATATCTGAATATAACTTAATTAAAACAAAGAAAATAAAAAATAGAACACAGTACCTTTTAAAGGTAAATTTTATAAATCGTTTTAATAAATTCTTATTTAAAAAACACTATGAGTATCTAGTCTAACTATAACTAATGTACCTACTAATTTGTATAGTTTTTCAAATTTTTAAATACTTGATTTTATGATAGAGAACTCTAATATAATATGTTATCTGTAATTTTCAAAAAGTAATGTTAATTATTACTATTTCATTGTATATTATTATTTAATATTTCGGACTTCCGTGTATAATCATTGTACGAATAATTGATATCGTTATCACGGTGATGATGAAGATATAAGATATTTTATCTTCCTTTTGGGTTTTAATAATACTTTTCCTTTAGGAAATTATTTGTTATTGTTTCAAATCCGCGCATTACAACGCAGTGGACCGACGAACATTTCTGTAAGGGCAAAAATTCTCTAGAGCTTGTTGTAGTAATAATTGAAAAAAAAATGAAATATTACACTTATTGTAAATAAGTTACTGAAGAAACTTTTTAGTAATGTCCATTAAATTTTTCATTATTTATTTATTTTTATTCTTAAACATGTATTATCTTATTGTTATAATTTAAAATAATTACAACAGATGTCTATATAAAGATTTTTCGTATTGTATTTTAATATGTAGGTACTCTCATAGATCAATTAAATGCATATGATTCAGATAAATTATTTCTCTTCGATATAAATTATTAAAATACTCGACGGCTTGTGACGTCATTTCAAATACTTATTCGATTAAAAACAATTATTAACTATTAAAATCTAATTACAATAATACACGCGAATAATAAATTTATATTTAATTGCAAACTTTGTCGACAGACCGTAGTTTAGGTTTAACTGGCATTGAATTTTTCATTTAATACCTACTTATATTCATGCTATGTATAGAGAAGTTTTACAAAATATTGAATTTTAAATCGAAAAAGATCCGAATTCACGAACCTTAATTTTCTTATTGTTGTATTGCTCTCTTATCAGTTCGATTTTAGAAGATTTGCATCTCAAATTAAAAAATATAGTAACGAATATTAATTACTTGTGGTAAATCCTTATTTCGAATATAATAAGTATTTATTGCATTTTATCATGAACTTATTGTAATATTAAACTGTAATCAATATATCTTTTCGGGTGCTAATATTTAATACTTTATATTTATTAAAAATGATTACTGGTGCATGGTTCTGGTACATGATTTTTAGTTAATATAATTTATTAACGTAAGGGGCATTAGAATATCAAGAGAAGACAGAAATATTTCGCAACCATCTATCTAAAATCTTTTAACCAAATATTGGAGTTAACATATATTTCAATAGTAAGTTAATCTAACTCTTTAGTCTTTAACAATATAATTTTTTATGTTTCTTCTTTCTAAAGCATTTTTTTCTAGTAAAATAACTTTACTTCTCCCAACATACATATATCATATTTAATTGAGGGCTAAGATTGTCTTATGTTTCCCTTTAATGAAAATATGTATCTTCTACCTCTAAAATAATATCTGGATTCCTTGAAAGAGCTACAATATTCTACAATATCTTTTTCTCCAATCAACTAACCTAGAAAAACACTATAGTAATAGAGTACATTAACAATAAAGTAATTATCATTTCACAATTACCCAATACAGCAACTCAATATTTTAACTTCATTTTAATCGACTTCAAACTTAGTATACAAATAGGAAGGATAAATATATTATTTTAAATAAGTTTATTTTTATATTAAGTTAAAGCAACAATATTATACATAGTCTTCAAAAATTATAATTTATTTAATTTCCAAATTATTTAATAGTATTTGATAAATCTTAGTATCATTAATTAATTTCTTAATATATTTTTTATTGTGTTTTTACGACATAAAACTTTTTAATTTTAATATTATTCAATACATTTTATATAATAAAAGTAAATACAATAGTTTTCCAGTTGAAAATGTGTAAATTTAAATTGTAAAATAATACACTGTATTTTTGTATATTTTGCAAAGCAAATATTTTCTGTATGCAGTAATAAAAATTCGAGTTCATAAAAATACATTATTTATAAGATTTCGTAAAATAAATTATAGTAAATATTTTTGAATATAAATATGAAAAACTTGGTTATGAATAATAATAAGTAAGTAGAAAATAATTTCTCACAACAGTAAAGTTAGACGTTTGTATTATTATATTTTATTATTTTAAATATAATATTTAACATTTATATTGTAAAAAAGGATAATATATTAACACCAAATATTACTTCATTAATGAATAATAATTCATTTTTAATTAATTCAATTATAAAATGTATTGTATTTGATTTGTAAACAACTTGATTTTAAAATAACAAATTTAAAAATTAAATAATGTGATATTAGGTATAGACTTCGAATTAACTATAATGAATTAATACCGGATTGACTTTTAGAAAAACAAGTAGGCACTTAATTTAAAGTGCATTTTAACGTTCTCTGATTTTTTTAATGTTTATATTTTAAGGAAGCTTTTGTGTTTCAGTAAAATTAGGAACGATTCATATTTTTTATATTAAAAAAAAAAATATGAATTTCATACAAAAATTGGTGCCTATATACATTTCGTTATTGAATATAATACACCATGTTTTTTAATTAATGTTATAACGACAATTATTATTATATTATTGATACGAATATAAGTATTATATTTTCACTGAAAGTACGAATATTTTAATATAACAAATTTTATTTCAACAAGCAAAAATAATAAAATGCTATTATTATATATTAATACTATTATTATTTAAAATAATCAATGACTAATACATTTTTAAAGAATGTTATAATATTATAACATATTTTGTTTTGTTTAATTAAATTAGAAAATAGTATACATACTTCAGCTTTTCTTAACATTTTAAGAGAGCAGAACTATGATAGAAGTTTTGCAGTGATACTGATTTAATTTCTGTAAATATTTATAGGATATTAAACGTGTTCTTAAACTTTAATTTATGGCATACACATTTGTTCAAAAATTATAGTTTAAATTTAACTTAGAAATAATTTATATCGTGTATTTTCATCATAACTTGGAAAATAAATATTATATAATACCTATAATAAACTTAAATTCATTTATGTTGAAATAAAAAATTGCTTGTTAAGTACAGAAATTGAAATAATTTGATAAAATATAATATTAAAAAAGAACACCTGGACTGTACACGAAAATTAAGTAACTTTATAAGTGTATTGCGCTAATTGTACACTATTTTATATTGTTATACATTATGACGGTATTCATTCAAGAGCGATTATATATTATTATTATGATCAAACATTTTTTAACAAATACGAAAATCACATCCATTTGTGTTGTTTTTATATTAACCTACTAATGAACCTAATGATTGAAGCAATTATAATAAATTATTGTTCAACAATATTACAGCGTTTTGCATAACAGTACACATTGGTCTATGTTGATTCTTCATCATGAATATTAAAAAGATAATTACTATATGGTTGCTGAATTGCAACTAGCACCATTGTAAGTATAAGTATTACTTACTTACTATTGTTATCACTTAGGTAATATTAAATTTCGAGGGTTGCACTGTACTAGGTTAGATTCTCATTTTCCTGATCCTCATTTCGTCATTATTCTTGAGCGAACTTCTTATGTTTCTATATTATTTAAAATCTTATCCATTAAGTTATCTACTGATATTTCTCCTCCCAGTATTGATTTTACTCATATTCTGATGTTTCAATCAACTTATATCTGCTGATGACAATACCAATACATTAGTGACTGCAATTTTCCAAATCTAATACGATAATAGCACTCATGTAACATTTTTTTATTTACTGTCAGACGAAAATCATTGTACAGTGGTTTCTATTAATCTATATGATATCCAAATTCAGGATAAGTTATAAAGTCAATCTTGATTTTTTACTACCATTCCATCGTAAATACAATTCGCAAATTAATATTATTTCTACTTCATTTCTTACCACGACGGTATTGATTTTGTTATTATCACAATTGTAAATGTACTTTATTTACTATTTAGCTATTACTTTAAATAATATTATTAGCAATTTAACATTACGATTTGCCACTTTAGAATATCCTAAAATAACAATATTATCCTTGGTAACATCGATCTATTGTATTTATTCAATTCCGTATAGTCTCCCAGTGACATATGCTCACTTTGGTGCTCCATACAGTAGAATAGAAGTGGCAAATGACGCTAGTGACTTTCTAGACTAATACTAGGGTAACTAACCTAAGACTCTTATCTTAATGTCATAATGTCTACCCGAATCAACCCATATCTTACATAAATCTCAACATTCCTGGTTCGTGATTCCCGAAATAAAATTCTACGGGACGACGTTGGTGATATTTTTTTTCTATTCTCTTTCAACTTAGATTAAATAATTACACTACTACCCATCACAGTTATCTATTAACCAATTATCTATACTATTTTTCGCCTGGTGGTTGATAACATAAACATATAATATCTCCCCATTATTTATATTTTTGTTTATAACTATAACTATAATAATAACATTATTGCAAACTAGTTTTTTATTGAGTATATAAAAACTTAAAATATAATGGTTATTAAAAATTCATATATTCTGAGTTTATCGTAATTTAATGAGTCTTAAAAAATTATTTACCAATCAAAGGTCCCTTATACATTTTTTTAAACCAAAAATGAATGATAACTACTAGAAGATATCAATTTATAATGAAAAGCGTATTAATCTCCGTACCTATATTAGATATCACAAACCATTTTTTGGTAAAAATTATTTTAATGTATTATAATCACTAATTAATGATAGTGATAAGCGCATAATTATGTATTATTAAAGTATACTAGAACGCAAAGTAAAAAAAAAAAAAAATCAAATATTGAAACATATCATATTACACAATATTCATAATTATTATGAAGGACACATTTTCAAGAGTTTACGGGTAGTTAACCTATCACACGTTTGGTTCATACTGCTCATCATTTTAAAGGATTATTTTATTCCCTGACTTATTTTTAGGTCGTATCATCTATTCTACCATTGTACACGAGCGTGTCAATTACTTCAAGTACGCGTCGTAAAATAAAAATTCTCCTCCGTGATTAAAAAATACATTAACGTATAAAGTATATTTTGTTTTATATAATACATGTTTCATCGAATCATGATGACGTACCACATCACGTACTCGACGAATCCTAAAATGGAAAAAAGTTTAAATAAAAAATACACATCTTATACATTACTTGTTTACTATATATGCGATAGTGATAACGATTCTATTTTTATATCGTTTCGTTTAATTTAAAACTGTAATATCTTTCGAAAAAAAGTGGATATAATTTGGTCTCTAGAGGAAATTATCTCCTTCCTTTTAAATATTGAACTTAACAAATTTTTTTAAGCCAAAAGTTTATATTATGTTGTCTAAACATAAAATGTTTAATTTGAGTAGTACTTATTTATTTTTTTTTTTAAATATTATGTTTTGTTAAACTCTTTAGCCGAATGATTGGTAAACAGTTGTAGTAAGTTGGGTAAAATGGGTAGATTTTTTTAATGATTTTTAGAAAAAATTGTATACTAAAATTATTAACTGTCTTAATTATTTTCTTTTATATCTAAATAAGCATAATATACAATAATAATAACAAAAATAATATAAATTGAAGTAGTTAATTAAATAAAAATAAAAATAAAACATATTTTATTTTAATATTTTACTTAATATTTAAAGCTAAAAATTCAATATATATTTTATGACATATTCTTAAATAACCATGTAAAAAATAAGAAAATCGTAAGTCAATTTTTTTTAAGTGCCTTCAAACGTTAACATTTCGATGTTTGATTTATTTGTATTTTTAAAAAACTTTTTGGGTTTAAATTAAAGGTTTAATTATCACAAGAAGGGTTATGATTTTATTTGCATTCAAATCATAATTATAATAAATCACTCATTTTTTTGAGGACCGAATGGAAGAAGAGAAACGATCGGAATTAACATCCCTGCTTTTTTTTTCGAATAGTTCAAAAATAATTAGTTAGAAGGAAATTTGAATAATCATATAGGTGAAGACATAAAGTTTAACAATAAATATAAATACAAAAAAATAAATAAATAAAATAAATAAATATAAAAAAACATATAAATATATTATATAAATAATAATAACATAAAATTGTGTCTTTCTAAAAAATACAAATTCCAATTTTAGATTTTCGTGATGATCAGAAATATTCAACACTTACGGAATATAACGATTAATGACACATTATATTATATAGGTACTTATTTAAGTGATATAAGAAAAAAGTTTGAAATATTAAAATATATAAAATGTACTTATATATAAAAGTAACAATTATTAAGAGAAAAAGTATAAAATAGAGTTAAAAATTTGCTACCAGAAATTGCACTTATCATCTGATGAGTTCATGAACGATTCGCAGGGAGACTGAAAGTCGTCGGCGAAGTCCGACTGATTCTGGAACGACCCAATGATACGGAACCGGCCCGGCGAGTATTCAGCAGTCGGCAGGTAGCGAACCTACCAAAACCCAACCTAACCTAACCTAACCTAACCTAACCTAACCTAAATTAACCTTTTTTATTCATGTTTGAACCGAGAATCGGTAGGGAACCGTTTTCGTATTACTTCCTCACCACCTACACTAACCTAACACAGTGGCGGTTTGATGTTGATTCAATTCTAAGAAAATAATAATATTTTTATACCCACTGTCTTTTACATGCCTTTATTCACAGATTTTGCTTGCCACACTTCCTTTTCACGTACAGGAAGGTGTAACATACAAAATGTATACTATATAATATAATTATTATGATAAGATATACAATATCCAAATATCCAATATCCAAATTCTAAGAGAATTCTCTTACAAAATCACCAATCACCAAACGAAAAAATGAAAAATATCTACTTGTGGTATAATTTAAGTTAAATTTCGTGCGCGAGTTTTTTAATTTTATTTTTTCAGTTTAAATTCATTATAACGGTTTTTTCATCAAATAATTTTATTTTTAAAATCTGAAAAATATTAATCTTGACGATACAAAAAAAAAAAAAAAAATATTAAATATTAAATATATCTTTTGAACATTTAGTTAAGGCAAATGTAAAGCGATTATTTTATAGCCGTAATATAGCCGTAATATGCAGTAAATATTTTGTATTTATTAAAATTCTATAATACATTTTACAATCTTAATGTTTATGATGAACCGTACTGGTATGCTTATTTTAATTATTTTATAGCTTATAATAATTAAACAAATGTTTATTTTTTTATAAAATTCAATTATTTTATTTAATACGTATCCATAAATTAGAATTGTTTAATGTATTGTATATATTTTTTAATGTTTTATAAAATTATTTTCCATAAAACTTTTAAGATCTAAAAAACGCGAACGCTTGCTTTTTCATTTTTCTTCTAAAGTTAAAGAGTAGGTAATATGTAAGTAAACTATCACGCAATATTTTTTTATTTTACAATATTGTAAATATTTTGTTTAAATTGTTTTCCTTGTGCTGATGAAATGCGTGGATACTAACTTGTTTGACATTCTTAAAAAACTACAAATCTCCTTTATTTTCACCAGATATAATAATTTTGTTTTGACTATTTGACATCATTTCACTGATATATTATTAAAATATTATTAGTGTTATATTATAATAATAATAAAAACGAAAGTAACGTCACTGATATATTTACATCTATGTTAAATTATTTTGATTAATGTTTCTATAAATACATTTAAAAACTATACATTTTTTTTAAAAAAAGCGACTCATCATTTCTACCGTATCACGTATCATTAATTACCACGCGTATTATGATATAAACTATAGTGACAAGCCGATAATATCCCTTAAGGCTTGTCAAAAATATACTCAAAAATTATACTGAACCCATCTAAGTTTTCTAAAGAAGTTCGTAAAAAAAAAAATATACAATATACAGTTTTATAATATACCACAATGACGCTTAATAACCATTTATCACTGAATGTTTAAATTGAATATTGTCTAATGCGGTTTTGTTCGTGCTGAAAACTGTATAGCTGGAGCGCAATTTTCAGCATTATATTAAATTTTTTTACAGTAATTTATTATTATTATTCTATAGGATCCGTTAAAGTCAGATCTATCAAACTATCTTTACATAATTTTGTAACTTTTTTTCATTAAGTCAACAAAACGTAGTTTTGTTGGAAATTCTTTATTTTGTTTATTTTACGTTTGCGATCGTAAAATAGCCAAAGGTAAAACGAACGTGTAATATTATAACTAAGTATTGTTTTATTTCAAATACTTTTTCGTATTAAAATGTTATTGTTAAAAAAAAAAAAAATGGAAAGTATTTGTATGGTATTTATTTGAAGGTGAATATGATGCTATGATTTACCAAGAAATGTTTTCATGACAAAAAAAATTAAAACAAACCTATTATTTTTATACTTTTGACGTTTTTCCTTATTTTCACAAAATGTTACACAATATTATATCTCCTAATTTTATTTTTCTAGAATTGTTCATAAAATAGGTAAACAAGAGCACGATTTCCGAAAATATAAAAATATTAAATGTAAAACAAAACAAAAAAAGAGAAACTCAAGGATTTGCGATCTGAAGAGTATGTCATATCACCAACCAAAGTACTTAAGCTTGTCAACATTATCAATCATTTGATAATAAAACTTTATTTATTTGGACACCGAAGTAAGTCAATTGACATATTTTGAAGGAAAAAAAAAGCAATCACAGTTCTATAACAAGATATAGGATTTAAGCGATAAATTATTATTATGATTGAAATCTTCAATCGAATTTTCGATTGAAAACACACAAAGATGGGACTGAAAATGCGAAATTGTCATCGCACGTGTGTTTCACAAAATTTTCTTTTTTTGTCTATTTCTTGGGTAACGCAAATTGTCATATTGATATTTGAGTCAAAATCATAGGAAACATGTACATTAAACTAAATTTGATACTATGTAATAAACTACAAGACAATTATAATCACTGTGATAAAAAGGACCAGTTAAGTGGCGTTGGAAAACTCTATTTAATTTTCGGAAACGTTTTTTTAAACAGTGAATTGAAATTTATTATTATTCTCACAGCAGAAGAAAAGTAGTTTATATTTTTTGACGAACATTGTATATTTTATTTTATTGTTTCTTTAAACTATTAATATTATTAGGATTTGTCGAAAAATATTTCAAAATCAAAATTTTAAAATAAAGAAAAAATGAAATTTATTATAGTGTACAATGTACATATTTGAATAACATATTTTAATATGAATAATTATTGCTAACAATAAATTGATAAAAACTAATGTTGTATTTGTCCGTATTAAAATTTTTAATTTATTTATTAAACTTGTATATAATTTTATTTATGAAAAGTAAAAAAAAAAAATATTTAAATATAAACAATTTTGTTGTAAATATAATTTGATTATGGATTTTGATTTTTTACGAAATTTATTGCACTGCAAATTACTCACAGATATAAAATATTTTATATGGAACTTTTGTGTAAAATTCTTTCAACTTTAAAAATAGTAATTTTAAGTTTCTTGAAATTTTAAAACCTTAATTATAAATAATTTATTTTATTTTATTTTTAAACGCGAAAATATTATCATCAAATTTAATGTATTTTTAAACAAATGTTCAATTTAAACCGTTTTTATAAGGCAATATTGATTTTATTAGTCTTAAAATATTTATTTTATATTTATATCAGTATTTAGACTAATTCATTAACTAAAATAATTCACTATAGTATTTTAATATAATATATTAAATTAAAATAAAAAATCATCGATTTTTATTTTTAGCTATATTTGATTTTTGTGAATAAATTATAAATATAAAAAACACATAATTAAGGTTAGATTCAGTAGCGAAAGTATAAAAAAATAATACGAGGTTAAATTATTTACAAAACATTTGGATATAAAATAATTGATAGTAAGAATATTCAAAATTCATGAACCATTTCTTTATAGCTATATATTTTTAAAAGTTTTTATTTGCAGTATTTATATTAATTTAATAAAAAAAATAATTTGTTAAAGTAACTAAACAACAATCAACCATTAATAATTGTTATTTTGAAAAAAATTATAACAAATATTATTTGTTTTTTCATATAATTACAATAATATATTTTTAAGGACATGGAATTTTTTTTCCTATTTTATTACGCATCAGACTCATAAATGTTTGAACTTTTATTTTTAATTTTAAGATTAACAATTTCAGTTATCAAATAATATTTATTAGTCATACTACAGAGGTAGAATTCCAATTATTATATCATTTATGAAATATGAACTACGTACATATAGATATTTTAGTAGTTATGCATGATTTTTCTATTCTAATATCGATTAGAAGTCATTCTATTATTTAATAAAATATTTACTTTCGTTCGTAGAACATTATTTTTATTATTTAAAAGTCATAATATTCAATACGTATAAATTCTAGTTGCATTTCACTAACCTACATACTTTTGCTTCTAATATTTTGATAATAAACATAGCTTTTTTCGTATTAAATTACTATTATATAGATATCAAATATTATACGAATTAGAAATAAAAATAATCAATTGGTTATATTTAAATTTATAACTGTAACATAAAAATCATAATAAAATATAAGGTGTGTAAATGTATAGTAATTATAATATTGTATATGTAGCTAATCTAAGTTTTGTTATAGTATTATTATGGTAAAGTAAATTAACAAATAACACCATTGTATTATAAAGCATATAGAAAATAATATTATTTAGAATATAAATACATATTCGTATATATACAGATCAATAACCATTTTAAATATTTAGTAAAAAATAACCCATACTCACATATATATAAATCATTAAAATTAATGTTTTTATTATACGTTATTTTTAGCGTTATTTAAAATAAACTACTTTTATTTAGTTTTCATTAACTTAAATTTTGAATTTGTTTTACAATATTATAATTTAATGATGGAAAATTGAAGAATTTTTAAAATAATATATAATATATATAATATTAATATATAAAATCTAATTTTCAACGAAATAAATACAATCTCCATTGTTATAAACAAATAAAATGCAATACCTAAAATATATCGTATCTATAAGTACGATGAAAACTCGATAGATATCGAAATTCTTAACAAATTTAAAAATGAGAATCCTCATTGAAATTACATTTATTTAATTGGAAACATGATAACCTAAAATATTTGTTGTTCCTTGAACTAAAACTTATCAAAATTCCACTGTATTATTATTTTATAAGCATTTTAAGATTAAGTAAAATAATTTAAAATTTGTAAATACTTAACAAAACGAAACTCAAATATATAATTAATTATAATTATACAAAACAACATTTTTTTCAATCAAATTGGATACTTCTTCAACTTAATAGACATAAGCATGTATATTGAAAATTAAAACAATGTTCCTTGTAATCGTATAATTTGTTATTTATAATTTTAACTATTCTAGTTATAAAACACAATATTATTTAAACATTCGATGCTTTGCATAATATTCAATGCTATATTATAGTAAATTAATTATTATTTAAATAATTTATCAGTATTATTATTAATTTGTTCTTATTTTTTAAACATAAAACTGTCAAGATTTTCTATGAAAACAAATTCTTTGGGATTTAATTTATTTAAATTTAATTGTTCGAACATAATAAAAATAAGGTTATACTATTATTTTTGTTCCTACACGTCTATGCCGTTAAATTGTATATCCATAGTGCCTGACATAATATATCAACGACATTTTTTAAAAATTATTGACTTTAATTAAATTATATTATATTGCGTTATTTATTATATTATTATATCTAAATAACTAATCCTCTCAAGTATATTTCAATTGGATTTTATATTAATTAATTTATTAAAAATAAATATGTGGTTCTGGTACGCAATTTTATGATTAAGAAAATTCGAATATAATATAAAAAATACAAATTTAAACGATAAATATAATTAACCATACATTCCTGATATATTTGTTTGGAATGTAAATAATAAATACCTATATGAAACATATTGTGTATAATATTTTACAAAATTATTGTGTTAATTATAATTTATAACAAAAATATTAAAAATAATTTTCGTTTACATAATATTATTAATATTAATATACCGAAAAAATGGTTACGATGAGAACACGTTATAATGAAATCGAATTAATTACTTTTACAGTTTGTGACCACCTAAACACTTGACCCGACTGCGCTGCGCAGCTGTATGAATTTCAGAGTTGTTTTTTTTGCGAGTAGCGCTTGACGTAGTATCTCGTGATGAGGAGTAGTAAAAAATAATAAAAAAATAAGTAAAAAGTCGACGTGGTCGTATAATAATACAGAAGTATATAGCCACTAGACAGAGAGTGGTGGCGAAAACAAAACAAAAAACGGTTCTCGTCCATTTGTGAAATACAAAACCCAGTTAATTCGATATTATTAAATTTCACGCAGAGTATTTCGTATGTCAGACCCGAGGGGAAAACTCGAAGAGGACAATGTGTCAGGACAGTCGATATGGTGAACAATATTGTTCGTGTTTTAGCGAATTTTACACTGCGTGTTACAATATAAGAAATACAACGAAAACCGTAAAGGTTTTATTATTCTCTTCGCTTTAATTTTATGGTTCGATAATAATGATACCTCATAATAATAATAATAATAACATGTTTCCCAATAGTTAGTGCTTCGTCCGTCTATCTATATATATAATATAAAAATGAATATAATATGATAAGATAATACATTTATGGTAATAAATATAAAAATTTTATGATTATAAGAACTATTCTCACAGTTTCAAATAATAAATACTCTTTATATTTGTTGATGTCCAAAACCGATTGAAAATTAAAAATATTAATTATATAATTTATATTGAATCAGTGATATAAATTATAAATATATTAAATATTAATAATTGATATTCAATTTGTCTGAGTATGAATATGACCTCTGTGCGATTCTGTGAAATCTATTCTGTGCGAAAAAAAAGAACAATCTCTTTTCTCTTCTACATTTCAGACAGCAAACCTATAATTATTTACTTTATTAGTATATAAATGGCCGATCCATTGCTATATTATATATGCATCAATCGGATAACTTATCGATAAAATCTATTATATTATTGAAGATAGAATTCCGATATTCAATGTATAGTGTATAATGTAATACAGAAGATTTGGCCCCATTTTTTTATGTAAATAACCTCAAAAACTTGTCATTAATTTTTCGTGTAAATTATATTGTTGTCCTATCCATTCGTTTATTATTGATGGTATTTACTCGTAAAGTACGATCAATTATTTAAGTAGATATTTGCTATCCGATTACCAAACACAAAAAAATATTTACAGGTACCTATCAAGTTGTCATTTCATTATTATTTTAAGGGCACTATAATTCCACCCCCATCGATGTGTTTTTGGATTATAATGTTTTAGTAACGATAAGTACACATAAACGATTCCCGAGAATACAAGCATTTCCTTTTGCGAAAACAGAAATCTACTCGTATGTGAAAATTAGAGTTTACGTGGCGTTTTATATACGATATACCTATACGTAACATATAGCAAATATATCGATTTTGTGATACAGAGTTTAGTTTTTACGCGTTAAGCTGGTTTAAAAATTATTTAATTTCCCAATTCCGGCAAATAAACCCGACTTTAATCAATACGTTAGTCATTTCATGATTACTGCAACGTGTAGTGTACATAACAATAATATATAATATAGTGAATGGACGTAATTTTATTAGTAATATTTGTTTGAGATTTTGTATTAATATTTATTATATTATTTTGTCGATTAATGAAAAATCAAGTTGTTAATGCAATACACCATGGAAATAAATAAATAGTTATATTATAACATCGTGATATTATCAATAATAATCTATGATAAAATTTCCATTATTATCATTAAAACATATCTATGATATTAAATTTCTAATAAATAGAATATGAATAAAACATCTTCCTGAAAATGATGTAATAAACATTTCAAATAGGAATTTTTCACAAAAACCTATGCAATGTATTTTTTTCTTTTATTATTAGTATAAGATCTTATTTATTATAAGAATTATTATTATTATTATTATTATTATTATTGCTTTTTGGCATTATAGATCGACAATTATTACAAAACTCATTGTATTTATAATATAACAAACTTCAGGCTTGCGATATTTCGGATTAAACCAAGTAACAAATATTCCGAGTAACATAAAGACTATTAATCAAACAATCGTACTGGAATACCACGAAAGTTTTACATACGGAAAAGTTTAGAAATTAAACACTGGAATATATATTTGAACTATTATAAGTTTTAACATTATATAAAAATATTATTCTTTAACATTAAGGGATGCGTTTTTAAGAAATAAACGTATCACTTCATTGACCTAAATAATGAAGTTATATTAAATTATTGTTACTTTTAAAGCAATAATATTTTTTTATTAAAGTGCAAAATGGAAAAAAAAAATTGTAGTATAAAAACTAAAAAGTATATTTTAAAATAAACAATGATAAAAAAAACCATGAACTACGTTAATAATACACTAATATAAATTTAATTTTAACTATAATTTTATTATTCTAGAGCAGTTTTTTTTACTATTATGTAAGCTTTAAAAACAATTAAAATTAATTTTAGTACAAAATTATAATCTATTTCACAAAAAATATTACATTATATTTTCAAACTGTAATTGATACACATAAAATTCGAAGTATTTTATATTTATTTATGAACATTAATTTTAAAAAAAAACCCACCACATATTTTTGTAATTTTAAATTCTTGCAAAACCACTACATTCATAGCTTTACTCAGAACCTAAAATATGTTATTGATTTTTCCTAATAATAATATGTAAAACAATAATGTTTTATATAAATATGTAATTTATATACTAAGGAATTTACCCAGAGAATTTTTTTATATTATATAGATAAAATAACATTTATATTCATATATAATTTGTTATAATATAAATTATGTGATGTAAAATACTTATTTATTCATCTAGATTTATTTTAAATAAAAAATCTCTTTTATTAACTTTTTTATTGTTTTCAACAATTTAGTTGAACGCGCATTAGTAACAATAAGACACATGTTATATTTGTATGTTTTAATTGAGTTTAAAAACTTTAATAAAACCAAAATTTTAAAATAATATCATTTTTTATATTCTGAGTGAATCGAAGAATTTATTGGTCTTACAAAGATGTTTTTTTTTTTTTGTATCCGTAAACATTTTTCTGGTAGAATAAATGGTCAGACCATGAATAAGGTATACTTTTGGTAGCAAATGTCATCTAGTTAGTACTTTATTTAGTTTATTTTTCAATTATTTCAAAATTATTTCCTTGAGAGAAGAAAAACTTCTTCCAAAAAAACCAAAAACATAAAAATAAGGAAAAATTAGCAAAATAACGGTTTCTATTAATTTGATTTTAAATATTTTGTAATAAAAAATTCAGTTACGACTGTAGTGACTTTTACATTTGTTTTGAGTATTTTTATAGATAGTCGCACACACGTGATACAATTTTATAACAAATTATCAGTATAAATAATTGTATATCTGACTGAGTGTCACTCAAAATAGTATTTTCAAATACAGTATCATTGCATTCAAATATTAATTATAATAACTCATACATTTATCCAAGAACCGAAGGAACGAAAGAGAAACGTTCGGAATCAAGCTTGTCGCTTTTATAAAATAAAACTTTTATATTACATTTATAGTATTTATTTTTCAATTTTGTAATTTTAAATAGAATCGTTAAATATCAATTTTATAAAAATTAATAATATTTACACTAATAAGTACTATATATAACAGATGTAAAATTTGTATACTAAAAATATACAAATATAGTATCTGTTATTTATTCCTATATCCCTAGAAATTATAATATTATAATGTCTGTGAGAGAAATATATTAAAATATAGTTTAAACTATTTGCTGAGTAAAAACTGATTAAAACAGATTAGGTTCTTACAAAAGAAAATGGCTAAATTTCAAATAAAAATTAAGCATACTCATTATCTAAACTACTGGCATAGAGCAAAATACAATTGAAAATGATATCAATTAGTTGTCACCGCAATGGGAAAAACCTAGTAGTATTTTTCCTTTTATCTATCTCCCCTTAATCATTCTCTCTAAGCAATTTAACGCCAAATCAAATTAACTACAGAGGAAATCGAATAAATCATGATGAAATCAAATTAAGTCGCTGTATTACCTAAATAAGAGAGAGAGCGTATATATATATAAAAAATAATAGTAATTACAGCCTTCAAAATCATTTAGTTTACTAAATTCAATTTATTTGCCGACATTAAACAATAGATGTTGTAGACCCTGGTAATGCTGTCCATAAGTCAAAATTCGCATTTCACATCCTTTAAAGACCACTTATTATAATACAAGTATAAAGCTATACAAAGCAGTGCAATTATTTGGATAATTCATTTTGAGTCTATATCATCTGATTTCTGTCTAGAATTTTTGATTACCGTTATTATTGTTAAGAAAAAAACTATTTTATTTATAAATAATACGTTCCAATATACAGAATGTAATTATTTAAATTTTTTGTAAATATATATTTGTTAATTAAACTACTGCGTAACAATTAAATGTATTAAAATATATTTTAAAAATAATATAAACATATTAGTTTATAAATTTGTATACCTTTTAATGAGAATTCAATTAATACTGTTTAACTGTTATTTTTATAAAAAATAAAACAGATTATTTTGAAATAAAATATCAATATGATACAATAAATTTAAAACCAATTAGTATTTATTTATTTAATAAAATTTCAATTATCGTGTTTTATATTTTCATTGTATTATATATAAATTACAAAACTTATCTGATTATCTACTAATTTTTTTTAATGAAACAAATTCTGTGAGTTTTTAATTTTAAGTTTAAAATTTAAAAAAAAAAAAAAATTTAAATTATGAACTATTATATAAAATTACTTGTAATAACATAATTGTTTGATAGTTAGAAATTAAATTATAAAAATAATATTGTTCGGATATAGTAATCAACAATTTACAGAAATACAATCGGTAGTAAAGGCCGTTAACTTTTTTATTTTCATCACGTTGACGTACATAATAACCGCCAAAATGCATCGGCTTTGCCACTTTGCAGTTTTGATGTTTTGCGTTTATGCTTTGTCAATATATACATTTTTTCGGTTGTGTGTAATATTTCAATGTACTATATTTGCCGCTTTAACCAGGTTGTTATTCGCAATATTTATATATAAATGGGAATATTCTATATGTACGTAATATTATGTATAATCTTTGTTATTATTAGATATTACAAATTGTTTATAAAATTAATATTTCAATTTTCATTATAGTATATTATACAGTTTACTTTATTTTCAATTATCCTTCGTATCTCTTGTTATTTGTTTTTGTACAATATTAGTATTACACTAAACGGTATGGCATACCAGATCGTATTGTCGTCTAACAAATATAATTTTAAGTACCTTGAAGTAATTTACCAAAAATTTAAGTAAATTTAAAGTATATTCACACTTACACAGTATGCCATGCTATAGTTTTTGTTTATATTAAATTCGTATGATAATGGAGTTTGAATTACCTATAATTTATGTAAATAATTACAGCCAAACAAATATTATCCGTATTATAAGTTTAAATCTGGCAATTATTAATTTCTATAATCATTGATCAACAAACAAATGATATACAAACAAACGAGATTTTTAATTAATTTTTTTTTTTAATTATTAGATATATCAAAATTAAATAAAACAAATTCAACATAATAATAATATTAATATAGTAATTATAAACCTCTATTTTAGTAAAAGTTCTTATTTGTTAAACATAATAATTCATTACTATCATACTAACATCATATTTTACCCGTCCGAGAAACATAATTATATTGAAACACTTGTATTCTCTTAAAAAGTTAAAAATAGATAGATTAAGTGTAGTTTTTTGTGAATATTTCAGTTCTATATATTTTACATTTTACCATTAATAATGTTCCATTCTTTTGAGTCGTTTCATTTAAATTAATCATTAATATATATTTTAAATATTTGAGTAAAATATGTTAAATACTTAAAAATATGAAATAATAGGATAATTGTTTAATGAGTTTAAGTAGGTTTCTACCTTTAAAAATTAATGAAACAAATAATTCAATACCAAATTAGAAAGTGAAATTATTTGTTCTTATTTTTGAAATAGTTAAAAATTAAAACTTTTTTTATATTTAATTATCTATTTATGTTATTTATATTATATTATTATTATGTATGAATCTCAAACAACACTAATTTAAAACATAAATAAAGAGTGTATAGGTGATTCGTATCTACTGCCAATATATTTTGAAAATTAGTACCTACCATATAATAAACTTTACAAAATAGACAATAAGGATTCTAGCTGTACACTCTAGATTAAATATAAGTAATATATGTGTAATATAAAATTACTTTAAATACGATGTATACGCACATATTATATTTTTTTTTTTTCATTTCAATTTGTTTATATTTGGTATTTTACTTAAAGTTTTAATGATTTTAGAATAAACGTTAAAATAAACCATAATATATATACGTGCAAAGATAGAGAAACAAATCCGAACTACTGAGGGGAAATTAATGGGAAACAGTTTTAGTGCCTTGAATGGGACGCTAAAAACCCTTACGATGATCGCGATATATACATTTTTATCGGACGAGAATAATAATATCCTATTTAAGAGATTAAAGTGGAGAATTTTATATAGACATCCATTAACATAAACATGGTCGAAATATTATTCTTCAAGACATCGAAACGTAGATTACGCAATATAGCTTCCTCTTGGAATATATTTATCGTTATTGTCTTTGACGAGGAAACGAACCGATAATATTATTTAATTCCATCTACCTAAGCAATCTGTTGTTGACGAAGCTGAATATAAAATAAATAACATGTGTACGTTTTTCGTTCAGTAATCATTAAGTAGATATTTAAAATTACGTTTGCGCTATTAACATAAGATACGCAGACACATAATATGATTTCCGATTATTTTGTGACCTCGATTGATTAAACCAGAAAATATAAGGCACATAATATTAACAGTTATGCGTGGTAAAAAATTTAAATGGTTTTTCGTTCGATTTAATAGAGTTCCGGTGGTTAGTATCCCACGTAGTCTTATTCAATAAACAGTTTCGGAACCAATTGTTTTTAACTTGTTTAATTGATTCCGTTAAATTAATAGACGGGTAAATAATTACAACGAAACGGGAGATAAAATTTGCTCACAGCCCGAAACAAAATTACACTAACCAAAACAGTAACAATATTTTTGCGTTCCAGTATAATGTACGTGTTTAATCTCAAGTATTAACCAAAACTAGCTATGTACATGACATTTACATTTGTAAAAAGCATTAATATGTCTTCTGGGAAAACAACTAAAGTACTTTTACTGGTAGCTCAATAATACTCCAACTAATTTGGAGAAAAAACAAGTTTGGACAATAATAATAGCGGTACGTAAATAAAATATATTTCTATTATTTTTTTATCGCCGTGTTATCGTGTATAATAATATATTAATTGATTGTGCATTAACTGTAAAATCGTTTAATTATTTGAAAGTAATTTATATCAGCGGAAATGTGCATCATTTTTGTAGATAATTCGTTAGTATGAAATTATGAAAAACATGCTACAATTAAATTATAAATTTTAATGAAATGTATTGATAATGAAATCGTTACAAATAAATTACACTGTTTTTTATTAACCGGAATGACGATTTGCGGGTGGCAGAATTTGCGGTGTCCTATAATATTTTTAATCTAAATTTGT
Organism: Eriosoma lanigerum; assembly: GCA_013282895.1. Taxonomy (NCBI): domain Eukaryota; kingdom Metazoa; phylum Arthropoda; class Insecta; order Hemiptera; family Aphididae; genus Eriosoma; species Eriosoma lanigerum. The sequence continues at coordinate 68,163,252 of CM023357.1, forward strand.
TTGTTTAATAAAATGACAGGTATTATAATTTAGCTAATAAAAAAAAAAAATGCATATTAATAAAGCCTACTATTAATCTCATCAACAATGAATATGATACTAAAAATAAAATATATTTTTGTAGGTACTGATTAATTGATATTAATAATTAATTTGAATGCGTGTGAATAAAAAATAGGTATAATTTATATATAAACATCTAACCATTATAATATCAATCATCACACGATAACAATATATTATTCATATATTTATAGTTTACTTGTCAGTTATAAAATTATAATAATTTATTAATCGCTTAAACTTTAGGGTATGAGTAGAAAGTTATTGATGAGTTTCGTCATAAAAATATGTATATCAAAAACGTTTTTTTTACACGTGTACATAATGGTCTTCTAATAATGTTTGTGGTTCTGAATCTTAAAACGCAAAAAATAATACAGTTTCAATTGGTCTCAGTCAGAATCGTTTATACAATTTAAATATTAAATTTAAAATTATTACTTCTAAATTAATTTGTTTAATTCAAAACTTGACAATATTTTAATTGAAAAACAATCATTTTAAATATATTAAAGATTCCCTAACTAGTAACTTGAAAAATTAAATTATGTTATATTAAAAATAAAGACCAAGGGTCAACCCAAATTATTTAATTTATACATATAGAAGACTGTAGTAGCCTTAATTAAAATAAAAGTATTTGTGTTTGATAATTTTAATTTAAAAAAGTCCTCATAGAATATATATTATTATTATAATTCTATGATAGATATTATTACAAAATTAATACTACTTAACAAAACAAACATGGAAAAAATTAATATTTTATTTGTGAAAAGTATCTCAATTCAATTTAAATATTCAAAGTTGTTAAAAAATTATATGCTTTAATTAATATACTAAGTATTTAATTAAAAAATTAAATGATAATATTCATTTCAGACTGTTTTATTTAATTTATTTATTGTACAATCTATATAATCCAATATAAATATATAAACGAATTAAAATTTAAAAATAGCTAGTATTTCAAGCATGCTATGAGATTTATAATTTGTCTTAATAATAACAATTTATTATAACAATTTGTCGATTGGCAAAATGAAATAACTTAATTAATGACAATATCATGATTGTCATAAAAATTACCTATATTAGCTCTTAAATATTTAATAAAAATATTATGCAATTTTTGTAAAATATATCATTTTAAGGGGGAGGGAAGATATTCCCGAAACAAAATACTTTATACTACAGCTTTTTTTATACCGTAAAATAAATTATTAGAATGCATATAAAAAATAAAGTAATTTTATGGCCAATTTTTTGTGTTTCGTTACGAATATTCATTGAACAAATGCAGGTTCGTATACAATTATTATAATTATTAACTGTAGTCGTATTACAAATAATAATTTATTACTATCATTTTTATCGATCAAAAATGTGTGAAAACAAATTCAATGTCAATTTGAATATGCCAAATATTCGATGTAAATCGTAAACAAAAATATTTAATAATATGCTCACTTCGAAAATATTAATAACTCGATATTATAATATATTATTTTGCCATGTTTCTGTAGAGCGAAAACGAGCAACCGGCTCACCGAAAACGCAATGATCACAACACCTTCTTTCCATCATAAACTTATAACCGCTCAATTAACACCGCCGGGAAAAAGTACACGATCGGTGCACGTCAAAATCGATAACATTCCGGTTGAATTCACATCCGATTGGATAACTACCATTTACTAGGGACGAAAATAAAATATTGTATTCTACAAATTTTCGGAAACGAACTCACCCGCCGGAAATTGTATGCTGTTCTCAATGAGATTATAGAACGCGTTGACGACAACCGCTCGGCCGTGTGTTACCCAAACGGATTTGTAAGCGAGCATGTGCAGTTTCTCAAAGTATTTATCGCACCCAGACCTGGCTAACCGCAGCATGGATCCGAAATAATCGCCACTGTCGTCCAACCGCATCGGCATGGTAATATTCGTCCTCCGAAATGCTGTTTTTGATATGCGGGATGTAGCGCTACGCGTGAGGCGTGGTACCGTTGTCTTCGATTCTTGTCCCGTCCGCTTTTGCGGGTGAGCCGCAGCATCGACCCAACTGGCAGCGGTACTCGGTGCTGGCCAATCGGTTATACGGAATGTGCATGGACGAGCGGACGTTGCCACTGTTGGACATGATCGTCAGCGGCTGGCCTATGCTCTGACGCTACGCATTGGACGAAACCGTGTTCCGGGACACGTCGGAATCGTATTGTCGAACTCGACCAGGGAGGTGTTTGTGCTCAATCCGTTGTACCTGAAACGCGGTATCCGAGACGTGACCGTAAACAGTTATTACCGGTATATGGTAGCCGTCACACTCGACACTCCAAAGGCTCGCGCTGAAAACGAACTTAGACAATCACTAGACTTTAAAAGTGCACTTAGCCAATATCGCATAACCAATCTAATGTGTTTTTTTTTATGTTTGATTATCAAGGGAACCGCTTTTATATTAATTCTTGTCGGTACACGTTGTTTATATAATTAAAAATTAATTGCTTATATTACATTGTAATAATCATCAATTTAAATCATCATTCAGTTCATAAACTAATTTTAGTTTATTAAAATTACCTATCGTTGATTCTTTAGAAAAATTTTAGGATTGCTTTGGGGTAGTCCAATTTCCTGTAGACCTGAAGAGCCTGTTACTACTAGGTTAAGTTTAGGATTTTAAAACCAAAATATGGTGTACTAGTTTTAAATTTTTTGTTGCTGGGTTTAGTTTCCAACTACTGGATATTAATTGATAATCAAACTATTTATTCATTGTGTGTTTATGACATTATATTATTAGTATTATAGTGAACTTACAAGTAACACGATCTACGTAATGCGACGAAGTTAGTGTTACTGTATTAATTTACTTCGAAGATATATAGAATAAACTTTAAGACTTTTTTTAATTAGTATTAATTAAATTTTTTAATAACATAAAAACCAATATTGTAAGTCGAATTTGAAGATAGTTACTGATTGTATCTACCTGAGATTTAAATAACGTACACAGACATCTTGACATTTAGAATATAGTTTAAATCTAAATTTATATTAGAGTACATATAGTATTTATATTAGTAGACCAAGGTAGAGTGGAAAAGATGTCAACTACTAAGAAATCTCCTTATTAGACCTTCTTTAAATATCAGTACCTACAATGTTGTTTTTATACTTTGTTCTAAAATGATGTCGCTCCTTTTATAGTCTGGTTAAAATGTGTAAACAACTTGTTATTATAAATTTCCAAACTTTTCATATTGTCTATGAGAATGGTTTTTACCCGGGGGTATTAATTCGCCCACTAGTAGGTTGCGCTCTGTGTTAAATAACAACAGCAGTTGTTATTGTTTTAGAAACATAACCATTATTTTATGTTATATATATTATTGATTAATAATTATTATTAAATCATTTAGGTTTACTACAGTATGTACAAACCATTTGTTCGAAATAATTACAATTCCATTCGTTTTTTCTATCAAATTGTTTAAATTGTACACTATTTTCTCCAAATTGGACTTCATAACCGATATATTAGCGTGACACTTTAAAACGACTAATTTCTACATGTTCGTGACCCTGCAGATGCAATCCATAGAGGACTTGACTTGTTGCTATTTCGTGATGACGTTTATTGAGGTGACCAACCGTTATCCGGTCATTCCACAGTATAAATTGTCCGACGCCGCACAGTGGGAGGAATCAAACTTTTGCCAGATAAAAATATAAATAATAAAATAATTATATTTAGCATATTTAACTATATTTTATATTTTTTAAAATACATTATTTTTAGTTAATATAAAACTAATATTCTTGAAAAAAACAATATTCTAACGCTTGTTCTTAGCAAAATTAACTCCTCATTTGTTGCTGTTTTACTTAAATATTCGGTTTATCTATTTTTTGAACGTTTACGCAGATCAAAAAATGTTTTAGATGGATTACCACAACTTGTAGATGGCTGGCAGACTATTTCACTTTTTTCTTTAATTGCATTTTTCGAAGTCCTCATAATTCCATTTATTACCATATTTACTGTGCAAGTGCATGAATAAAGTGTTTCGGCCCTCATGAGAATTTGTATGTAAAGCAGATTCTGAATTTTTTAATATTTCAAATAAAAAACGATTTTTAACTTTTTTTTCGATGTCCGTTATATTTACAATAAAGAATAAAACATGTTTGTATTTAAAATGTAACTCAAAAAAGGGCAAATTTGAGCGAATTTTCGATACAGTATTGAAAAGAAAATATGATTATGAACCGAAAAAATAAAACAGACAATCTCTAAGAGCCTCTAAAAAATGTTTGTATTTATTTGTATAAAAAATAAGTAGGGTTTCTTTAATTTCATGATATATATGCATATTTATATATTTTAATTAATAATTAAAATTAAAATCAAAAATCTTACTTGATGTTAAACAGGTATGTTGATCTATTTTTGATTTGTAAGGAAAAACATTATACTTGTTTAAATAAAATAACGACAGACTAAAATGAATTGTATACTTTAATTTCATGTGTTTGCTTTCAAATCACAAATCTTAATTAACCAGACCCACATTTATCGGCTCAATTGTCAATGATTATCGCATATTGTGATATATTTGTCCAGTCACGCACAAACAATTTTCAACTATGAGGCAACTATTAATATTTTGCTACAACTATCAACACCTGAGTAGTAAATGGGTAGTAAAAGTAGTAAATATGTAGTAAATATGTAGCCAAAGGGTACCACCACCCAATTGGTTATGAGGCCATAGCCTCATGAAACACCGTATCACGCCGCTACTGCATTTGTCTTCGACAGATAAGTATAAACAAATATTTCTGATTGTAGTAGCTGATAATGATACTAAAATTTTCTATTTTTGTCCGACTATAAATTTGATTCCTTCCACTGTGCGCCGTGGATTTCACACAACCATCGGTCACGCAATTGTTTTTTTTCGCCATCGTCCACGTTCGCAGAAACATCCGTATTATCGGCTATGCCGATTGGCAGCCAATTGTGGCACACTTCGGCCAACAATTGATCGCCGATCATCAGCACTAACTCCACTGGTGATCAGCACCCGTCTACGTCGTCTTTGGCGCCGACGAAAATCGTCACATCATCAATCAACTCGTTCGAGGAAAATTTACACGTGAATACAAAAAAGATATTGAAAAAAGATAAAAAAAAAAGATAAATTAATGTAGAATTTAAGTAAAAATCGATGTCTTGGATATTGAAAATAGACATTAGTATTAAACAACAATGATCAATTTTATTTTTAAATGCATATATGCACTTTAGTAAACATGTCTAAAAATGGCATCTTATATATAAAATAGACGTGTTTGGATGAGCTAATATTTATGAAACAATTTGATGTATCACTATAAAATGTTTACTGATACCGCAAACTTATTATCTATAATTAACTCGCTAAAACACGTCAATGGAAAGTCATCAAATATATATATATATATATATATATGATTAAGTTCCAAAAAGTTACCCAAGTTAAACCTGTGTCCTTGATTAACATGTTTTAGGAATATTAGTTTGAAATTATTATTCAAAATAATAATATGTATAGACAATTTATCAGTAACTATAATATATAATTACAATTACATTTTTTAAATATAATGTAAAATATTATATTCGTAATGATTATTAATAACTTTTCGGATACATTTTGACAGTTTAGTCATTAGTCATTCCCTTAAGTACCTACCCAAAGCTACATTATGCTTTACGTTAATGAATATTGCTATATAAATTGAATTATTTTTTCGTATTTTAAAACTTCTTTATTATTTTATTTTAAATGATAATTTATCAAATATGTGTTTTATTTTTCTAAATAACTATACTTTATAGGTATTCACTCATATGAACAATTAGATTATGATCATATTTTCTTATCACACTGTATTGTGTATACTCTGTATAGTTATAGACAAGTCATCAATGCTTTATCCTATCGTAAGTACCATAAATTTATTCTCGACATATCATCTGTCTGTCAGTTTAATGTTTAAACTTTTGAACTGTCAAACAAACAGTAATGCGGAATCTTGAAATAACACACGCAATAAATTATAAAAGTAATTATCTGTCTGTTCATACGAAGATAATTCGAAATGAAAATTAAAAAAAATCAATTAATTTTGACATAAAGGTCGAAACTTATAATTTATATCAATATACCTATGTAAACCACAATTATTATTTTTTTTTTTTTAACAATTTATAATGTATAAGTTATAAGAAATTAATAATTGAGTTACTCTAATAAAATAGAAAAATTAGATATATCAAATTTATAAATCATCTTTAATCGTTTATAAAAAAAAAAAAATTAAAAACTAAATAAAAAATGATTTACAACTAGGATGTAACTTTAATTTTATTACCATTTTATTGCATAATTAGTTTAAAGTTAATGGATTCATTTATAGACGAGAATTGGTGTATAATTGAAGACGTTCAATTCTGGAAAATCGAACGCCGTTCTACCTGTAGGGCGTTTTAATAACATCGTAACTCCTTATTTGATTTCTTTGAATAAAAAAAGTTTAATTTAAAAAGCACAGATTTTAAGATGATATAGTGAAAACGAATGATGAAAAAACAAATTACATTTTACTGCTTATTTTACCAACAATGATTAATAATATATAATACGTATTTATATTTTCATATAATAATTTGGTTTTTTTTTTTTTAAATTAATATTACAAAGCTAAAAATAGCCATTAATATATTATACTTAAGTATAATATTATAATATGATATATATTTTGTAAAGAGTAAAGCATTAATAATATTATTTTAAATAGTATATCAATCATTTTCTATATTTATTCTTTCGTATAAATTGTTAGTTGTAATTTGAAAAAAAAAACAATTTTCTCAGAAAGCTATTATAATAACATAGAAAACAGTATAATTTTATTTCATCATATTTCAAAACTGCATCTGTGCATTATAAAATATAATATAATAATATAACTGCATCCAATTTTGTTCACCGTACGAAATTATAGACATAACTATAAGTACCTACCTTTATTATACACAATGATTTAATTTACGTCAACCTTAAGAAGACAAAATACTACCTTTTTGTTGTTGTTAATGTTATGAAAAATTATACTACTATATTAACATTGATAACCAGTTTTAATTCTAAATATATTTATTCATCATTTCGTGTTTTTACACGCTTTGTTAAAAATAAACAATAATGCATATTAAATAACTGTCGTGTAAGCTGTCTGTCTCTTTGTCTGTCTATCTGTATGTATTGTTCATTATTAATTAACATAATAATATGTTCAAACTTTATTGAATAAGGATGTGTATGATACCTTTGTATACCTACTTACGGATACAGAATAATAATAATAATAATAATAATAGTAATAACAATAATCTCACCCTCTCCATCTAAAGGACATGAGCGATCTTGTCTGTTCGAATGACTGGCACCCATTATAAATTAATCTGGAAACAAAACAATAACAGATTAACTGTAATTTATTTTAATTATTTATATTTTAATTTTATTAATTATAAATGATGTATTGTATAGGAACAAATCTGAATAATTCGCATTGAACAACCGATATGAGATAATAATAATTCAAAATTAAAATAAAACTAATTGTTCAGTGTGTATCTAAATAATAAGCGATAAACTTTTTATCACGAAAAAGCTGAATTGTTTATCAAGGCGATTTAGGATTAAACGTACTTTGTATACGCACCGCGTAAATAATGCATTGTCATAATAAAGTTATACAATATATTATATTTTGTTCAGTGTGTTTCGTAATATTTGTGATGTCATCAAAACAAGCCACTTCAATTCCTTTCACTCGCTACACACCAGCCCTATTTTTACCCATTAAGTAATAATTACGTATAATAATAATAATTATCTATATTAGTATCAAGTTTATATATTCATTTTCGACCATTTTTAAAGGGGGTTTTTCTCTGGGGACCCACTCACCCCTATTTTAAGGCAATTAATTTGAACTACCTGTTCAGTATCAGTTCGGCGCCATCGGATGTCGCCGTAAAAGTGTGTTAATCAATCGAAGTAAAAATGATTCGCGAATTATGAACAATTAAAAGTTATAATAATAAATTTATGTAGGTGACCGACATGACGCACGCTCGCGATTGCGCTAATGCGGTGTGATGTGCCTGTGTCTCGTGTCCGTCCGTTTTTGGTTGTTTTTTTTTATATATTGTTTTATGCTGACAATAATATTATGCAAATTATATATTTATTGTTTTTGTCTATTATTATACAGCGAATTTTATATTATTGTAAAACGAATACGTCGTGTCGTTGTTTATCGTAATAGTACTGTAATATAATACTGATGGTTTTTACTATCGTGTGTGCGATTAATATTAATTGTGCGTTTATTTATTATGATTAATATTTTAAATAGTAATATATTATGAAAAATAATTATTATTTTTCCATATTTGAGTTTTTTTATTAAATTTAGCGTATCTATGTGTACGTAATAATAATAATTATATTATTGATAAGTATCCGAAGAAAGTATTGTTTTTATAAAGATTTTTTTTTTTTATTTATGAAAACATTTTTTCTGGTAGAAATAATAGTTGGATTACCATAAGTATGATGTTCTTTCTTATATAAAATCGCATCTAGTTGGTATTTTATAAGCTCACTTGTCGAATTCCTTAAATTGTTTTCCTAAGGAAAAGAAAAACTACCAAAACATTGGCAAAATTACAATTTTTGTCATTTTTTTATTTTTTTATTTCGTGATAACTAATTGAGTTTTGATCATAGACACTTGAAATTTTTTTTTAGTACTAACATAGTTAATACTTACGTATGGCAAAATTTTAGAAGGGATTGGTTGATTTTTTTTTGGTTAAATATAGAGCATTGAATTTTTGAATATTACCGACAATTTTTGGTTTAACGGAATGAAATTTTTATAGAAACCCATTCATATACTATTTATTTTATTTACAAAATATTTTGAAAATCGTGACTGACAATTTTTATCATGAAAGGAATTTTGATCGTAGGGACTTGAAATTTATTTTGAATATTTACATAAATAATTTACACTCGTAGTAAAATTTTGGTATGGATTATCAGTATAATATATTGCAATGTATCAAGATTCGCTTAGAATCGTATTTTCTAATGCAATATTATTGCATTCAAATCTTAATAATTATAATAAACCACTAATTTATCTGAGGACCGAAGGGACGAAGTTACAAATTGACCTTCCCGTTTTTTTTTTATAATTTTTACATAAGTGTTTTTGATTTAAGACTCTAATGTATATTATAATCTATATGTTGTAAAATTTGTATAGACCTAATCTTTCAGGAAGCACGTATACGCATTTTATACAACAATTATAGTTTTTTTGTCATTTCTTTTAATCATATGAATAAATTAATACAGAAAACAATATGTATTCTGTACGTCGTTTGTGCATATTAGAAAATAGATCGTCTGCTACAATGATATGTTGTAATTGTAAATTGTATACATGTAAGAAGCATTATAGTAAACAAGAAATAATTTTCCGAAAATGCAAAGACGATATGGTATCTGACTAAATTACAATACTCCATAGTTAATAAAATTTAAAATTATTATAATTTTTTTTCTTCTTTTATTAAACAAATTATTTATTTAAATTTAGATTTAAATTCTTAATAACGATGTAAATATTATTGATATGCTTCAATACAATATTTGTATTAAATTAATAGCTGTAATATTAATAAATAAACCGCAAATACATATTGTCGTACAGAGTACGACATGTGCCTGCTGAAAGGTTAATAATAATCATATTCATATTTAATAATAATGTCTTATTATTTACAATTAAATCAAATTCAATATAACACATACGTTATTAAGTGAAAAAAGTAGTCCAAAAATGGCATGTTGTGTCTTAGATAATAAAACACAGACTCTTTTAAACAATTCTTTTTTTTTCGATTTTCCCATTAATAAATTATCCTACTCGTATAGAAAAAGTAAAAACGACTTTGAAATTATGTATAAGACGATTAAACTCATAGCATTTGGCACCCATAATAAATGAAATCAATATCACTAAAACTTTGATACTTCACTGAATAAATTTTAATAATAAATCATGAATGTGATATATATTTTTTAAACTTCTGTTAATAAATATCCTATTTAAATTATGACAATTTAATTAATTTTAAAAGCCAAAAATTTAATTTAGTATTAACATAGACTTAAATAATTCAAATTGTAGATTTAAATTGTAATTTGAACATTTTATTGTTATATACGATACAAAAATAACACGAGAACAACAATTTTATAAATAGTTAGTTAACACAATATAATATCCATTACTGTTAAAACTCAAAATACAGTAATTTGATAAAATTTTACATCCTATTATGTAGCTATCTATCTTGAAACTATTTCTTTTACCGATTTAACTTATGTTATTAACTTCACAAAAATATTTAAGTCGAGCTAATCAACTTAATCTTGCTTTATAATTTATTTTATGATACGCGTATTATCAAGTAAATTATTGAACACAAGTTTTGTATAAACTCGAAAGTTCGTAAAACACATTATTTGCTATTTAATGGATATAGTTTATTAAAATATATAATTTAATCCTTTTAGTTTTTTTCAGATTTTTTAGTAAGAGGTTTATTGTATTTTTTCATAGAATCATATTATAAGGGGTAGGTTTATGAATTATACTTTTTTTTTCGATAAATTATTGACGATACAAAATAAAAAGGTTATTATAACAAGTGTCTTACAAAAAATAACAAAATAAATATATTAGTATTTTTTTTTTTAATGATTTACGTAATATTTTTATTATATATATATATAGGTCCACATAATTTATTGTAGTTCATAGCTAATAAAAAAACAAAAACCAGGGTACATAGTTTACAAAACGCAAGTTTTTCAATAACATTAATAATTTGTCTATAAAATAAACATTGGAATATTTGAAATAAATTTAAATTTTAAAATTTGAAGTCTATAATTATATTATACACTTAATATTCATTGCCTATTGCGTTTGTAGCTACATTTATTTTGTGATTTTTATTATAACGCGTATAAGATACTAACATTTTTTCAACAATATTTAATATTTTAATCAGAATTTATTGGTAAATCATAAACATTATTTTAATTATAATAATATATTTAAAATAACTGTGAACAGTGACGGCATGAACATTTTTGTTTGACGATGCGACATGTTTTTTCAACTTATTTTATTGATAATTATGTTCTCATACTATATTTATTTCATATCTATATTTAACACTGTTTTACAATATACTAAATTATTAAATAATAACTAATAACAATAATCATTATTCGTAATACTTAATGTCCCAATCTGACACACTCACCCCTATATTAAATGACGAAACTGTATTATTATAATACTGATTGTAAAATTGTATTTCTATTATTAAGACTATTTCATGGTAAAATTGAGTATTTGTACTTAATAAATTTGTAAATATAATTTTTTAAAGATTAGCTTGTACGTAGCAGTGTTCTATTTGTGATTTAACATGATAGCAGTTAATAATTATTCTATATTTCTACATAATTTTATAATAATTTAAAACTAACGAAAAGATGAAAGAAGCCAAAAATCCCTAACGTAACAAGATTAAATTACAGTATAACACGAAATGTATGTAATTTTATACCCCCAGTAATATTATTATAAAGTTTCAATTTTAATAAATGCAATGTTGTAAATAAAAAATATAATATCTTATAATGTATAATGTACTTTAAAAAAGCATTAAATAAATTTAATTAATAAGAAAACTTTAAACTAATAATGTATTATTATTTTCTTTAGTCGATGGTAATTATTATCAACTTATGCCATTGAATACTGAAGATGAATAAAACATTTCATATATTATATATATACAAACAGATTACAGATAAAAATAATATTTTTATATCGCATGTGTTCTAATGGCTATGTATTTTTTAAAATAATTGAGTGAACACCCTAAGAAAAAATATCCATCCTTTTTAAAAAAATTTGTAGATGTCCCTTTCAAATTTCCCACTTCTTATTTAATAATCTGTGTGTTTAAAAAATTTTAAAAAAAATTAATTTTAAAATAAAAGTTTGTTGTTTCACGAACATTATAATGTTTATAATATAAACACAGAGTGATCAGACTTACAAAAACGGTAAAAATTACAAACGTTTTCAATATTATCTCTATCATCCTAAATATATGTGCACTAGAGTAGGGAATTGGTAAATGGCCAATATTTCTTCATTTGTTATGTTCAAAATCCAGTATTGTTTCAACAAAATTTACTATGTAATCACCAGAATGCAAAAATCGCGTATATCATTATTAGTGATATTATTATTGATGATGTAAAATATAAATATATGTGTATGGTTGACGTTTAAATAATGATAAAAGTTTAATTAGAATAGAATTTATTAGAGAAATTGTTATTAATATACATTTTTATATAAATAATTGTTAAAATTAATAAGAAATATTCATTTACTTCAAAAAAATTTTTTTTAATAATATAAGATATTATTTTATATCATACGATTAAAACTAATTACAAATAAATTAAATTACGACTATAAAATTTAACTAAAAAACAAAAATAAAAACTATATAAGAAACTATTATGGCTTACGTAAAGTTTTCATTTAGTTAAAAATATGATTACTAAATTTGTGTAACTAAACTGTTATTTAAATGTTTTTATAAACCACAATCTTTTTATTCTTGTGTAAAATATGAACCATTAGGTCATACATTTTTATTGCTGCGACGGTTTTAAGGTAGTACAATATTTAAAAATAATGATGTAAATAATTATGAATACTACTAGCACAACTATTAATCCAAATAAAAAAAATTCCTGGTCGAAAAAAGCAATTCCTTTGTGGTTTAGGGTTTTTTTTTTTTTGATTATATGAAAATAATTTACTTCTATAATACTATTTTATAAGCATGAACTGTTTGTAGAAGACCCTGTATGTGTAAAAATAATAAATAATTTAACCATAATAGCATAGGTTTTGTTTTCATAAAAACTTTTTGTAAAAATATATTTATACATCCAATTATCATAATAAATATAAAATATGGAAATATTATTACTGAATATAAACAATTATTATGATTGTGACGATAATTAAATTGTGAATAATAAACAGTAAATAACATCAATAATTTAACATAGGCCAATCTGTATCCAAACTATTCGACTAAATTGATTGATATTCTATAAAGTTAATATTTATATAGGATATTTTAATCATCATATTAATATCAGAAAACTGAAAAAAATATTTATACATTTATAACAGTTACTAATTAAACTATAATGATAAAACGTATAAAATCAATATTATAATAATATTATGACTTAATCACATTTTCTTGAAAATGAAAAACAAAACCTAGGAAATTATTTAAGAAATTGCTATATGTAAATCAAAATTAACTCATTATAATATTGTTAGTTTGCTTTTAAATTGTATTAATTTCGATTAGTTTATCTTCGGAAATCTAAAAGGTATCATTATGTCATATGAATGATGTCCTGAATGTGACCACAATAAACAAAAAGCTGATATACCAAGTTTATAACTAAAAACATTTGTTATTATTTTGATTTAAATAAAAGTAAACGTACCCATCAAATATTTATTTACAGTTATGGCGTGTCTTATAGTTTAATACTCATATTTATTTAAGATAATTTTGTATTACTAATTATTGGCAAAAATAAAAGACAATGAATATAAGAGTTATTAGAAGTTGCATAGGTTTCTCGTGAAGGAGGGAGACGAGGCAATTATCCCCCCGTGCTTTTTATATTTTATTTGTCCAAATCATGGTGATTGAATTAAATTAAATATATTTTAAAATAATTAGTTATACATAATTGCTTAACTTAACATAGTTAATCTTATCATGGATTGATTTATTATTTTGGCAATTACGCACTATAATCATTAGACCTAAATTATAATATTAAAATTTGTAGGTATTTTTTCTAAACTTAACAATTTACAATAAACGATGGAACTAATGTTAAGTATTCCGACGCAGTTGTTGTCAACATGTCATGTAAAGTGTAAACTGTAGTGAACATCTGCTGACTTTTTACGTTTTTAACATGTTATATTATGTATAATTTAATGAAATTTATAGGTATTATTTAATATTAAATGTAAGTGTGGATTAAAACATTTTTTTTCTTTTAAATTACGTTTTCCCCTCTCTGTAAAAATGTCTACGAATGCCTATGAGAATTTGATATACCTACCTTTTATAACTGTCAAACAATTTATTATTTTCAATGTTTTTTTTATAATTATTATTCTTCTTTAAATTATAATTATGTGCATAAGTTTTTTACTTTTAATATAATATTGATATTTTATTTTTATATCTAAAATCAAGGAAAATTGCTTATTTACTCTGAATTTTTCATTTTCTTTTCTAACCGTTATGACACAAAAGCGTACTAATCATCTTTTACTAATTCTACACTATATACAAGAAACTACCTATGTGTATAATTTAACTAATACGAGGTTCATCCAAGTTAACTTGTCTATAAAAATTTACATATTTGAACTTTTAGTACGTAATTTGACCTTTCATGTAATTTAATTAAACGATCAATAACTAAATAACAATGTGATATATACCAAAAAAAAAAAAAAAAAACATTACTGATTATGTATGTGATAAAATTGTTAAATTAGAAAAAAGATTTAATTTTATTAGATTTTTTAAATTCCAATATTTTTAAAGTAAATTCAATTAGATATGAAACTATATTATAAATTAAATTTGTAGATTTGAAAATTGTAAAACTAGATATTTTTCCATTATGTTTTCCATTATGATATGGAATATAATAAAATAATAGTATAATAGTAATTAATAGACAGTAATAATTCATATCATAACAACACACATATAGCAAATATAAGTAATAATAAAAGTATAGTACTTTAGTAGTTACCTATCAATACTAAATAATTTTTCAATAATATGTCAAGTGACAGTTTCAAAAAGGAATATATTTTTGTATGGAATTTTAAAAAAAAATGAATTCAATTTAAAGATAGAAATAATTTAGTTTAAAAAAAAAATGTATACTATATTGTAGATTAATTATAAATTTAATTATAAGTACATTTGATTTCAATAAATAAAAATATATTTACTCCGAAAATACCAATACTAATAATAATCTTAATAGTAGCAATGCTTCTAGATTATTATTATTATTATTAATACATTAATTCATGCCATTAAATCATTTCGCATCAATTAAGTCTTGCTTAATTCTACTTAAGAATGATAAAGCAGGTAATTAAAACAATAGAGGATTTATTTTTTAAAAGGATATAGCGTTTTTATTTTATAAATTTAAAGTACAAATCCAACAACAATTTAATTAATTCTTTTGTTTTTTTACAATAATATAATAGATACTTTTAAAATGCATCCTTTAGTTTAAGAATTACATAATTAATAGAAATCTATTATAATGAATAATCAACGGAGCATTATTAATTTACTTTAAATTAATTAAAACTGTAGTCGAAATATTTACTTAAAAACAATGTTTTTAAATTGTATATAATACGCAAGTATATTATGCATTTTATTCGTCTAATTTATAATTTTTGATAAAATATCTACAATGGAATATATTTGAATGGTACTGGTCTTTATTATAAATTACTTGAAAACATACTATTTATTTTATAATTTTTGCAAAGTTACTACAATGTCGTATTATTATATTTATCGTTGGATACCTAATTTTTTTTACACGTGTGTCACACTGAACATATAATTGTTTTTGAGTATATTTTACTTGGATTAATTTGTGATGGATATTTCTTACATTTTTACGCACAGCGATAATATTATATCAATTAGAATCCAAATATAGGATCCAAACTTATCACCGAAGAACATATTGTTATAAAAATAAAATAATTGTTGCGTATTTATCAATGCAATGCAGTGATTCAATGGTCAAATGGTGCTCGACATTTGGACTTAACTATTTGTTCCATTCGCGAATAAATTTACATAATTTTTTTAAAAAATATAATACATCAATTGGTTTTACAATATCGACCATTTTTAGGTGTACGTCGGTTCGTTGACCCGTAATCATAATCAATCACGTTATCCCCATTGTCATTAATATTATCATTGCCGCAGTACATTGGACGTTTTTTTTTTTATAATTATTTACATTTATTTATTTTGCACTTCAAATACAATACAACTATTCATATCATAACATAATCACGGTTTCGTTCGTTATTCTGGTTTCACATTGTCTTATTAATACAGGTATGTTTATATTGTTATTAATTTTATTATTTATTTCATCCTAATATTAATGTTATTTTCAGGGTTGTATTTAAAAATTTTGTGCCACGAGGCACTTATTTAATTCCACCCTTTTTCAGAGGATGTTAAAAATAAACAAAAAAAATTCAACCAGGGGGTCATCCAATAAATACGGTTATTGTTAAGAGAACGTTAAACCCACATATTTTTTAATGATAATATGACTTTATCTATCTAAGGAGGAATATAGCAAAATCACTGCAGCGCAGAACATTAATTGTGGCGTTTAAGTTGAACTTTTATTAGCAAATTTATAGAGAAGAATATTTAAGAGGAAATGTCATATCCATTTTGTAAAATACCATCTCGCAAAGAAGTCACAACTTTTAAAAATATATAAAATTTAATACACCATAACTTCTTTGTCATTTCCTTCAAAATATTCTTCTCTATAAATTTGATAATAGATATTTTTACTGTAAATTTAACCTAAACGCCACAATTAATGTTCTTCGTTACTGTGATATTGCTATATTCCCCGTTAAATAGACGAAGACAGAGCATATGGGTATAACGTCCTCTTAATCAATCCCTTATATAAATTTCGGATAAATACACTTTTGTACATTTGTGAATGAAAAATATCATCATTACATACATAACTTTATAGTTTTGTATACATGTATAATATATATGTATTTGTTATTTACGTTATCCTTTTCCTGGCATACTTAATATAACGTGGCCTTTTTCCTTTGCTATTATTCTTTTTATAATTAGATTGGTAGAATACAATAATTGATAGCAATAAAAACAATACCTACTAGATATAAAACTATAAAATGTTTCATATTTTATAGCAATATTATATTTTTATCTAATAGGTATAATATTAATATTAAATTGATTTTCTTTTATAAAATAACCATTTCAAAATCAAAATTAAATTAAATTTCATCAAATTACACATTTCGTTGTAGTCATTTGGTTAAATTATACAAATATCGTAAAGACACTAAATTCTCTGACTTTAGAGTAAGCAATGACTATAATTACCACATTTAATTTTAAATTATGATTTTGAATGATTCTTGATATAATTTTATTGAAAAAATGTTATTTATTTAATAATAATATAATATAATATAGGTTGTAATTCTGGTTTGAAATTTGCAGCAATAACTGTATTATATTTTTTTTGTTCTTTTATTGCATACGGTGAATTCAAAAAAAAAAATTAATGTAAAATATTTTATGAATAAAATATACCAATTTATATAACTATAAAGTCTTCAATATATACATATATTTTAATTAAGAAATTTACAGTGAATAATGTCAATTAGCATCAACAATTCAAAATAAAATAATTTTTTAACTTTTACAAATTATAATAATTATAATGATAAAAACGCCAACAAATAATTATGCAATATTATTATGGATAAATTATAATCAATATTATAGAAATAATTTATATAAACTAAATTTATTAGGTGCTCGTTTTAACTTTTAAAAGTTTTCTGTTATTGTTTTGTTCATTAAAAAGTGTTAATATTATATTATCGGCATGTTTAAACTATTATACTAAATACATTTTGTATTTTAATTAAAAATCTAAATTTATACGAATCTATAAATAAGATACCATCATAGCTCATAGATTTCAATTACAATTTTTCAATATATAACATAATAATTATCTTAAATGTTTATTTTAATAATCGATTAGATATTTAAATTGTTTCTTTAACACTTTTTAAATATCATAAATATGTATAAATAGTACAATATACATAGTTTAAGATGTTACATAGTAAACATTCCAAAATGAAAAAATATGATTTTCAAAACTTCACTGAAAATATTTAAAATGTATTCGTAACTGTGTGAGAAACTGTATTTTATTATTTTTAAAATAAATTAAAATGTATTAGTCGTCTTCGATACTTGTCATGGTTCACCGATAAAAAAATAACAATACTGAGATAATATTATCTATAGTTATAGGAATTGTAACATTTATATGTTACGAGTATATTTGCATATTTACACAGTGACAAAAATACTGAAATAGCATAAAGTAAAGGCGTTTTATATTTGAACGAAGGAATATATGCATTTTTATTTCGTAAATAAATGCAAAAATTGAGCATTATTATACTTTTAAGGAATATTTTTAATTTTTTAATTTCTTTGTTGTGTATAGTTTAAGAATTTTAAAAAATAATAAAAATGTTTAAAATATGTTGTGCAATTTTTTTTATTATTAATACGTATTAATTTATTTTTGAATAATAGAAAAAGAAGAAGAACCTTCATAAAACAAAATTGTATAATATAGTTTTATAAGTTTTGAATAAATACAATTTATTAAAATATTCTCGTAACAAATCAACAAATTAGTTAAAAACTATTTTTTGTGTTTTTTATAGCACAATTTATCTGTCTTAATAATAACTGTATTAAACAATAATATTATATTATAAAAACTGTTTTATTAAATTGAAATTATCAATTAAATCTATATTTTATATTCAAAGTATAATTCAGAATAAAAAAAATTTATAATAATATGTTACATTAATTTTCTCGTTGTTTTAGTTGTAATAAAGTAAAACGTATGACAAAACATGCTTATAAACCAATAAAATATTATAATTTAAAACGATTTGTAGGTTTAATGTTTATAATATTAATATGATATGGTTGAGATAGAAGATGTCGTAGATCGAATCTATCGTTGTTCGAGGTGAAATTGTTAGCATAAAATTAAGATAAAGAATCTTTTCTGTGCACGCGGACGGCGGCGGTTGCACGAGACAAACATTTTTCGTACCTCTTATCGTTAATAAAATTTAGTAAGTAAAAAAAAAAAAAAAAATTCAACTACGATCTATGCGTAACTCACTTTCGATTTTTCGGATAATCCTAGACACTCTGTTCCGTTTTTAAAAACTAAAGTTTTTTTTTAGCGTTTTAACGAGTCCACGTGGAAAAATGTACTTCTATCAACTTCCGGATCATTCACCGGAATGGTAGCGAATTGTCGGTACTGTTATTAAATCACGATGTGGCGCACACGTTGAGTTTAAATGAACTTAGTGTTTCGTCGACGTGATAATAGAATTTCGCGACATCGGAACGGGCGATTTTATCGCGATTCGACGACGGCATGTCGAGCGCGAGTGGTTCGTGACCGGCCGCCGAAAGCACACTACTGAAAATACGCTTACGATTTATTTCACCCTTCTCGTCGTTCGCCGCCGTCAAACAGTTACTCACTGTTTCGAACCGCCCTGACGAGGAACTGTTGAGGACGAACGACGGCAGTGTAGCCACTTCGGTCCATCATCATCATCATCATCATCATCAGCATCGTCATCATCTACGTCAGTTCTATGACGATGTACATATTGCAATTCGAGCGCCGTAGCGAAAACAGTGCAATTTCGTACGTGTTAATATTGCGATTACAAACCAAATCGAATTTATTATACTCGGCCGTTTTTCACCAAATCTCATCGAAACAAACGCGATCAGTTTTAAGAGTACCAAACAAACCGTGATTTCAAAAGTAATAAATCTAAATTGTACCGAAATAAAAGAAAAAAAAAACCTAACTAAAAATATATTGCGTGGTGACAAAATTAATCGACGACGACGCTACAATGCAAATACGAAAATACACGCACGCGCCCGTCACATATATTATGTAATTTTTTGACCCGTAGTAGATGTATGAAAAGTGACCGACCATTATAAATAAACCTTTCGTGCGACCATTTTGTAAAAACAACAGTACCTACGCACTTCGTAAAATATGTCAAAATCGATTTTACGACCATAATGCAGCGTTTTTTTTTTTATCTAACCGAGGAATCAGTTTTATAAATTAAAAACAAAATTATAATCGTCATAATATTTGCTAAAAAGCAGATACATAGTTTAACTAATTAACATAACTCGCGGAGTGCATTGATTAACACAATAACTGTGATTTTTTTTTTTTTTTAATTATTTTAAGTTGGTGCATACAAGGAAAGAAATTACTTATTTAATACGTATATTAATATATAAATAGTCATTTATAAATCGTCATTTAAATACCTAATCAATTAATTAATAATGAAATGTGATGTGCTGAAATTTAAATTATTTCTTGAAAAATTTAATTATAATATATATAACCTATCTCATACTATATCTGATGATTGAGACAAAGAGTGAAAACTCATTCGTTTAGTTAGTCTTCAGTTATCAATTAATCATCTTAACTTATAAATCAGACAAAATGTAATATTTTAACTCAAAGGTAAAAATAATTTAAAGAAAATACATTAAATACGAAAAAAATTATAGAGTTTAGAGAGACTTTGAGCGATTTTCCTATTTAGTATTCACCATAAAATGTATTTTTCCTTTTAATAAGAATAAATGTACGTGCTACAATGTGTAACTTATAATGGTGCAAATTACAATATTTAATTTGTTTTTAATTTTAAACCCACAGCAATGTTGAGCAATTATTGAGATTAAATTTACATTGTATTTTTTTTTAATAATAGGGTTTATAGTATATAACAGATGTAAAAATGTTTAACAACACATCAGGAAATGATTATACTAAATTAATTATTATATATTATATTAAAAACAAATTATAATTAAAAAAAAACACAATTATCATTTCTAATTTATATGTCTACAACTCAAAAAGATGAAACAACTTATTTATTTTAATTTATTTTAATAAGATCAAAGAATTCATCATAAATTAAAACGTAATATTACAAAGGATTGACTAACAAGCACAACGATAGAGAAAAAATCTTCCATGAATATTCACACTAATATTCAAATGAAAATATTATCAATTATTTTAAATTAACATTTTTCTTTAAATATTTATAAATTATGTTCATTATTTATATCATTACGGTTGCTTTTTTCCTAGTTGTTTTTTTAATTAAAATATATCTGCATAAGAAAATAATGGAAAATTTGTAAAATACTTAATTAAATAAAAACGAATTTATAACAAAAACAAAACACATGAATCATAACTATTGTCAACAAAGTTAACATCTTATACTTGTATTATAATAAAAAATATAAAACCCAAATAAATCAAGATTTATCATTAAGAAAATATGTAACAAGTTTTAATCAAAAATTGTGATCAATTTATTAATAACAAAAATATACTATACAATCATTACTTGTTATTACTTTATTAGTTGCTCTCGCCAATACCAAAATACTCATAAACTGTTACAAAAACTGTACAACTAACTTTAAATACGAAGTTGTAAACCGACAATTAAAATTTCTGCAAAGTCAGTTTTCCAAAATATATTTTCAATTTATTAATATTATTTACACAGAAAAATATAAAAGATTTTTCAACCAAAAATCTATCTTGATCGTTAAATGTAACACCCAATAATAAAATGTGGTTGGAAGTGACATATTTTAATTGACATTCTCATTCTCCGTTTAAACTACAGTTATAGGTTTTAAAACCACAAACGCTATCTAGTAACGTATATTCATTATTAAGTAAACTGAACGTATATTATTAAATAATTATTTCCCCTTTAAGATTAGTATTCTAATATAAAATTTGAATTTTTTTTTTTTTACAATTAGTATTCCCATGCATATCTGATAATTATTAATTGTTAAAATGATTAGTATTGTCTTTACTCATAAATTGTTATGTAATAGTATAATAAAATAAATAAAATAACTATATTTTACCAATAGGTAATGTTAATAAGCTAAAACTTATAATAAATTATCTAATCGACTTGAAAAAAAGTTTAAAAAATAAAAAATAATGATAAACCGGAACATTGTTTTTATTTTCTGTAGTAGTTCATTATTAATTCGCTCAATCAGCGAATGATCCTTTCCATTCCATAATGAATTCCGGTTACGTTAGTTAGTTCCGGTATTAATTATTCGGTATTTCGATTTCCTTCATCATCATAGTACTTCCAGAAAGGGAAGTCGTCATTTAAAGGATTTTCAAAATAATTTAATAGTTGATGAACGAAAGAAATATTAAATGCCTCTGCAGGTCGTGAAATTAAAATGGGATAATATAATACTTAATAAATGAAATTGTACAATCTATAAAATTATTTGTCAGATGGTAACTTGCAAGTCAATACCAAATTATGTTTATTAAAAATATAAACTACAAATGTCTAATACTATATTTACAACTCATAGTAAAGTATATAGATGATTGTTGATTTAGTAACTAACAAAATATTACTACATATACTCTATATCAGAGGTCACCAACTAATTTCTATAGGGGTCCGTTTTGAAACTTACCAAACATTCCGCGGTCCAAACAGTTTCAATGACTTTTACACACATTAATAAGTAGGTATATATATTTAATAGACTTGCATTTATAGTTTCTATATTTATATTATATACATTTAAAAGTTACTCCGTGGATAAAGGTCCATAAAAAAAGAGTTCGCGATCCATAGTTGGACAGCGGTCCACAGTTGGTGACCCCTGCTCTATATTATGTAGTATGTACCTACCTAATAAAAAAAAAAAAACAAAGAAGTCAAGGAATAAAATATTAAAAACATTATTTTTTTGAATTTTAAAATTTCAAATATTATATTTGTTTAGATCACTGAAATTTGTCCAACGTATTTGAGTGAGTCGTTTGGCATTAGTTCGCTAGCTCTGGTAGACGAGAAACATAATGCTCTAAATATTTTTTTGCACAGGTCTCCCAAGTTATTAACATATAAATATTCAAATTAGTTTTATTACCGTTAAATAAAACTCGAAGTCCTATATAGATAACGTTAATATAATACGATTGACGTTCTAAGTTTCATTTACAAACGACATCTAATGACAAAACATTAATAACTATGAATGTAGAAAATAATATAATTTGTACCGAAATTATATTAATATCTAATTCTGTAATAAAATTGCGTGGGTTGGAAATGTCATTTGAAATAATATTTTATTATCTCATTACTTATTTTAATGTTAATGTATAATAATACAAATTATTTATTAATAACTGTATGTTTTGAAGTTTCTGGTTAATGCTTTTGATTAAAAAATGCTCAAATGTACTTCCTAGAACATTTTTTGTGAATAATTAATTCGGCTATCGTCATCATCAATCAATTATCGATTATACAATGTTATATCTGTAAACAAATATATTGATGTACAAATTGAGTTGGCGAGCTTAAGAATAAAGGACTTGAAAGACATTTTCAATATTAACATTTTACCAAATCAAGCATGAATGATGAATAGAGTAAAACTGTAAATATTCAATAGAGTAACGACCGTCGACGTATAATACAAAATAGCTATGCAACCTACTCTATATACATACCTACCTATTGTATATAATCTATAGACTATATCAATTATACTGAGGTATCAATTAAATCGATCGATTTTCAAATAACAGTTGAATTGTAAACATTCGACTGTGACCACAATATAAATTCCTCTCGAAATGACGTTTTATAAAAAAAAAAATATACCACAATAATGTATTATATGCCGGTACGTGGTTCGGGTTGAGAACTTTTAGTTCTCACATAGGTACTGCACAGGATTTTAAATGAAAATAAAAATGTAGAAAGACAAAAATAGAAAGTACTATATTTAGTCTATCTGTATCACACAAAATAATGGTTTATATGAAGGATTGTATTGGTTATCTAATGAACCTGCCAAATAAAATACTTAAAGACCACACTTATTATTAATTATAACATCTTAAAATTATTTTACAAGATAATTTCATTTATACTTTATAGGATTGAGTTATAAAAATAATTTATATATTTATTTACCTTTACTTTTATACTTTTATTTTATAAAAAAAAATTCTTATTATATTCAGATTACCTATCCTGCATAATCTACCTATAACTTTTATATGGTAGAATACCTGTAACCTGTATGGTTACTAATCAAACATTCATTGTACTATAAATAGACTAACCTAACGCCCCTAATCTATCATATTATATGTGATAATCGAACTAATATTTCTACTCTAAAAAGTAAGACACTAAAAAGTGTCTTCAGGCTTTAAAAACACGAAAATCAAACATGAATGTGAAATAATGCTAAACTTTGGAGAAAAAAAAACTGATTAACGATTTTCAAAATATTTTGTTTTCAAGTTAAGTAATATATAATTATTTTCTATAAAATTTTCAAATCATCAAACCCAAAATTTCAGGTATTATTAAACATTTTTGAGAAAAAAATTACATTTTTGGATAAATTTCAAAGCTTTATATTTAGTCAAAAAATTAACCTATCCGTGCCAAAATTATATTAAGTATTAATTATGTAAACTGTCTTTGATAACACTAAAAAAAAATTATTTTAACTGGTTTTTTACAAAACTCACCAATATATTATTATCAATTTTACTACTCAACTAACTAACGTAATATAACCTTACTCGGTACTCCATCGATTACTAGCCAAGTTGGTCAAACTTGTTTTATTTAAGATCTACTATGAATATAAATGTCATTTTAAGATCAACTTCCATAAAAATATTTAATTTTGAGTACATATAATTTAGTACTTATATAATTATAAACAAATTCAAACATTGGAAGATTATCTTTGACATTTCCCATGATCAACTATTTGGACATCTCAACTGTATAATCAATATTATAATTTTGTTTAAAACCACTCTAAACCCTCCCATTATGTTTTATCCTGTCAAAAACAAAGACTATCTAATCTAACTAATCTATCTATCTAATTTAATCATGTATTTGTATTCTGTACACATGGCCAAGCTCAAGGTTATTATGATGGATTACATACTGTTTTAACCTTGAGCTAAAAGTTAATGACAAAAAACTAACTAACTAACTTACAAATCCTAATCTTGTTGAAATTTATAATCTTGAGTATTTGATACTTATTAAGTGAACTAATACACGATATCATATTCAGTTCAGTTGTTGTTTAATTTTAGTTTAGTCTAATAATTTATTCAATATTCACTGGCTCAACATGGATTCAATATCAAACCCAAAAGACAAATTGGTAAAATGCTAAGTATTTATACAATTCTGAAAATTATGAACTTTAAAATAATTTATAATATATTTATATATATATATATATATATACATATATTAATATAATGTAAACACAATTACATCTAAAAATAAATATTTTTCGCAACTCTTACATTTTCTTTTATATATCAATTTCGAATTCAATTTTTTTTTTGTAACTCCACACTCAATTTATTAAGACTAAATTATTATGAAATCTATCTTACCTTCTGGTTTAGTTCAAATTTTACCAAACTATTAGTTGATGTAATAATAATGCAATTAAAACTTTTTTTTCAGAAATATCCTAAGATTGTATGGTTAATAGTATTTAGTGAGTTGTGTGAGCGATTTTGTTATTACGGATTAAGAAGTATGATAACTACTATTTCATATTTATCTAAATACTCTATTATAATAATCATTAATAATAGTTATTTTAAGGAGAATTTATTTTTAGCTGTTCTAGTGTTATACTTAACAACCATTTTAAAGTTTAATGGTGATGAATCAACAATAATATTTCACAGCTTTGTATTTTTTGCATACTCTATGCCATTGGCTGGTGCAATATTGGCAGACTCATACTGTGGAAAATTTAAGTAACGTATAATTTTAATATGCAGCTCCGACATCGATACAATTGATACAATTGTCCGGGTAATCGAATGTATATTTTATAACATAAAATTTTTAAAAAAAAATTTAGAACAATATTACGACTATCGGTAGTATACGCACTTGGAAGTTTAATCCTCACTAGTTCTTCGATGTCAGATATGATGATCAGCTTGAACACTCAAAAGTTAATAGAAACGTTAACATTGTCTTATGAAAGTAGGATTCATCAAAATATTAAGGTTATTTTCAATTGTTGTTAGATTAGTCGCTGTTGTTGGATTGTTATTAATATCAATCGGTACAGGTGGCATAAAACCATCCGTTTACCTATTTGGCGGCGATCAATTTCAGCTGCCTCATCAAAAAAAACAGTTAGAACACTACACCACAAAATTCATGATCGCCATCAATTTGGGTGCGTTAGTCTCGACATTTTTGATTCCAGAACTCAGAGAGAATGTTCATTGTTTTGGCAAAGACACGTGTTATCCTCTAGCATTCGGAGTACCTGCTGTAACCATACTGATATCTATAGGTAATGAGTAATTAACTAATTAACTAATTCGATTTACAGTTTTTAATTACAAAAACAAAAATAAATACCATTACAAATACAAATTTTATTCTATCTTGTCATCCTGTATTACCACTTCCAATGTTTACAGTTGTAATTTTTTCCGGAAGAAATAAATACGTAAATAAGAAACCAGAGAATAACGTAATCTCCAGAACTTTTGGTTGTATTTTTGTAAGTTATTTAAATTCAAATTTAATAAATTTAATAATATTTTTAACTCAATTTTAAAGTATGCACTGCGTAAAAAGCTAACCTCGTCCAATCCGGAGAAAATCCACTGGCTCGACAACGCCAAAGAAGTATATACTGAAACCGAGATTTCGAACACAAAGAAAGCTCTGGACGTGATTATTGTATTTACTGCATACCCTATTTTCTGGGCGCTATATGAACAACAGGTATAATTGTTTATTTATACGTATTATATAATAATAAACACTATCGATCAATTTGGTACAACTATTTTTAATCCCTCGACAGCTTGACAGGTGATTGTGTCAGCTACAAATAACAGTGATGCTGAAATGATAATAATCTTCAAATCATTTAACAGGGTTCCCGGTGGACGTTGCAAGCCACACTGATGGATGGTCGTTTAGATTTTTTAAATTGGACAATCAAACCCGACCAGATGCAAACGCTAGTTCCGTTCTTCGGATTAATATTCCTTGTGTTATTTGATGTCGTCGTATATCCATTATTGAGGATGGTTGGCATACGGGCACCGTTACAAATACTCACGTTAAGCGGTCTCTTGTCGTGTTTAGCGTTTATTTTCGCAGCTCTTTTACAGTTTAATATTTTTGTTCGTTTGCTTTTAGAATTAAAACTTCTTTAGTTGTAATCGTTAATCTACTTTAATTCGACCATTAAAGGGAAATACCACCGTGATACCGACCGGAGAAGGACATCTTCACATTTACAACGCGTTTGATTGCAACGTTTTCGTACGTTCGTCTTCATTATCCGTGGATCGTATAGGCCCGCTTGAAATGATTAATATCAACCATACAGCAGTATCTGGAAAAGATAACACCGTCGGTATCACATTACTCTTCGACACTACGTGCACCTTTGTACCAGGAAAATTCGAATTGGATTCTAACCTGACTTTCGTCGAAGGTAAAGTAAGTGCCCATTATTGAAGCCTACCTATCTAATTATATACAACTACGACTGAGGAGATCAAATTTACCGTAAGATTGTCTAAATGTTATCTATAAACTGTTATTGTAACTTTATAAAAAGTTCAACAGTTTAATATTTATATTTTTCGTTTGTCTTATGTAAAATACTCATAAAGCAGATTTATACTTATATCTTTTTCCGATAATTAATTTACGTAATGAGATGTGTATGAATTTTTGTATGGAAGTATGGCTTATCCCTCTAAACAACAATAAAAAATAATATACATTTTGTCTCGTATTTATCTGTCAGTAATTTTAATAATAAATTTAAAATGGGTATATTTTAACAATATCTTTATCATAGATCTTAAAATATCTTGATCATATGTTTTTAGTATACGTGTACCGTTAATACAACTACATTTCGTATAATGAAAAAAAAGTATATTTGCTGAGTAAATTTCCTGGAACGCTTATGGAAGTACAATGGTAGAACCAAAAAAAATATAATTTTATCTGTGATCCTATTTTTAAACCATTAAGGAGGTATTGTTAAACAAGTGTTAAAATCGAAGTCATACATTAATTTTATGGCGATTACGTACAAAAATAGCCAATATACTATAGTTTTAATATAAAATCATAAATTCAGTACAATTTTTCATTAAATTATCAATATTTGTACCTTACTTTAGGATAACCCTCGGTATTTGATAAATATACTCCACGGGGCGTAAAATAAAAAATGTTGAGAACCACTGATATATAAGATTATATAATAATAAATAAATAAAACACCATGAAAAAATCCATATTCCAATATCACAAATTAATTGAGAGGATTTTTCAGTGAAATTATGTATATGCTCATTTTAAATATAGGTACATTAAATAAAAACTAATAATTAGTTTGTTACTCTAACTGCTCTCAAAAATAAATTAGAATATTTGAAATTATTTGAAGTTAAGAAAAATAATATAAAAAAAATTACTTAAGTGTTCAACAAACAACCCAATCTACTAAGTAAAGTTTATATTCAAATTCAACAGAAATAAATATTAGTTAATACAAATAATAAAAAGTATTAATTTTAGACGGTTTCGTATTACTTAACCCGTTCGAATTCAAGCACGATCACACTAAACCGTATCGGAAATCACGATAATTTAATTAAAGACAAATATGGATATCCTAATTTGAGGTATTTCTTATAGTTTTCATAATAATAATTAGAATTTCAATAAAAATTTTAATTTAAAAAAAAAAAAAAACATTTTTTACATTTTTAGAATTTTTACGGATTACACATTTGATGTTGATGATAATATTACATTAAACAGTGCAAATGAAGATTCGTCAAGATATTACTCTATTTCTTTATTTAGAGGAAAAAATTTTATTCCTGTGAGGAGAGGAAAGTGAGTTTTTACATTTATATTATTTATTGTTTGATAACATATTTATTTAATTATGGCATAATGAATTATGATCATTAAAAATAGATACACTGTATTTTACAATGGACAATTATTGGTCAGATCATTGGATTTAATACCAGCTACATTCTATACACTTACCATACAACGAAATGGTGATATAGTGGTAAAATAATGAAAATAAATTATAATTAATATTTTTTAAATGCCAGACAATAATTTGACCACTTAATTAAACAAATATTAATTTTTGATAATAATCTGTGTACCTATCTACTTGGTATTTTATTTACTTTATTTAACTCATTTTTCGAATTTCTCAAAAGTTTTCCCTTAGGAGAAGAAAACTAGCAAAAATGACGGAAAACGACAAAATTGCAGTTGCCATTAATTTGATTTTTAAAAATTTAAGATAACTAATGCAGTTTTAACATAGGGATTTGTAAATGTTTTTGATTATTCTCATAAGTAGTTTACATACCTAAAAATTTTGATAAAATTTTGTAATGGATTAACAGTATAATATATTTTATATCTGACTGAATTTTCTTCAGTCTTATTTCAGAATCGATCTTTGTGCTTTTTCTCGTATATTATGTTACACTACCTATAAAAAATATCAGCATTTCATAAATTTAATATTACGTTTTCTGCATTTATTATTATTTGCATAGTAAAAATTATAAAACATTAATAGCGTCCAAAGTATTTAATAACTGATAGACGAGAATATGTTTAGTGTTTATTTAATTTTTTGCATTATTTTTATTTTTAATAATTATATAATATGATCACTAAATCAACATTATCGTCTTATATTATTATGTTTATGTGATAGATATTTTAAAATTTAGATATTACCCTACCCAACTGATATTATACTAATATAGTATTTAAGTATTATACATATTTTAATATTAAAATTATAATATATAATTTAAAGAAGCGGGAAAGTTCATTCTGAATGTTCCTCCTTCATCTGTTTGGTATTCGAAGAAATTAATGGTTTTGTTATTATAATTATAATTTGAATGATAATGATTAAATAAGATTTATACACCTAGCTATAAGATTATATAAGAATAATAAATTGAAGAAAATAAGAATATCGAAACGGCAACCCTTTAATGAGCTTTATTTACGATGAAAATGAAATAAGGGCGGGGGGGCTTCACCTAGGCCAATGAAATATTTCCAACGCATATTCCTCTCCTTGAAAAAATCCTAAATACACCACTTGTTACGGTGGTTTAATTAGGAATGCTTTTTTATGTTTCCTTTGCTAATTAAAACACACGTATCTTTTTATGCAATACTTTATTTACTTCTGAAAAACAAATTATGTTACAAAAGTTTTCGCACCGACGGACGAGGCTAAAGTTAGCGGTCTCGCCGGTGCACGTAACCCAGAGTTCGCGGGCCTAAATAGGTCGCTCTAATTTACAAATCAGGTTTCACGGGTTTACAATATATATAATTACAAATTATACGATTCGCGTGGCAATCTCACGGATCCGAATCACTTAAGTAAGTATTGGCGGTCTCCGTGAGATTACTGAGGCAACGAGTCTAAGTAGGTCGTTGGTTAGTCCTAAAAAGGACTGTTTTACGCGATGAGTTCACATCGGTGGAATGTCAAATGTTGTTCGTCTTCTTAATTACAAAATCTGCTCGTCTTCGTTCTCGCGACTACTGGCTTCTTCCGTCAGTTCGATAGTCTTCCCGTTAGACAACTGTGTCGATATCCGTACTGGTGGTGTTTGAGAAGGATCTGAAGTCGTTCTGAAAAGAACGGTTTTAAAATGGAGTGTATGGTTCGTCTCGTCGGCGGTAATACGTCTTCCTCGGTAACAATTTCCTCCGTGAGTTGGTTATAATTGTCAGCTGTATGTCGTTGTGGTGGTTCCGGTGTCTAGTTCAGGTTAACAGCAAAATCTTGGGTGTGATCTTGATGTTGACTGAACTGTGGTGATGACTGGAATGATTAATTTATTTAATCGCTGCCGTTTTATACGTTTTATCCTGTGTTATGCACGGCTGTGATTGGTCGTCCAATCACATGCCGATATCTAGTCAACAACGCGCACGCTCCTACGTCTCATTACCGTACCGACTAGTAAAATCTATTTTTGTATCTATGAAAAGAGCTATGTTATTGCTCCGTTACACACTGATACTGTGGTCACATAATTATAGGCTTTTCAATATCAACATTTTTATTTTTATAATATATAAAAATAGAACATAATTTAATTTATATAGGATATAAAATTATTCTCTATGGACAAAGGCAACTATATTCATATGTTGTGGCAGCTTCCACAGTATATTTGTATGATTATGGCTGATGTAATTTTCATAGTCAAGACAACTGAATTTGCATGTTATGAGGTAGCTATATAATATACATAGAATGGATGATAATTACCTTTATTATCTATGATAATATACATATATATATATATGTATATATAAATAATTTATTATTTTTGTTTTATATTGAAAGTTCAAATTCAATAAATTTAATAATATTAAAATTTATGATATTTTAATGTCATAATTTAAAATAAGACTTTATTCTAATAACTTTTATTTAGTATTATAATTTATCTGAAGTTTATTACCAAAAATAATGGAAGTATTGTGGGATTCTGTCTCCAAAAAACGAATTTAAGTAGGTAATCAAAATTAAGTGGTTCACTAAATTATTTTCAACACAATTTATTCAAAATATTGATTATTTTTAGTTTAAACTTATATACTAAAAATAAATATTGGTCATCAAGATAATTTAATTTGATATAATACATTCATTAGACATACATAGTTATAAGAGTTTATTTATAATTAAATAATTTTTAAATTTTTATAAAGTGCGATCAGTGACAATCCAAAACTTGGTTGAGGATAATACATAAAACATAAACCAGATTACCAGACTAGGTGTTTACTATGTCCTTTTATGTTTAAAACATAAAAACAAATATGATAACTTTCATCAAATAATATTTATTTTATAAAATAATATAATTATATTTATTATTGTTCATAATAAAAAAATTGTTTTTTTTTCACATAAAACAATCAAAAACTCCAGATCCTCTCCCCCAAATAAAATTTAAATTTTTTTACAATAAATTAATTATTACTTTTAATATATTATTTGATATATCTATATTTAAAATTGTTTGTCAATCATATAATAATCTCATATTATAATTTCAGGCTCCACAAAACATAAAATCATTTATAATAGCAATTAGTCTTCTGACCACAGCTGTGGGAAATTTATTGATTGTCCTCATATCAACATTATCAATTCAAAATCAAGTAAAAATTAATTTTACCTATTTAATTTATGTTCATATTATTATTTACTTAATACCGTTTTTTATGTATATTATACAGGCCTATGAATATCTATTTTATTGTGGTTTTATGTTTGCTGACACTTTGTTACTAGTCTATTTCAGTTTTATTTATCAGAAGAATTCTTCCTACTGATACATTTTATCTCATTTCTTAATAGGTTCACAAAAACATTTAAGAAGAAAATAGTACTTATAATGTTAAAAACATTTTTAATAAAACCAATTATAAAGAAATATTTTTTTATTTATCTTTGAGATTAATTAAGAAAAAAAACGTGTGCTCTACTGTAATTAAAATTACTAATATTTTATAACTTTACTGTGCACTATTTAATATAAATAATAATCGATAAATGAGTATTTTAGTTAAATAGATAATATGTGATAATTGATTTTTATTTTTTTCTTCCTCACATTTCTATCCCAATAATTTTCGTTTGCAACTATAACTTACTCGTTATACTAAATATATATATATATATATATATATTTAGAGCTGTTCTTGTGCGGAAATAATGATTTAAAAAATATAAAAAACATAATATTATCAAAATGAAGAGTAGTCTCATCTGAGCCTCATATACATGTTTATGATCATTTCTCAAGAACAAAAGTGTTGAATTGGAGGAAGCTGGTAAATCACCTTTTATTATACCCAATAAATCTGATAGTGATTTAGTCACAGGATCTGATGAATGTTGTATGTACAATAAAACAATAAAACTAAAATCGAATTCTGCGTTATGAAAATATATAAAATAATAAAACAAATAATTTTGTCCGGCTAAAATCATATTTTCAATTATTAAAATAGGTCTTTTTATATAAAATTAAAACTGGGTATTTCTTTCATTAGTATTTGAACATTATAATTTTAAATAACACCTATATTACAAATAATGCAAATCTAAAATACAAGTATAATTAGAATAATATTAGTAGGTGATATTAAATATGTTAATAAATATAGATTGTCTTTTCTATTACCTAAATCTTTCATCATACGATGATTTCAAAAATATGTAAGGAAATAGACTTAATAGAAAAAAAAAATACTTTTCTAAAAATAGTGTGCATTTTGTCACTAAACTAGGGCTTTTTAGAATCATCTTAATCACTTAATACGCTAATAACATTGTTCTTAACTAGGATTTCCATCTAAATTAAATTTAAAATTTAAAATTATTAAATAATCAAATCAAATTAAAAAGCTATACTATCTAAAAATTGTACGAGGCTTTAGAACTGAGAAATCAGGTTTTATATAAAGATGTTAATATTAATAACTTATATTTTGGAATTCTTAAAATATAAATCTTCATTTATTCTGTATGGCCAATTCATGAGCTGTGCAAAATATAATGTAAACATGACCCATTACACGATATAGACTGTTTGATGTCCATTACAAGAATTATGCAAAAAAATACCCGATCCATGAATTGGACAATTTCAAAGCGTATTATTCTATAATTGCATGTTAAATAATATTAATGTATAAACGTACTCTAATAAAAATCACACAGTATCAACTATTTGATAGGTAGTAGACAATAGGTAGTAGTACCTATCTAGAAATATGCTAACCTGATAATAGTGATAACCTGCTAGTACGCAATTGACTTCGAAGGTTTGCATAAGCCGTTAATTCCGTTAATCGATCTATTATAGATGTTCACGTGAATTCACGTGAAGATAAGATAAGATATAAGACGTTAAGATATATGAATTTGCATACCGGAAATTATTTATAAGATTATAAGTTATTTTAACCACTATATAGCATATAAAAGAAACACGACTCTTGATGTTTTTTGTATTATAAAATCATGTTAATATAATATAGGTAATAAGCATGGTGAAGAATATTAACAAATTACTGTTAAATATACGTAAATAATAAAATAATAATCTCTGAATATAATACATATTCGATATTCTGGTTTATTGTACCTTTTATTCTCCTGTAACTTACCCAACACCAGAATGACACCGGTTGAAAAGAAATTGGCAAGTATTCCTCAAATATATTATAATATTTTTGTTTTTTATAAAAATAATCTGAATTAGTCATTGTAATCACGAACACGATTTCATTATATTTTAATAATATTTTATATGTAATATATTAAAATATAAATTAACAAACTGCAGATAACAAATATATAAATCGTGCAATAACGAACGATTTATTCACTCTCACAACTTCAAATATTAAAATAAAAATGTAATACTTTCGGTAATTGGAGTCTACAAACAATTTAATATAATAAATTTAACTTTGAAAATCTTTGTATTTTTTGTTTCCAAATTAGCCATAACTATAGGCACAAAATGTGTTTAAGCTATTTATTATTATTTATGTTAAGTTATAAGAGTGATTTTTATAGATTTTTTTTGTCTGATTATTCGAATCCAATATAATTTATAAATAACAAAAACAATATTTCTATTTTATTAATTAGATTTCTCAAATCATATTAGTAATTAGTATTGCCATCATTAATATCAGACATAATTATAATTTAATATATTATACACGTAGTATGAATAACTGTTTTTTTTATACTAATAGAAATACAGATTCAAAGTTACGACGTTATTTGTTCCTTTGCTATTAAATTGCATTTTTTTTTAACATTTCAATTATTTTTTTTTACATTTAACTACAGATGTTCCCATTAATTTCTATAAAAGTATACTAAATCAACGAGTGCTATAATATACAAACACAATGGTTGAGGGGGTGTTATTAAGTAATAACAAATTAAATTACAAATATTTCATTTATATTTATTTTAAATATTTCCTACCTCCTATACCCACTTACATAAAAATTTCTTTGAATGACAATAATAATAGGCAATCGTAATATATACGTACGACTCATCAAAAACTATATATTAGTGTATAAAAATATAATGGTGTAGAATTCCATTAATTACAAATTACAATTACAAAACATCTAACAACCATAAATATTCCTTTTCGTTATGCGATTTGCACATTATTCTCACACATTAACACACATAATATTTTCTATTTAGATTAGATAAAATATGGATGGTAAAATAATATAATAATATGATAATATAAAAAAACTATATTATTTAATGATATCGTTTAAAATATAACGTTAAAATTGTATGACGTTCTGCTAATCTACTCTTAAAAAAAATATATTTTGATAGAAAAAAAACGAGTATTAAATACTTTTAATAAAAATATAATCTATTCAACTCTGAAGTGCACACTATAGAGTTCTAACTATTTATTTCACTATTCCTTTCCGTTCTATATACATACTGAATTTAAGTAAATCAAGTACAAATTTAATCTATCTAATACAAAAATTTATAAATTAAATATTAAAATATTACCATACAAACTAATTTAATTAACTTAACTATTATACTAACTGTTTCAATATCTCTATAAATTATTTGGATTATCAAATAACAATAATGTCAATTTTATATTTATGGAGTAGGTGAAATGTTTAAATAACTTTTTTTTAGTAAGTAATGATGGTTTTATTCGTTTTCTTGCCTTAATATCCATATGATTGACTAATATAAAAAGTAGAAAAACGTATTAAACAACTACAAAATATATATCATTCATCGTATTTAAGATATAAAGATAATCGACAAAAACATAAATTTATAATGTTTTAATAACTTTACGGTAACATAACATAAATTAAATATGAATAGATAGATTATTTATAGGTATCATCTTAAATTAGTTCAATATTTAATCTACATTATTGTAATATAAAAATATCAGTTATAATTAATTATTGAATAGTTATTGAATAGGATATAATTATATAACACATGGTTTTACGTTATAGAAATCTCCAAGAGCAGTGTGGTTTATTGTATGCCAAGAGCTTTGTGAAAGATTTAACTATTACGGACTTAGAAGTAAGACATTAATAAAAAAAATTCGCACTAGCTTAAAACTGCCTAATATTTTAATTAATTTATTTTGTAGCTTTGCCAAGTTTTTATATAACATTACGTAATAAAAATTTTTAAAGTTGTTTCGTGTAAACGAATCTTAACTTTTTTGCCTAAATATGAAGTATTATTAATACATTTATGCATTTCAGCTATTCTAGTGTTTTATTTAACATCGGTATTAAATTACTCAGACGATGATTCAACAAAGATCTACCATGGTTTTGTATTTTTATCATACTTTATGCCATTATTTGGTGCTATACTATCAGACTCTTATTGGGGAAAATTTAAGTATACCTACATGAAAAAAAAAAATTTTTAAACATTTAGGATAACAAATATATATTATTGTTATTATTATTATAGAACTATACTACGACTGTCAATAGTTTATGCAGTTGGAAATATTATCCTTACCGGATCTTCGATGGCCAGCAGTTTAGCACTAGATTACCAAAAGTAAAAACCTATTGATCATCAACTGAAATTTTATATTAAGTATTATACATTTATAATATGATATGATATTATAATTATTATTATATTTCTATAATTTAAATTTATGATAATCATTAATTATGTTTGTTGAAAATTTCTCATTTTTATTTTAGTATATCGATAAAAGAATG
Organism: Eriosoma lanigerum; assembly: GCA_013282895.1. Taxonomy (NCBI): domain Eukaryota; kingdom Metazoa; phylum Arthropoda; class Insecta; order Hemiptera; family Aphididae; genus Eriosoma; species Eriosoma lanigerum. The sequence goes on from CM023357.1 coordinate 68,200,634, forward strand.
TACATTTTCGTTCAATTTCGAGATGTTGTACCTATAATTTCCCTGGCGACTAATTTTCGATTTATAATAACAAACAAAATGTAATTCAAATATAGGTATGTATATTAGATTCTGATCTAAACGAGGAACGTTTTGTTTTTCAATGAAGATTTTTTATGTCTGAAGACACTTTTTCGGGAAGAAATAATAGTCCGATTATCTCAAAAATAGTTGGTTCTTTATTTAGCTCATTTTTCTAATTTCAGGAATAGAAAAATTAACATGGCGGAAAATCGGTAACATTACGGTCTCTGTTATTTAAAAAAATTGTATTTCCAGATAACTAATTGATTATTTACCGTAGGAACTTGAAAATTGTATTGAGTGTTCGCTTGGGTAAACTACATGCGTGATAAACTTTTGGAAGGAATTTGTTTATTTTCTGACTAAATATAGTGCATTTAACTTATTTTTCATGTCTGAAGACACTTTTTAGGCTAAAATTAATGGTCTGATTATCATGAATAGGGTATGTTTTCGGTAGAAAATTGCATCTAGTTGATACGTTATTTAGCTCATTTTTCAAATTTCTCTTAAAGAGAAGAAAAACAACCAAAAAATGGCGGAAAATTGTCAAAATCATATTATAGACGTAACTGATTTTAATCTTTAATGAAAACGAATGCAATTTTAAACATAAGGATTTGTAAAATATTTTGAGTATATTTATAGGTAGTTTATAAACTCGGTAAAATTTTTGAACGTATTATCAGTATAATATATTATAAATTGAGATTCCCTCAGAATCGTATTTTCGAATACGATATCATATTGCATTCAATTCTTAATTATAATAAATCACGAAGTTTTCTGAAGACCAAAGGGACGAAGAAGAAACGTCCAAAATCGAATTTTCCACTTTTTTGATATTTATATTATATTATAACTACAAAGACAAAATTATTAGTAACGCAGAGTCACAATGTGAGATAGCGTTTTCGTGGATTGCCAAATACATACTTCTGAGCAGCAACTAGTCTATAGTTTATCAAGTAAATTATAATGTACAATTCATATTGATAAATTTTTATTATCTCAATATAAATGCATTTATTATACACATGCTAATATTTTTCAATCAATTGTATCTGATCATAAATTGACATAAAGGATGACAGTAATTAAGGCATTACTTTATTATACGTAACTACAGTACGTGAATTATTTAAATGTTTTTTAATTATGCTCAGTTTTATAACGGTTCGAAAGTAAATTTATATATTATTAAAATATTTTAGATATAATAAGAGCTAAGTAAGAGATAATAAAGAAATACTCAGTTGTTACCGAGAAACAATACTATGCATTATAAGGTTAATGTATAATTATAATAATTACATACCAAAAAAAAATCAGTAACGTGTACAATTCAAAACTGTTAATACTTATTAATATTTTTATAGAAATTCAAAACATACTACTTTATAATGTTTTTCTAATAATAATAGATCCATTTCCATTATTGGTTTGGTCCTCATTGCAATAGGAACAGGCGGAATAAAACCATGTGCATATACGTTGGGTGGAGATCAATTCCAATTACCCGAGCAAAATGACGAACTTAATAAATTCTCTAAAAGATTCATAGTATCAGTTTACATTGGAGCGTTGATTTCTACATTTTTGACTCCCGAACTGAGAAAGAATATACAGTGCTTTGGCAGAAATTCGTGTTTTCCGCTCGCTTTCGGGGTATCATCTTCACTTATGATAATAGCAATAGGTAATATTAAAATAATCATCAAGAAATATTATGTTTAATAATTTATTATTGGCGTTTAATTTTTAATCAAACATAATACATCAATTTTTCAGTTATTTTTATTCTCGGCAGAAAATTGTATGTGAAAAAAAAACCAGAAAACCACGTCATATTTAAAACTTTTGGATGTATATTTGTAAGTATATAATATGTCTAAACGAAATTAAGAATATGGTTAAAAATTAAAATTGTAAATATATATTGTATATAATATATACTACTAACAACTTAGTTTTAATTATTTATCTTTTTAGTATGCTGCTTATAAAAAGCTATGGTCTCCTTTAATTTCCAAAAAAGGTCATTGGATTGAACATGCCAGTAATAAATATTCTGAAATTGAAGTTTCTGATACAAAATCAGCACTGGATGTTCTATACATATTTGCTACATATCCGGTATTTTGGGCACTCTATGAACAACAAGTAAATATCGTTCACAGCAGATACACAAATAAAAAAATTATAGCATTATGATAATTTTTCCAGGGTTCTCGGTGGACATTCCAAGCTTCGTTGATGAATGGTAAAATAAATGGCATCGATTGGGAAATTAAACCCGATCAGATGCAAACTATCCATCCATTCTTTGCTATATTTATGATTTTAAGTTCCAAATCTATCCTGTATCCGTTTCTGACGATATTCGGTATCCGAAGACCGTTGCATAAAATCATACTTGGCATGTTCATGGCAGCTGTAGCCTTTTTATTCTCTGCTATTCTACATTTTATGTTATTTGTAAGTTTGTTAGTATATTTTCATTTCCTACATATTTATTACACATTTTTTATATATCTAAGCTTACACCTGAATTTTATTAATAAAGGGCGAAAGCACTGTGATACCAACCAACAAAGGACAATTCACAGTTTATAATGGCTTTGATTGTAATGTCCATATTAATTCATCACAGATCAACAGTGACATTGGTCCATTGGACTCGCCCAATTTTATATATACACCAATGTCTAATGAAGATATCATAAATATCACGTTAAAATTTGATCATTCGTGTAGTTTATACAAGAATATTGACAAACTAGAAACTACTGTCACAGTTTCCAAAGGAAAGGTATAAATATGACGTATATACAGCGAGTGTTCCAGACCTATGAATAATTGCAATATCTCCGCAAAAACTTAATATTTTTGAAAGAGTTTTATTTAAATTGTTATTTAGACAATGGGATATAATATTACTTCTATCATTTTTTTTTTAGTTTTAAATGTCTAATAAAAAATACAAAAAACTTTTATGATAACCAGTTTCAATAGTATATTTTTATGAAAATTTTGATGTATAAAACCAGAACCTTGTTTAATTAAGAATTATTATAAATTAATGATACATAAATAACACTTTATCGATAATAATTTCTCAAGAAATATTTATAATTGATAATAATAAGTATATATTAATGATAATTTTCCGATGTAATAAATTAAACAATTTAAAAAATTGCGTCAGATATATAAAATTTCGAATAAATTTAAAAATTACGAGGTTAACATATCAAAATTTTAATAAAACTACACACTTTGAACTGTCTTTTTTCAAATTCCACATAAGTAAAAAAAAAATTTTAAAAATTTATTTATTAGTCGTTTAATTTTAAAGAAACCGGGCAGTCGTTTCTGGGCTTACCGTCGGTCTTCCAAGAGACGGGAAATTGTAAATAACATGGACAGAGTGTTAATTTCTACACAAGATAGTGACATGTCGTACAGTTTTCCGTTTTAAAATATTACTACGTATTTAAACTACCTATGTGATTACTCGAATAAAAAAAAAAAAAAAAAAGTCATGTCTGACACGGTCCGATCACATCTCGTGGCACACAGGTGCAAACGATGTATCCAACGCGGACTATTTTCTTGGTAAACCACCACCTAGGTGGCGCAACGGAGTCCACCGGTAACAGCGACTCGTCAATCGGATGGAAGAACAGCAGGTGGGGCGGCGAGCTGAACCGGTGCGCAATCGCTCGGACGAGCTCTGCCGCCGTCCATGGTAACGCATACGTAGTGCACGCAGAATACGTCAACCGAACATACCGATATACCATTCTGCCATCGATTGTCGTAATATCAACACTACAAGAGTGTTAATGATACGATTGTATCATTCGTTTATTTTTGTTTTTTTTTCTTCATCGTAAAGACGTAGTTTCTCGCGACCACCGCCGGCAAGATCCGGTCGATAACCGCGTTACGGTGATCGTGGACTCGACTCACATTGTGGTAACAAACCAACAGATGAACAAAAATTAAACGGAGAAAATTACTTGAAACAACAACGGTGTTTTTTTTTTTTTTTTTTATATAAATTGTGCTTTGTATTGTTCAACCTACCCATCATCGTCCGGCCACTTACATCCGGTGCCGTGATAAGTGTTACGGTGGTTTAGTTAGGGATGCTTTTTATGTTTCCTTTGCTAATTAAAACACGTATCTTTTTATGCAATACTTTATTTATTTCTAAAAAAACAAATTACGTTACAAAAGTTTTCGCACCGACGGACGAGGCTAAAATTAGCGGTCTCGCCGGTGCACGTAACCCAGAGTTCGCGGGCCTAAATAGGTCGCTCTAATTTACAGATCGGGTTTCAAATATATATATTTACAAATTAAACGATTACGCGGGGCAATCTCACGGATCCGAATAACTTAAGTAAGTATTGGCGGTCTCCGTGAGATTACTGAGGCAACGAGTCTAAGTAGGTCGTTGGTGAGTCCTAAAAAGGACTGTTTTACGCGATGAGTTCACACCGGTGGAATGTCAAATGTTGATCGTCTTCGTTCTCGCGACTAATGGCTTCTTCCGTCGGTTCGATAATCTTCCCGTTAGACAGACAACTGTGCCGATATCCGTACTGGTGTCTGTGGTGGATCTGACGTCGTTCTGAAAAGAACGGTTTATGGGCAAAGTGGAGTGTTCGTCTCCTAGGGATTGCGTTCTGAAAAGAACGGTTTTAGGGTAAGGTGGAGTGTTCGTCACCTAGGGAGAGCGTTCTGAAAAGAACGGTTTTAGAGTAAGGCGGAATTGTTCGTCACCCAGGGAGAGCGTTCTGAAAAGAACGGTTTTAATATGGGGTGTAAGGTTCGTCTCGTCGGCGATAACACGTCTTCCTCGATAACAATTTCTTCCGTGAGTTGGTTGGATTGTCAGCTGTACGTCGTTGTGGTGGTTCCGGTGTCTAGTTCAGGTTAACAGCAAAATCTTGGGTTTGATCTTGATGTTGACTGAACTGTGTTGATGACTGGAATGTTTAATTTATTTAATCGCTGCCGTTTTATACGTTTTATCCTGTGTTATGCACGGCTGTGATTGGTCGTCCAATCACATGCCGGTATCTATTCAACGACGCGCACGCTCCTACGTCTCATTACCGTACCGACTAGTAAAATCTATTTTTGTATTTATGAAAGGATCTATGTTATTGCTCCGTTACATAAGTCCCTACGTTCAAAATCGCAATATTTTTCATAAAATGCTTAAAATCAAATTCGTCAAAATTACAGTTACCGTGAATTTCGCAGTTTTTCATATTCAAAGGAAAAACTTTGGAAAATCAAGTAAAGTATAGATTAAATAAATTCTCTACAAAAATCATATTCTGTTTCTGGTAATCGGATCATTTCTACTAAAAAAAGTGCCTTCATACAAATTAAAAAATAATCGTAAAACTAATACTAAAATAATAGAAATATTATTATAGCCCAGCATTTAAAAAAAAACAGCATTCAAAAATTTGAATTTATCTTGGAGTTATTGCAATTAGTAAATACTCGTAGATCTGGAATATTCTGTATATATGACTGATATATACAATTCTGTATATATTTTATCTACTTGATTTTAAACAATATAGAAATTAAATCATGATTATTAAATATAAATAATACTGTATAATTGACATTTGCGAGTATTAATAAATAATTAAATTTATTATTTTATTTTATCAATGTTACGATACTTGATACTAAAATAAGTAATTAAATAAATTATTGGTTATTTATCTTTAGTCAATTTCGTATTTTCTAACACCAACTGTGAACCAAGGAGCTATTTTACGGCGCGTACATCATTACGATGACTTTACAAAGGCTAAAAACGGGTACCCCAGTTTAAGGTAAATGTATAAGGAAAATAGTTACCTAATAAAATCTAATAGACCTAATAAAACCTCGAGTCTCAAATCTCAATATTTAATGTTTTTGCAGAATTCTTATTAGTGATGATATTAAAAACAATGAATCCTTTGTCCTCGATGTTGCAGGGAAAATAGCTTTAAAACAGTACAACATGTTTTCATTTGCAGATGGAAATTTCAAACAAGTAGCATTTGGAAAGTAAGAATTAATTTTATCACAATAAACCTTTCATTGTGTATAAATAATAATAATTATTAATTATTAATAGTATTTCCTAAAAATTAAATATTTATTTTAGCTATAAATTATCTCACAATGGAGAAGTGATTTCCTCAACTATAAATATTTTGCCTACGACAATTTATACACTTATGATACGTAAGAATGGCCTTAAAATGGTAAACTCATTTAACATAATAATCCTAAAAACAAAGATAACAATAGAACTATATTTATATTTATAGGAATCTAAGTTATACGCTACAGATAAGGGTAATTATTTGCATATTTTATGGCAGACACCGCAATACTTTTGTATAATTATTGCCGATGTACTTTTTATTGCTTCAACCCTTGAATTTTCATTTACTGAAGTAAGTCAAATATCTCAAAAAGTAATTTTAATTTTATGCTACCTTCGGCTCTCCAAATAGTAAAGTGTTTGTGTAAACAAATTATTTGTTTTCTAATATTAATTATAATTTATATTATTATACCAATATGACCATATGGGGTAGGGCTACTATTCGTCCCGATTTAGCAGGGACAAAACCACTATCAAGCAAGCTATCATGTAATTCAATAATTCCCGGCCGGGACAAAAAATAATATAATTTTCATACATTTTCCTGTTATAAAATGATAGGACGTAATATAGCGGTTATTCGGTACAATATCTTCAGAACAAAAGATAGCAATAAAAATAGTGAAAAATAGGTAATAGGTACAACAAAGCTGTTTGAAAGGGTTCCTAAAAATGTCCCGATTTTTAATCTCAAATTAATGGGGACATATTATAAAAAATAATCTTAATAATAATAATAATCTTATTCCGTGTCCATAATCAAATATCTCAAAAATTTTTTTAATTTTATTCTCCCTTTAGCTCTCCGTTTATTAAAGGGTTTGTATAAATAAAACATTTGTTTTAATATTTAGTATAATTTATAATTTCATATTATACCTATATGACCATAATATGGTAACATATAAAAAAAAATGTCCATTTCCGTGTGTACGATTCATTTAATCTTGAATAATCTATCTTATATGAAATTTATTTCTAGGCTCCAACCAGAATAAAGTCCTTCATAGCGGCATGTTATGCATTGACTCAATCGATTGGAAATTTAATAATCGTCATTACATCGACGTTATCTTTTCACAAACAAGTAAGAATCGAATTTTCTCTCGGTTTTGTTTTCAACTGTTTAACGTGTGATTTTATTATTATACATACTAGATGCACGAGTATCTATTTTACTCTGGTCTCATGTTGGTAGATATGTTATTATTAATTTATATGAGTTATAACTACAAGTACAAAATCTTTGAGCAGCGGATAAATGACCACAACGATGACAATAATGATGCTCAAGATCGAAATGAAAACTAAATTCTACTTGACGTGAATATACAAAATACTGGTACTGAAATATTAAAAATACGACCTGATATACTTACCTAATATTGTAGAATAAAATCCCCCAGATTAAATGTGTTAACGCAAATTAAAATGTTGATTACTAAAATATATTTTATACAAATATTGAAATATTTTTTGTAATATAGCTATAATATATTGTAAAGATAATGTATATTTTAATAGTTCATTAATATTTATTATTTTTCAGTAGATACACTAAATCATAGTTACCTAATAAAAAATAAACAGCGCCAATGGGCACTGAATATACAAACTATAATACCATTAACAAAATAAGTACTTATTATAATTGTAGGTAGAATATCAACACAGTCATTGTTTTTAATATTAAGTATAATATATATGTGTATTTATATAAATCTATTGCCATAAATAGGTTACCTAATATATAAACTATATATTTATAACTGTACAATAGTGGTCTTTTACAAATTATTGTTTTCACTTATAAATAAAACCTATTAATTTAATTTTAAATTTTTTCTTATGTTTTAATAAATAAAAATAATATTTGAAGAGAAGCTAAGACAAATCCATACAAATATCATAAATATATTATTTAATATAGGTATATAACTTGTTAGTTTTATGTTTCAACTCATAAGTCATAACTAACATTTTTTTTTTTTTTTAAATGTTTAAAATAAAAAAAATAAAAATCTTTTTCTGCATTTATGTACATTTAACAGGTTTGCACCCATAAACTACAAGCATAATAAATATATTTGCAAAATAATACAACCGTATATAAAGTACTATATATATTCTTTAAATCTTTAAATTCTTATTATTATTATTTGCTTTTTGAATTTGTCCTTATTTAAAATTTAATTATGACGTATATTCTATTATTCTATCTATCTTGTATTTTATTAAAATTATATTTTAGTTGTATATATTATATACCTATAAAATAAGAATATTAAAATGTAATTTCGAAAGAAGGAATAGATAAGCAATAGAGTTGAAAAGAAGTTTCAGAAAAAAATTATTATTTCTCAATATTTTTAGCTAAACTGACTAAAGAGAATAAAAACTACCAAAATATGGCGAAAAATCGTCAAAATTACGGTTTCGTTATTTTTATTTTTTTTTCCTGATTAAACTAATTGAGTTTTGAATACAGGGATTTGAAATATTTTTTGAGTATTTTCATTAGTAGTTTTCATACGTAATAAAATATGAAGATAACCATTTTAAATTGTATACGAGTATATGAGCATTTTGATGTGCTGATCTCTTAATTTAATCGAGATTTCGATTTTTAGGAATCTTTTTTAATTGTTGGAAAATTATATTTATGACGTCAATACTATAGTGTATATATTTTATATATTCTGTGATTATATCGTGGAATGCAAAATTAATTTTATCAATATAGTAAGTGATAGAGTTTGTAGATTCGTAATACATTTTTGACGAAAATTGATAATCACAAATCAATTATGATAACTATCTTAATTTTTAGTGATAACTAAGAAACTTTACAAGACTACAACCTTATATAATATATACATATGTACATACGTTTGTATGTTTGTTCGTATTATCTAAGACTACAACAATAACTGTTTGCATTTCAAACTGTGGTAACCACTGTGAGCGTTCATGATAATATTGATAAACATTTTACGTGCCATGATATTAAAATATTAAATTATTAAATATAAAGATGTCAGAAATAATATAATTTCTCTAATAAATATAAAAAATGCCTAAAAATCGACATCTTGATTAATAGATTCACACGTCAAAATCTTCATATAAATATACTCTTTAAAATGGCTATCTTCAAATTTTACATTATTTAAAAAATAAAGAGTATATTTTTTTTATTTTTTTTTATGAGACGTCTCTTTTAAATTAAGTAATAAAAGTAATATTATAGTCTGTTGCCTAAATAATAATTTGAAATAAACTGCATTCAAAAATTTTAAATTTTTGCGGAGATATTGCAATTAGTAAACTAGACACACTGTATTTGTTAGATTTTTTTTGTAATTACACAAGGGAATTCCATTCATGAGAGTCTATTGTATATAAAACCTGATAATGAGGTCCATGTCCCCAGAACCGCCTATGTAATTTATTTTTATCAAACCCAGGGCTTTCGATTGTGCTCGGTTTGTGCTGGTTTGCGTTATTTGTCCCGCTGTTTGTGCTATGTCTCTTCCAAAGTTATCCCTGATTTTCAATGGGAACGCTGGGGACATACCAGCAAATATGACTACTAAACCCGGGGCTTTCGATTGTGCTAGGTTTGTGCTGATTTGTGCCGTTGGTCCTGCCGTTTATGCTGTGTCCCTTCCTAAGTTATCCCGTTTACCATTGGGCGTTGCTGAGGACATGCTAAAAATAAAATTCGAATTGTGATAACCTACTTTTTTGTTGATCTCTTGTTAACATTACTTATTACCCATTTAGAAATTATTGTTTGTTACTAATAATTGATATTAAATTATTTTATATTCGTTAAATAAAAAAAAAAATATTTAAATTGACACAAAAATTATTATTATTATTTATCTATGTTAAATTTGTCTTTTGGTATTTGATATTATTTAAAATTATTAACCAAATATAAAGAAATTGTGATTACCAAATTAGAATGTTATATTATTGATCTCTTGTAAATATAAATGTAAATAGAAGCCAGACATTTTTAGATACCAATATACGGTTGATTTGGTAATTTTTTTATTTAGTTTATTTAAAATATGTAAAATGTATACACTGTACACTGTACACATATTATTATTATTATTATTATTATTAATGCTATGCTACAGCATAATTTCACTAAAGTATTACAAAAAAAAAAAAAAACTACATAATTATTAATTTTATTTTCATCAGAAACAGAATGATGTTTAAATTGACACAATAATAATTATTATATTTTGTCATATATAGATATTATGTGTATAAACGTAGGTCAGGCTGGGTTACATATTAAATAAACGAAGTTTAAAAAATTGTAATTACCAAACTTTATTGTTGATAATATTTAGTAAAACAATTAATTAATACATTTTGAAATTAATTTTAATTTTTATATTTATATTCGCTAATTATACGAAAATACTAATCAAATACTATGTAAAACTATTGTAAGTTTATTAATCACGTATAGTTTACTTATCGTATAATTTTTATGAACTATAATAAGTAAAATGAAATAATTACAAATTATATTATTATGTAGGTGGGTAATAGGAGATAGGAAATAAACTAAAAAAAAAAGTAGGAAGGCCGATTGTGGACGTTCCTCCTTTGTCCCTTCGGAGAAATTAATGGTTTATTATAATTATTAAAATTTGAATGCAATAATATTGCATTAGAAAATACGATTCTGAGCGAATCTCAATATATTATACTGATAATTCATTCCAAAATTTACCACGCATGTAAATTACATATGTAAATATGCAAAATAAATTTCAAATCCCTACGAACAATATTCAAGGAGTTATCATTTCATGATAAAAATTATTAGTAACGATTATCAAAATATTTTGTAAATAGATTAAATAGTATAAAGTAGGCTTCTATAAAAAATTCATACCATTAAATCAAAAGTTGCAGGTAATATTAAATATTTTTGGAAATAATTCAAAGCTCTATATTTAGCCAAAAAGCAAACCAATCCTTTTCAAAATTTTACTAAACGTAAATATTGTCTATATTGATACTCAAAAATATTTTCAAGTTCCTACGATCAAAACTCAATTAATAATCAAAAAATTAAAATAACGGAAACCGTAATTTTACCAATTCTCCACTTTTCAAAGAAAAACTTTTGAGAAACTCTAACAGGTACTAAACTATCTAACTCTAATAGGTACCCTATTTGTGGTAATCGGACCATAGTATACTTTTATAGGAATTTTATAGGAAAAATCTCTAGTTACAGTAACTAATTATTAATTTAACTAATTTAACTAATTTAACTAATTAGTTATAATTTTTTTTGTTAAAGTTATATAATGATACCAAACACTATAAAATATATAATTATGAACTATGAAGGAAAAAAGGAAGAAATTTTCATCGCCAGAGTACAGTCGGATATTTTATTATTTCAGACACGAAATTAAAAATATTATAATAATATGTAAGTTTAAGTTAACATTATAGTTTTATATATATATATATATATGTACGGAGTGATTTATTAAGCCTGCTCATCCTCCTTTTTTGCTTTAATAATGCATATATTAGAGTTATTATTTTTTTTTTTTGACATTTTAATTTACTTCATACCCGTATTTTCCAATACTTAGATTTAAAATTTCCAAAATATCAATTATTAAAGATTAAAGTCAAGTGTGCATGCTTGATTAATATAGCCATTATCCTTAATTTATAAATTTAAATATCTAAGAAACTACTCGTTGGCGTTTTGAATTTTATAAATTAAAAGTTTTAGAAAAATTAACTGATTAATATTATATAGAAAAAAATATTATTCCAGCTAAAAACCAAACTTTATATTACAACAAAATAAACCTTAAGTGACATAAAAAATCTAAGTATTCAAAAATAAAGGTATTAAATAATTTAAAATGTCAACCAAAAAATATATACAAGGTTAAATAATAATGCAATTTTGAACGTAGGTACTTGAAATTTTTTTGAGTATACTCACAGATAGTTTACAAGCGTGGTAATCTTTCGTAACAGCTTATCAGTATTATATATTATATTATAATTTTTTATGAGTTTCTCTCAAAATCATATTTTCTAATATAATATTATTACATTCAAATCTTAATTATAATATATCACTAAATTCTCCGAGGACCGGAGGGACGAATGAGGAACATCCGTAATCAACCTTCCCGCTTTTTTTTTATTTAGTTAAATTAATGAAATCCAATAATCCAATAACATTATAGTATATGATAGATTGGCAGAATTAATGTTCATAGTAATATTAATTACACCTACCTACAGTAAAGAAATAAAATAAAAGGAGAGAGCAGTATATTTACTTTAAATTTTTAATACTTTAAAAATATTATTAAATATTATAATTAAAAATATATTATACTTAAATATCTTTTAATTTCAAGATATTAGTTATCTTAAGTCCAAGTGTTCAATAGCATAAAGTTTTTTAGATAGTATTGAACGATTAACTTTATCAAAAGCTTTTAAAAAATCTGTGTTAATAACGTCTATCTGACTACTACTTGAAACATAATTATAGACATAAAATTATTAAAGGTCAAAATATTTGTAATGGTAGAACGGTTAGTATAAAATTCATCTGATTATTAATAATTTCAGAATGTAGAATAGTTATGATTTTTATGGATACTAATTTTCCAGATATTTTAAGTATAATAGATATAAAAGTTATAAGTGTACAATTTAACTCAAAAAATTTATTTCCTCCTTTATAATATAAATTATAGAAATAAAAACTTTGTGACAAATAATCCCTCAGAGAGAAAGAATAATTTAAACGATAAAATAATGGTTAGGTTAATGCAAATTTACATTAAATAAAGAAAAACGCTAGGATAGAATCATAAATAGGGTTGGAAATTATATTTAAAAAAACTAGTTCATTAAAAAAATCTAAAACTATAGTGATTGTAGTGAATAACAAATAAAATAAAATAATATTTCAAGGTAAAACCAACTGTTCGTTTTTTTTTAAATCAAACGTTCATTTATTTTTTTCCTGTGGCCTAACCTATAATAGCACCTAGAGTGGTGTATACATTTATAATTCAGTATTTATTTGATTTAATCTAATACGCTCTTTAATCTGCATAAAGCCTATGCTACCACTTGTATCACGTTTAAAATTCCATTTAGCTTTAGGTACTATTTCGTAGCTACTTATATTTAAGTTATAATATGCAATTGATACGAAATTAGAAATAATCTATACAATTAAATCGTTTAAAATGTATCGTAGATTTTATAAAATATAGAAATATTTATATAATTTATGTAGGTACCTACACCAAAAAAAAAAAAAAAATTGTCAAAATCAAGTAACGTTTTTTTGATATAGACAAGTTGTTTTCAAACATATGATAGATTTATTGTAGCTATTTGTTTTTATTTTCAATAACTTCAATTATAATTTTTGAATGTATAATATCATTATAAAATTACAATTTGGCTATTTTTCTTTAATAGGTATACTTACATATTTTTCACCCCAGCTATGAAATTTCCCAAATGAGTATTTTTTGCTCAATTCATAAAGGTCATAAATGTGAAAGATTACTTATAAGAAATTATTGAACTCTATAAAAATATTCCAAGGCATTTATTATACGCTCACATAAAAAAAAATGTTAACGTTGTACAGAAAAATTATAAAAAAAAATAGTTCAATAATTGTTCTAAAACCTATTATGTGAAAGAATTAAATGTTACAGGACAAGTATATTAAGCAGATTATAATGTTTACCAGATGGAAATTATAAATATAATTTACATTATCAAGAATATTTAAGCCATTAATAGGATAACTGTGAAAGTAGTAGCATCAAAATATTACTCAATATATTATACCTATCTTAATTTCGAGACAACAAGTATTTTACAATTGTACAATGGCAAAATGTTTACTACAAAAATTATAAATAATTAGAATCATTATAGCTTGTATTAGTAAGTAGTAGACCACGTCATCCATAAATTCATTGGTCGGTTGAAAAAAATACCTAATGCAATACTTACAGATTCATTAATTATGAATGCATGATAGAACAACGAATTGTAAAAATTTATTATTAGACCCATGGGTCTAATACTTAAGTTGATAAACTATATTTATATAGGTATATTATATAATATACATAATGTATGTGTACTTTTTTCATACACTAATATTTTTTTTTTTTTTTAAATTTAATAATATTTTAATATGTAGAAAATATTGGTTTTTAATCTTATTATGTATTTAATATTATTTTGAAAAACTTTGGACCCCTAAAACAAAATTCTAGATCCACCACTACCTCTGCCACTCAGCATCTTAATAATTTAATAAGACTAGTAAGTACCAGCTTAAAACAAAATATTTTATAAATGCGTAAAACAAAATAGAAAATGATGAAAGTGCAAAATCAGTTACTCAATATGAAACAAGAGGAATTAAAAACAAACTTAATACTTAAGAAGTGGCTTTTTTATCAATATTTTGTGGTAAAATTTTACAAAGATTTATCGTAGTGATCAAAAAGTTACAATTTGTAAATATTTAAGTAGACATTGTAGTAGAGTTGTATAATTCATTAATATTTATGTAATTGATTTTCGCACAAATAAAACATTTGAATTCATAAAGTCATGTACAGTTAAAAAGTCAGAAATAGAATAATTTAAAGTTCATATTAAACATAAAAAAAAATAAAAAAATAAAGTTGATTAAGGATTAGATGAAGACATGATACTAATAGGTGATACTAAAAATCATTCGAATGAATGAATTCAAAATGAATTTTGTCATTTTAAATCAATTAACATCAGAACTTGAAAAAAGAAAATTGTCATTCGATAATTTACATTAAAACTATACATTTTTCTTTAAATTAACTAAAAAGTTAACAACTGAAGTGTCAAAATGAGCTAACATTGTTCAAAAAGAATATAAAACTGATTTATTAATAAATAAAAATATTTTTTATTTTATTTTTTGACTTCATGATAATTAATTGAAGTTTAATCGTAAAGACTTGAAAATTATTTTATATAAGCCTACTCATATAATACTCAATATAATTATAAAATAATTGGAAAATTAAAAGCCAATTTTATTTTTATTATTAATAATTATATATTTATAAAAAATATTATATTATTAATAATTATTATATTTTTATAATTTTTATAATTCCTTAAATATTAACATTTTACATTAATGTTTTATTTTTGTGTTTATAAAAATCTGAAAACACTTTTTTGGGTAGAAACAACTGTCCAATTAACACAACTATGGTATAATTTCGATAGAAAATTGCTTCTAGTTGGTACTTTCTTTAGCTCAATTTTTTAATTTCTCTAAAATTTCTCCTTGAGAATAGAAAAACTACCAAAAAATGACGAAAAACGTTAAAATTCATGGAAATCGTAATTCTGACCAAATTTATTTTAGATTTTTCATGATAATTAATGCAATTTTAAACGTAGACACTTTAAATATTTTTTAGTTTTCTCAGAGGTAATTTACACTCGTAGTAAACTTATGGATTAACCTGTCAGTAATTATAATATATTGTATTATGATATTATAATATTAAGTTTCGTTCAGAATCGTATTTTCTAAGGAAATATTGTTGCAATCAATTCATAATAATTCTAATAAACCACTAAAATCTTCGAGGACCTAAGGGACAAAGGAAGAACGTCCGGAATATTATAATTAAGTAATTTTTAAACTAATAAGAGGTATATGTTTCTATATCTAAATTATTTTTCTATATTAGAATGGTAATATTTTAATGTAATTTCTTGCACATTGGTTTATTATTATTAAAAAATAGAATTAAAATCATGAACGTTAAACTATTAATATATAAAATATAACATTACTTTAAATACTTTGAATCAGTGACGTAGTAACGTTGGGAGTTGTAAGAGGTTTCCACATTTTTTCATATTATAATTTGAGTATTTAGAGGTGATATGATATTTATAGGTGCATAATGAAAATTAAATTTTACATTGTAAAACTATTATGACCTAGGAAATACAGTGATAATTTGCTATTGCGCAATTGATTTCGGAGGTTTGCATAAGCCATTAATTCCATTTGTCAATCGATTAGTCGTTCACGTAAATTCACTATTCGTGTGATATATGAGTGTGCTCTTCGGGAATTTTTTATAAAATTATTATTAAATTAATTACTATATAGCATATATAAGAGACAAGACTCTTATTTTTTTTTTTTTTTTTTTTTGTATATAATATACTAGGTAATTAACATGGTGAACAATATTAACAAATTACTGATAAATATACGGAAATAATAAAATTACAATTTCTGAATATATTACATATTCATTTCCGGTTCGTTCAGCATTTTATTCTCCTGTAACTTTACCAATACCAAAATGACACCAAATGAAAAGAAATTGGCAAGTATTCCTAAAATAAAATATTATATTTTTGTTTTTTATAAAGAATAATCTAAATAAGTCTTCCTAATCACGAATACGATTTCATCGATTTCACGATTTGGATTATCAAATAACAATAATGTCAATTTTATATTTATGGAGTAGGTAAAATAATTAAAAAACTTTTTTTTAATAATTAATGATTTTATTCGTTTTCTTGCTTTTGATATCCACATAGATGATTAATATAAATTGTAGAAAAACGTATTAAACAACTCCAAAATATATCAATAATATCTAATATATATATATATTATTTATTGTTTTTAAGATATATAGGTAATCGACAAAAACACAAATTCCTAATGTTCTAGTAACTTTATGATAACATAACATAAATTAAATATTGAATATGAATATATAGATTTTTTTATAGGTATCATCTTAAATTACTTCAATTGTTAATCTACATTATTGTACTATAAAAATATCAGTAATTATTATTAAATAGGATATAATTATTAAAAACTTGGATTTACGTTATAGAAATCACCAAAAGCAGTATGGTTTATTGTATGCCAAGAGTTTTGTGAAAGATTCAACTATAACGGACTTAGAAGTAAGACATTAATACAAAAAATTTGTACTAACTAAAAACTGCCTAATAGTTTAATTAATCTATCTTGTAGCTTTGCCAAGTTCTTATATAACATTACGTAATTTAATTTTTAAAGTTTTTTCGTGTAAACGAATCTTAATTTTTTTGCCTAAATAAGAAGTATTATTAATTCATTTATGCATTTCAGCTATTCTAGTGTTTTATTTAACATCGGTATTAAATTACTCAGACGATGATTCAACAATGATCTACCATGGTTTTGTATTTTTAGCATACTTTATGCCATTATTTGGTGCTATACTATCAGACTCTTATTGGGGAAAATTTAAGTATACCTACATGAAAAAAAAATTATTAAACATTTAGGATAACAAATATATATTATTATTATTATTATAGAACTATACTACGACTATCAGTAGTATATGTGATTGGAAATATTAACCTTACCGGATCTTCGATGGCCAGCGGTTTAACACTAGATTACCAAAAGTAAAAACGCATTGATCAGTCTTTTACATTTATAACATGATATTATAATAATTTTTAATATATATTATTATTTTTCTATTGATAATAATTAATTATATTGAAAATTTCTTATTATTATTTTACTACGTTGATAAAAGTACATTTACGTTCATTTTCGGGAAGCTGTACCTGTAACTTCTTAATCAACTAATTTTCGACTCATAATAATAATCAAAAAGTAATTAAAATATGTTTACATAATATTGTATATACAAAAAAAAAAGTGGAATGTCCGTTGTGGACGTTCCTCATTCGTCCCTTCGTTCCTCGGAAAAATTAGTGGTTTATTACACTTAAGATTTGAGTGCAATGATGTTGCATTAGAAATACGATTCTGAGCGAAACATAATATATTACAATATACTACACTAATAATATATTCCTAAATTTTACATATTTATATATGTAATTTGAACTCGTGGTAAATTTTTGAATAGATTATCAGTATAATATATTGTTATATATGAAGATTCGTTCAGAATCGTTTTTTTTTCTAATGCAATATAATTGCATTCAAATATTAATAACTATAACAAACCATTATTTTCTCCAAAGACCAAAAGGATGAAGGACGAACGTCTACAATCGACCTTTCCACTTTTTTAAACTTTGTTCTACATGAATCTGTTGATTTATAAATTTTAAATATAATATAGATATAATAAATCATTTATGAATATAGCTGATTTGTTATCATATTATTCGTTATTAATTATGTTATAACAAAAATAAACTCATGTGTCGCCGATGAGCAACACTATGCATTACAAGGTTAATGAATAATAACAGTAAGAAGAAAATATCAGTAATGTGTACAATTCAAAACTGTTAATACTTATTAATATTCTAATAGAAATTCAAAACATACTACTTTGTAATGTTTTTCTTATAATAATAGATCCATTTCCATTATTGGTTTGATCCTCATTGCAATAGGAACAGGAGGAATAAAACCATGTGCGTATACCTTAGGTGGAGATCAATTCCAATTACCCGAGCAAAATGAACAATTTGCTAAATTCTCTATTAGATACATAATAGCAATTTACGTTGGATCTTCGATTTCTACGTTTTTAACTCCCGAAATGAGAAAAAATGTTCAGTGCTTAGGCAGAAATTCGTGTTTTCCGCTTGCATTCGGAGTATCATCATTACTTATGATAATGGCAATAGGTAATATTAAAATAGTTATAAAGAAATAATATGTTTAATAATTTTTTATTAAGGTTTTATTTTTAATCAAACATAATACATCAATTTTTCAGTTATTTTTATTCTCGGCCGAAAATTGTATGTGAAAAAAAAACCAGAAAATCACGTCATATTCAGAACTTTTGGATGTATATTTGTAAGTATAAAATATGTCTAAACGAAATTAAGAATATGGTTAAAAATTAAAATTGTAAATATTTATTGTACATAATATATACTATTAACAACTGATCTTTAATTATTTTTCTTTTTAGTAAGCTGCTTATAAAAAACTGTGTTCTCCTTTAATTTCCAAAAAAGGTCATTGGATTGAACATGCCAGTAATAAATATTCCGAAATCGAAATTTCTGATACGAAATCAGCAATGGATATTTTATCCATATTTGCTACGTATCCGGTATTTTGTGCACTCCATGAACAACAAGTAAATATCGTTCACAGTAGATACACAAATAAAAAAATTATAGCATTATGATAATTTTTCCAGGGTTCTCGGTGGACATTCCAAGCTTCGTTGATGAATGGTAAAATA